>CM057390.1:25883612-26463612 GCA_030015415.1 Cynopterus sphinx
GACAAGTTGATACTTTTTAATGGACTTACAAATACACAGAAAACTGACCTTTCGTGCCAGAAAATAATTTGACTTGTTTAAGACTTTAGCATGTAAAGAGCAGAAATTTATGTTTTGAGATTATTCTCTTAATTATAATCATAGTAAAAAAAGGGTCAATTCCAATGGGTCTAAAAATTTCTAGGTGCTTGTAAGTACTTAAAAACTAAAATGTAGTAGGTTCCTATAAACCAAAAAAATATATAGTTTTAAGTTTCTCCAGCCACAATACTGAGTTTTCTCTGTAAGAAAATACAGAAAACTAATTTTCCTCAACTATTTAGAAATTTTACCTCTTGTTTTATTTTTTAATTTTTTTTCTGTCATAAATTTCTTTTGATGCCAAGTAAAATGTTGAAGAAGGATCAATAATTTTGAGCTTATAGCATTTTATTGATCTTCTTTTCCCTCTCCCTTTCTCTCTCTCTTTTTTTCTTTTTATTTGTCCAAAGGGTGAGGAAGAGGGAACATAGGGAATAGGTTAAAAAGAGGAAGTCGTGATTTTTCCTTGCTGATCTTTTTTTTCCTTTCTAAAGTGTAGTTCAAACAAAAACTTCTCTCTGCCAAAGCAGTTAGTGATGGTGCAAATCAAAGTGTCCCTTGCCTTGTTGGTGAAGCAGGCATCTGACTGCTGGGTCCAGAGAACAAATAGACTTTCATTACAGAGGAGACTTTGTTAACTTCAGAACACACTCAGACGGAAGGGAATTTCAGCTTGGACTCGATTCTAATTTCTGTACTATTTAGTACTCAAACACACACCAGAACTTCTTGAGGAGGTGAGGATAAAATTAATGCCTTATTACAGAGGTTTCTGTGATCTTCCTTGAGATGTTTAATAAAAGAATGGAATTGCTGGAAGAATTTTGGCATAATAAACTGAGGATCTATTACTACTTCTATATACAAAAGAAAAAGACCAAAAAGTAGTTTACTTTTCTTAATGTTAACAAAATCTCTGTGAGACAGAGACTATTGTGCTCTTATTACCAATGATGTAACTAAGGCTCATTGGATTAAGAAAACCGACATCACTTCTGCCCTGGTCTGGCTCTCTCCTTTGCAGGCTCCTGCCCTCCTTTCCCTCCTTCTGCCCAGTCACCCTTAGCCTCTGCTTTCTCTTTGGATGTGCTTTGCTTCAGGAATAAGCAGGCTGAAACTAATGGCGGGAGCTCCCAATACCATTTTTTACTTGTTGAAAGTCCTGGGAGGCAGGTGTGCCCTGTTGGTGGCAGCCACAGATCTGTGCTCCTAATCTTTCTACCTCTCTGTGTTCGCTGCCTCAACCAACTACCTATCATTGCTTATCGATATCTATAATAATAATAATAATTAATAATAATAATAAATCAATATCTAGAATAAAATATTTTAGCAATTATGAATATTTAGTTAACAGGCACAGTTTTTAACTAGATTTATCCTTCATAGCTATAGTCAAAGATTGATGCTCCGCATCTCTCAGGAGGAATATAATAGAGTAGCAAAGAACACACATTCTATAGAATGAAACTGTTTGAATTCATACCTTTGTCCTACCATTTGGAGACAGAAGAAAAGAAATGAATGCCTCAATTTTCTCATCTGTAATAAAAGGATAAAAACATAGGATAGTGGTTGGCAAACTTTTCCTTTAAGTTTCAGATAATAAATATTTTAGACTTTGCAGATCAAGAGGTAAATGGAGGATATTATGTAGGTACTTATATAACTATTTAAAATGTAAGCATTTTAAATATAGAAATTTTTCCCTTGCTCACAGGTCATAATAAAATAGGCAGTTCATGGGCCATAGTTAGCTGACATCTGAGATGGATCTTTTTATTAGATTGTTCTGAAAATTAAATATGTTAATATATATATAAAGTTATGTGATAATTTCAAACATTTAGTAAGCATTCAGCAAGAGTTTGCACTCTTTTTACTCTTGTGAAAAAAATTATTTTAAAAAGGAAGAAGAATATATGGTTTTCTCTAGCCTACCATCTAAGCTTCTTATCTTTGAGCATCATGTATTATATTCAATTTCAGTAGCTTTATCATGGAAAAAAAAAACCTATCATCATAACCTGAAGACAAGTTTTCAAGTAAGCCCATGACTCTGGATCTTTTAAAAGAGTTATCTCTTTTGAAAGAGATAATATCCTAATGGCTTCATAAGTTGCTATTTAAAAAAATAAAGAGAGATTGACTTACTAAGAATCCATGATAAAGCTACCTTCCCCTACCATCTTTACTTATATTATGTGTTCATTAGGCCGTCTCAAATTTATGCTTTATTATAAAAGATGGGTGTGGTCATTCAGAATGCCAATTACTGCTCCTTAAACACCTTCTCTCACAAAACAATCTTAGTATAAACTATTTTAAAAGCCTGGGAAGGTACATACACATCCTGCTTGATCTTTACCATTGTGAGTTGGTCATTATGCCAGAAAAGTGACTCTGGTTTACTAATTATGGAGATACCACATAAATAGAATAGATATATTAACAAAGGAACAGAAGCACATCGATCCCTTAAACCTTTTTTACTCTTACGATCTACAGCACTCTGTGACAACAGGCAAAGTTAAAATGGCAGTAACCAATGCCATATTTTTCTTACAACCACAATCTTTAACAGATATTTCTAGGTAGAAAAAAATTAATCACAATATTGGACTCATCAATGAGTCATTGATGGGGCTATTTTAATTTATAGATATTGACCTTTCAAAAAAAATGAATAAGAGTCACTAGGAATAGTAATCCATGTGCTATTTATAGCATCCTTTAATAGTGCCAGACTCTTGGTTCCCATTCTTAGCTTCAAGAACTCCATATAGAGCTCTGAGTTTCTTTGTCTTCTGCCGTGCCTCACTCTAGTTTCAACAAGCAAAGACAGTTGCTGCATCTCTTCAAGCAGAGATGGCGATGTAATTTTATAGATAGGGAAATCAGGCTCAAAGAAGTAAAGTCACCTAACTAAGGATGCTATGAAGTACCAAAGTTGAGCACTTCTGTCTAGCTGTGAAGCCCAACTCCCAAATGATTCTTCCACTCTGAAAACACCCACTAGGGATAGGTACTAAGTGTCAGCTAATCTTTTTCATAAATCATTCTCCCTGTGGTGGTTAGAGGTTGAGCTGAATGATGATGACAGTGAGTCTTAAGCAACCTGAGGCTATATGGGCAGTGACCAACATTAGCTAAAGTCAAGAGTAGGATGAAAGTGTGTGCTGGGTCACAGATAATCAAAGGTCTGACTGGATGAGGCAAGGCTTCCAGAGTTATGTGAAGTTAGGGAGTGTAGTGGGAAGAGCTTGGGACTTGGGCTTTATCTCCAGACCAGAATTTAAACCTCAACTTGGTCACTTCGAAGCCTTATTAGCTATCGCTTCATATCTCTGATCTTCTATCTCTAAAATGGTGACACTAATGTCTATCTTATAAGTTTATCATACAGGTTAGTAATAACTTAGATAAAACATTTCCACAATCTGTGGAACCCAGTAAGTGTTCCAAAAATGGCATTAATATTTTTATCCTATCAATTGTCTGTATTCAGTTGATAGCTTCATTAATTGATGGTATATCTTCTCAGGTAAGGTCTGGGAGGAGAAATTGGATCTCCCATGTTTTGGGTGAAATTTATTCAGTGGATTTATTCCCTGGACCGCCTACTCTCAGGATGTGACTACAGGAAAGTTAGATTCCAGCAAGGTATTCTTTTAGCCACAACATTATCTTCAAGGTTAAACAGGCGGATATAAAATGTTCCAAAGGAAGTCAGTTGAAAGAGGAAAAAAAACCTATCATCATAACCTGAAGACAAGTTTTCAAGTAAGCCCATCACTCTGGATCTTTTAAAAGAGTTATCTCTTTTGAAAGAGATAATCTCCTAATGGCTTCATATTAGGTATTTAGATAGCATATGGTTATACATGAATTATTTCCACTTAGATATTTGTTTCAATTTTTGACATCTCTATCTTTCCAAAATTGTTTATATTTTTGAAAGAGTTTTAGTATTCAAACTTTTTAAATTTTATTTTCTATTTTAATTTTAGGACTTCCTGAGCAGAGAAACTTATTTTCATCTTAACCCTATATTTGCAATCCATCAGTTATTATCAGAAACAGAGGGTTCATTCATTTAACAGTTACTTATTAAACATTTATATGTATCAGATACTCTTCCCAGATCTGTGATTACTGGCAGAGTAAACAAGAAAAACGTAGATCTTTTCCTCTGAAAGCTTGCTTTACAGTTGCACCTATTTATGATTATATACATTCAGCTTATATTAACCTTTCTAAATACCTAATAAGAATTATCTATTAAAAATATTCTTCTTTCCATATTAAAAATCATGGTGGATTAAGGTACAATATTATTAATATTAATTTATTTTTTGAGTGCTTAACTGTGCACAAGACACTTGGGTAAAAATTATAAAATGTAGCCCTTAACTATAACAAAAATACATTGTAGTTGGGTAGAACAAACATAAACACAGAGGTAAATTATCATGTGCAAGTCATAAATTAAACAATGCTAAGGAAAATTGTCATGAGGCTTGGACATTCTTGGAGGTGGATCATCATGAACTTTCTGTGAATTCACAGAGTAAGTAAGAAGCAAAAAAGGTAATTTTTGTTTCTACTTTTGTTTTGCCATTGTAAAAGTAGAAAAAAAATATTAAGAAATAAAACCATCCTTTTTCTTTTCTTTGTAAAAACCTGTTGTGACCTCTCTTACACTCAGGATAGGGTTTCCCTTGGCAACCATATCATGCATTCTCATTCCCAAAATGGCTCTGTAAATAAAAATTATTTTGAAGAGACTAATCAAAGATGACCCTTTAACAAATTATCTGCTCTGTCTCACTCCAAATTAGATATGATATGGACTCTTATTTGAAGGAAATACATTTTTTACCCATTCTAAACATTTTAAGAAATAGTTTGAACAATATAACCTCAGTCTGGTTTTAGGTTATAATTAAGGACAAATGATGGAATCAAGAAGAATTTTATGGTTTCATAAGTCAGAGTTAAGTACATATAACTACAATGTGTCTAAACAATTCACAGAACACTTTGAAAATAGAGAAATAAAATATTTCCTTAAAATTGAAATGCAGAAAAACGGCAAGATTGACATTATCATATGGGTATTCTTGAATCAAGTCTAATTCATATTTTTTAAAAACTAGTTGCAATATATAGTGTTTTAATGATAATTAGGAACACAGTGTTTTACTTATAATCTGAAATGCCATTTATTTCACATTAATGGACTACACAATTATATTTAATAACCCTGGACTATTTAGTAGAATTCATTAATGGGAAAAAAAAAAACTACTGAGTAAGTAAAATTTCTTCCTTTTTTTTAGGAGAAATCTGGCTGGACAAGGTAATTCTGATGCTATCTAAAATGCTACAGGTTGCCTTCTTTCTCCCCACTCTTGGAAGAAGTGGCCTAAGCAATATTTTAAGAATGTGTGAATAATCTTTTTCATTTCCGCAGTCCTTTTCTTGCCACCCATTCAGAGTTGTACTGTGACAAATATGTGCCTTACTTCTTGAAAAGCTGAATATGCAATAGTTATTGTATGCAACGAAAAAGTGAAAAGTTTGAGGAATTGCAAAATGAGTGAAATTTTTCTGCATCTGAAGAAATAACTTTGCTTGCAATTTTAACAAAGTTATGACATCCTGTCTACTTGTGGCCAACCCCGCCTTCTTTTTCAGAGAGGCTAACTGTGGACCAATAAAGACCTGACTTTACCCTGTTGAATAACAGTGTTTCTTTCTTAATCTTTGCCAAGGCATTAACCAAATCATAATCCTACTCACTTAAAATAGTAACTTTTTTGTTCTTAGTTACAACATCATTATTCAATCTACACTCAAACAACTGGTTACAATGTCAACTTGCTATTACCAAGCAATCTGATCTATTTTCCCTAGTACAATAGTAATGGAAAATTTGAAAATGAAATTAAGGAAAACAATTAATTTACAATAACATCAAAAAAGAGAATACTTAGTAATAAATATAAGAAAAACAATGCAGAGTTTATATACTGATGACTATAAAACTGTTGAAATAAATTAAAGAACATGTAATAAATTAGAGCCATCCTACAGTCATTGATTGGATGACTTAATATTGTTAAAACGACAATATTTCTCCAGCTGACTTAGTGACTCAACACAATAAAATTCCAGCTGCAATTTGCAGATGACAAGCTGATCCTAAAATTCACATGAAAATGAAATGACCCAGAGAAATCAAGCCAATCTTAAAATAGAACAAAATTAAGGACTATACTTTCTGATTTCAAAAGTTACTATAAAGCTAGAGTAATTGAGACAGTGTGGTACTGGCATAAAGGTAGGCATGTAAATCAGTGAAATATAATTGAGAGCCCAGACATGAACCCTCACATTTACGGTCAATTTAATTCTAAAAAGGGTGCCTAGACTATTCAGTGGAGAATGAATAGTCTTTTCAGCAAAAAGTGCTGGGACAATTGGACAGTACATGCAAAAGAATGAATTTGAACACCTACATCATACCAAGCACAAAAATCAACTCAAATGTGTCATAGAGCTAAACATAAGAGCTGAAACTATGAAATTCTTAGAATAGGCTATAAAACAAATATTCATGCTAATGGTTTCATCATCATTAGCTATCACACCCAAAACACCAACAATGAAAGAAAAAATAAATTAGATTTCATCAAAATTAAAAATTTTGTGCTTCAAAGGACACTATCAAAAAAAGTAAGGAGACAACGCAGAAAATGGGAGAAAATATTTCCAAATTATATGTGATAAATATTGTATCCAGAACATACATACATACATACATACATACATACATACATACATACATATATATTAGAGCTCAACAGTAAAACTCAATTTAAAAATGAGCAAATAATTTAAATAGATACTTCTAAAAAATGAATATATAAATATCATCAGTCATTAGAGAAATGTAACACAAAAACATGCTGAGATACATCTTTATACTCACTAGGATTGCTAAAATTAAAACAAAATAAAAGAAAACCTAAAAATAATTGCTGGAGAGGATATAGAGAAGTTAGAACCCTCATACATTATTGGCAGTATTATAAAATAATACAGCCACTTTGGAAAAACATTTTGGTAGTTTCTCAAAAGGTTGAACATAGCATTATCATATGGCACAGCAACTCTACTCCTAAATATATTTCCAAGAGAAATGAAAAGTTATGTCCATCAAGAACGTGTACTTTAATATCCATACCAGCATTATTCATAGTATCCAAAAAAGTGAAAACAATTCAATATCTATGATTGGGTATTCCTACCCTTATAAATGGATAAGCAAAATGTAGATTTATCCATACAGTTAAATATTATTAATATTATTTATCTATAAAAATAGTGAAGCATCTACGACCATGCCACCCTGAACAAGACTGATCCTGTCTGATCTTGGAAGCTAAGCAGGGTTGGGCCTGGTTAGTATTAGTGTGTGAGACCACCTAGGAAGACCAGGTGTTGTAGGCATAACAAATAATAATAATAAAGGATTGTAAGCTTACAGGATTGCAAGCTATGAGGTCAACCAAGGGTTATCTTACCTAAAAAATACAATAAAGTAATGATGTACATGTTACTACATGAATGAACCTTGAGAACATTATGTTAAGTGAAAAGAGCCAGTCACAAAAAGCCACATGTTGTATGATTCCATTTATTTGAAATGTTTTGAATAGTCAAATCCATAGAGACAAAAAATTAGATTAGTGGTTGCCAAGGGCTGATGGGAGGAAGCAATGGGGTGTGACTGCTAATGAGTATGGTGTTTCATTCTGGATTGATGAAAATGTTCTAAAATTAGTTAGTGGTGATGGTTGGATAATCCTGCATATTTACTAAACACTGAATTGTACATATTACAAGAACGAATTTTATGGTCTGTGAGTTATATCTCAATAAAGCTGTCATTTTAAAAGTGTTTATCATCAAGAGGATTTGAATGAAATGAGCAACCATCCTCACTGAGGTATTCCCAGGACTCAGGATTTCTAGAGCTAAAACTGAAATGATCCAGGCAAACAGGGATGTGTTTGTCACTCTGACTCATGGGAGGAATGCTTAATTAAGATTTGAAAGATAGGTAGGAAATCAGTAGATGAAGTGAGGAGAGAATTGTACATACTAATGCTTCATGGTAGGAGGCAGAAATAGTTTAATGGAATAAAAAAAAAATAGTGATGAGGGCCTAATGAATCAGTTTGAGTTGGAACTGAATTGAGGAGTTAGGTAAGGTGCAGGCTTCCATGTGCTACAGGAGAAAGTAAAGTCTCGAGTTATTTATATATCTGGCTCCTCAAATATAACACAGTCTGCATTTGAACTTCAGTGGGGTCTTTATCAGTGTAGGAGACAGGCTTTGGCACTTAGGAGGCACACAATAAATATCTAGGGACATGTAGTAAGTCCAGTATTTTGATTTCTGGCCTTTGGTTCAATGATGTGCAAATGGATGTCCTATTGTTTCCAGTTTTCAGGCTTCTTTTTTCATTTTTCCTTTTTTGCTTGTTACCTGTCAGCTGCAGAGACTAAACTAAACTTCACAGAGCTGAGAGGAGCCTAGACAGGTGCTTCTCTTAAGCGAGCACAGCAAAGGAGTGACTGTGCTCTCTAAGGAGGAAAGTGACAACCAGAGCTAAGAGTTTTTGACTTTTAATTAAGTAATGTATGCCTGAAACTGGCAGCAGTTTATCCATTGCCCACATCTCCCTTACATTAACATATATCTTTCTTTTGCTGCCTGTCAGGATGGCAGCACCTTGTGTTGTCAGAAGGCCCAAAGCAGCTCCTGGGTAGCAAGTTGAGCAGATCCAAATGTCAGTAGAAACTTAAGAGAGACAGACAGGATGAAACACAAAGAAAGATGGAGGGGGACAGCCATAAGAAAAGAAACCAAGACTTGGGGAAAGAGAGAGAGAATGAAAGAAATTCTAGGAAGTGCACAGCAAAGGTGAAAGAAGGCAGTGAAAATAAGTTATGAGGAGGAAAAAAAGCTACAGAAACTCCCAGGCAGGACGATGTGTACAGAAGAGAATAATTCAATTTTTTTTTTTTGTTTTTTTTTTTTTTAGTGAAGAGAGGGCCTCAAATCTCTGCCCTGCTGAGGTTCAAATGCAGGCAGCCCAGTCACTAAAATGCTGTTTGTGAATTCCCCAGGTTCTCCTGGAAATTGCAGATGAGCCTTACATCAGGGCAGCTAAACAAAAGTCACATTCTTCCTTTTTTAAAATACTGCATTCAATGCTGCTTTCTTCTCTGCTGCTCAATTATCCTATTTGTACTCAAAAGGAAAGTAGTACTTGAAGGCATATTAGAAAATATTTATTTAGAGTGCTATTTACCACATTGTGCCAAGGTGACAAGGCTAGGTAATAAGTAGGGGGCACTTTCTTTAGAAAAAGAAATTTTAAATAGTAGCATCAAAGGCAGCATTTCTGTTTCAAAACACAAGAAAATAACCTTATAATGAGGAGTCATAGAGAGAACTGAAGATGCTGCTGCTACTATATATCCATCTTCAAAACCCTATTGTTCTAGTTGAAAGGGAGAGCACTAGAGATGGAAAGAGTCAGTACATTAGAAGAAAGCAGAAAAGTATAAATAAGTCATGCTCCCTTAAAGGCACATAGGCGAGATGAAATTCATATTTTAAAAGGGGATCTTTCTGCTGTTATTAAAACGTAAAGAACTTTGCAAAGTAGCCAAATTACTCTTTACCATTTATTCTGTGAATTTACTTTCTCTATTTCAATTTGGAGCAGGAAACTAGGGAAAAGAAGGGTCAGTTTTCTTTTGATTTTTGTTACTTAACAAGCTTCTTTTATTTGTTTTCTACCCCTGTGGATCTGCATCAACGCCCACACATTCTCTTTAGAGGAAAACCAGATTTTCTTAATTTTCTTTTTATTGCAAAATCTAAACAAAATGTGTAATAATTTTTTCAAGAAGAATCAACAAGGACCAACCAACAACTTCGGGCCATTTCTTCGCCAGCCCCCACACCTCCACCTGTTATTTATTGAGAACCTGCTGTATACTAGCTACACTATACTCCGCACTTGTATACTATCCCCATTTTAAGGGGTTCTTTGCCTGTGGGAGAGTGTCATGTCCTTTGTTAGTCAGAGGTTTTCTTTTTCACACATCATGGATTTTTATTGAAGAAAATGAGTCACCTCCTAACTCTTGCACGCCCATACAGCCATCTCTTTACCTATTCTGGGAGAATGTTAGAAGGACTCTTTTCTTTGCACGGTGGTTTTCAATTTGGTTGTCAGAGTAGGAGCATTGTCAGCAACTATTGGAAACTTGTTAGAAATGCAAAATTTCAGGCCTTCTCTTACACTTGCTGAGTTGAAACTCTGTTGGTGAGGCCCAGCAATTGCGATTCTTTTGTATGCTTACATTTGAAAAAAATGTTCTATGGCATGAATGGCAAGCCACAAATCCAAGCTCTAGCCATGTTTCTTCTTAATGTAGAATTGGAATTAACCAGATTTCAGTAAGTTCAGAAAGTGGTTGCAAAGGAAAACATAGAAGATAGAATATGATGGCTTCATTCAGGTTTGCTCATTTTTAGAAAATTTAATCAAGGACCCAGTAGGAAATGCAGAGAAACCAACTCACTTAATATATTTTTTGTGAAACAGCTTGAAATCTTTGAAAATTGTAACCCTCCCCAACATTGCTGACTGAAAGGCAGGTGTATTAACTTCAATATTAGTGAAATTCCATGATTCTCATTTGCTGACTATGAATTAGTTCCAGCCTTTCCTTTTCCAAAGGCTCCCAAAGCCTTATAATCTTCCCCTCCCTCAGTTAACATGCAGAAGCTCTGTCCTTGTAGCTGCTTTGATAGAATGCTAGATCTGTTTCAGCTAGAATGCTGAAATTTACACTGCATACCATGGTTAGACTACATAAAATTGTTGGTCATTTAAAATAAATGTATCCTATGAGGCATTACTTGGAATTTAACTGGTCTGACCTTTTGGAAAAACACTGTTTATTTGGAAGAAATAACTTGATATGGTTTTCCAAATCAGCAATGACAGCAGATATTACGTTTCCTCACAACTGAAATAAGAAAAATTGAGTGATGGAAAGGAAAGTAGTGAATTTTATCCAGCAATATAGATGTTACCTACACTGAAGATTTTAACATCTCTGACTTTTTATATGCCTACTATCTGATGCACTGTGATTTCTACTTCTCAGACCTTTGCTCATAAGGAATAATCAAGTACATACAACGAGTAAGAAGATGCTGGAATGCTTGACAGAATTCATTAACACTATCTCACTTCTCAGGCAATTCTCTTTCTGTTGACTATCTTTGGAGACTGAAAACTAGAATGGAATTCAGAGAACTGAGGAGTGGGGGGAAGGAAGACTGTATTCCAGACCCTGATGGCTTTGCTTCAAAGTCATGCCTCAGAAAGAGTGTTGACAGCAGATTTACCCTCTCTGTCCCCACACGTGATGATTCTCTCTTATAAATTTCTCTCACCTGGTATGGACCAAGAGATGTCATAGATGGTTTAGCTACAAACTAAAATCTCAGTGATGGTTCACCTGTGACATCAAAAATTTTTAATGACAGTACATTTAGGTAATCCAAGGAGATAAAAGTGTTTCTTTGCCAATAGATGGGCTGTCTGTCTTTATGTTTCTCTGTGGCTTTATTTTCATATTTCTTTTCATAGGTCCCCATATGCTATTAATGTGTGAGAATCTTAGAGAGAAAAGATTACCAAGAAATTATGTTAGTACAGGCATGACAGGTTGAGTTTTCTTTGAAGCAGAGTGTAAGTAGGCAGAGATTAGCATACAGGACTTTAATTAGGGAGTATTCTTGAGATCAACACCTCTGGAAGGTAGGCAAAGATGCAGGATTGGGTAGAGAGAAAAGCTGTGATGCAGTCTCTGTGACTTTCTCAGTTGGCTCCATCAGTAGCTCTTGGACCTTGGCTACCTAGCTGAGATAAGGTGGGGTAGAGCTTTACATTAATCAGTCACTGGACTTGGGATGACTGGAAGGAGGTGTGACTTTGGATAGTAAATTTTTCTTTAGTCAAATGGAAGCATCACAAACAGGGCTGATAGGTGGTGTTCTTTTGGACACATTCTTAACAGGTAGAGAAATAAATTTTTCTTGATGGGGGTTCTGAGTGGCTCATTATAGCATCTGCAACAATAGGTAAGTGAGTAGGTTCTCTCAGGAGAGCGCCTGAGGTGTAGTCAACATTTCAGAATTCATAGATCTGAGAGAGAGTATTACAGGAAGCCTACATTGATACTTGACTCACCTACAGCCTAAGACTGGAAGATACTCCCCAAAGAGAATATAGACAAAAGGTGTAGAGCTGATCATATGTGACAATTATGAAGCTGCTGCTGCTGCTGCTGCTTCTCCTCCTCCTCCTCTTCCTCCTCTTCCTCCTACTGCTTCTACCCCTCCTCCTCCTTCTTCCTTCTACTTCTACTTCTACTTCTTTTTTTTTTATTAAGTGCAGTTAAAATGTGCAGCCAAGAGATCAAAATCCAAAATGTCCAAAAAATATTGTTCTAGCAGAATTATGTAAATTTTATTCAAATCTTCCATACTATTGTTCCTACAATCCTTCCCTTAATGATGATCTTTCTTAAATGGAAGTGCAGCCACCTCTGGCATAGTTTAATGGCATTCAGTGAGGTTCCTGATAATCATTAGAGTTCTATTCCTTGCTCAGAAACTTAGACTTCTCACATACAATAGGAATACCAACTGGCATTCAGAGGGGTGGAGAAATGCAGTTTTCATGCCACCAAGCAATATGATACCTGGTATAATTGTTTTAGTAAAATACAGCAGGGATCCTGCCAAGTGGATGGTCTTTGCATACTCAGTGACTCTATGGAGACTAACGGGGGCAAAAATGCTTATGTTACCTAATTTACCAAGCTATCATCTGTTACATCACAGTAACACTAACACGTAAGAAAACAGTAACATAATTTTGTATAGGCTTCCCCCCTCCAAGATCATTCCGGATAATGATTCCATTATATACAACAGGGTGAAGAGCATTGCTTTGTCATTAGGAGGATCTGCTTTTGAAGTTTTGTCTCTGCTTCTTATTATAATGGCTTTGGATGATTACTCTTCTGAAGTCACAAACCTCATAGAATTGTTTTTAGAAATAAGTGTAATAATGCATCTAAACTTTAGCACAGTACATAGCAATAATTAATACATATTAGCTATTATTATTATTGTTGTTATTATTATTATTATTATTATTATTATTATTATTATTACCCAAGCACTTTGGATTTTTGTTAACAACAGAAAATATGCACACCAACTGGCCCGATTAAAGAATTAAGCATAGTAGACTTGGGGTTTTACTTGAATCCTGGACTTCTGGGTCTTCCTTATGTTCTTAAGAAGTTCTAAACTTCAGTTACTTTTAGATTTGAACCATTATTTTGAATATAACTAATTATCATCAGCTAGAGTTGGAAGCCTAGAGCTGTTTCTTTTGAGAAGATAACCTACTCATACTTATCTCAATTCACTAATTTTTATCTCTTCTTTTTTAAAAATCACATCACCAAAATAGAACTCAGGGGATAAATTGTCTTTAGACTTCATTGCCAATAAAATAACATCAATGAAAACCACCTGGGATGGTTATGTCTACTGACATTTTTACTCCTGCATTTATTCTTTGTTTCTTTTGCCCTCCTCCCCCAAAGAAATAATAAGATTTCATATTTGGATTCTATTTAAATATCTGTGGTTGATTAAAGAGACAATGGTCTTCTATCTTAGTCATTTACAAGTTAATGATATGTCAGGACAGACTGCATAAAGATCAGATACTTTGGCCTAACTAAATAATGCATTCATTCAGGCAAGAAGAAATCCCCAAGCATCAGAATCAGTGTTAGATTGTTTGAGAAGACAGTCAGTAGAGACTTGATAACTAATTTGGATGAATTGATGAAGCTGAATAAGACAGATTACTGAACTTCATTTCAATTTCTTGAATCATAATATTTGATATATTTATAAAGCACAGGTGAATCATCAGAATCTTTCCATTTTCAAGATCCTATTTTATAGATTACTGATAAATAGCTTAGTACAGAGTTCCATTTAAACACCCATTAGACTTCTAGCTGGGCAATTGTACAGTTCATACTACATCATATTATACAACATATTACTATGTGTAAGTAAATGCACTCCTTCCTGTGTGTCTGTTTAGGGTACCTTCTAAGTTTGGAAAAAGTGCCTCTCACATTAGAAGATAGAAGGCATTGGGGACAACTGGGACAGAAGCTAGCTGGAATTATTTTTGTTCCAGGAAGTCATAAATGACAAAATATAGCCAATATCTGAAAAAATAAAATTCAAAAATTATGAGTTACATACCCACTATGGCCTGAGAATCTGTAAAGTGCTGCAGGTAGAACAACAAACACCATAGACAGCCTCATGGCATTGGGTGGACCTATGCCCAAGGCTTGTTCATTGCCATATTATTATTTCTAAAACATTTTGATCTCTTTGGTTCAGGACAGGATGGATTCCCCAGAGTGGGGACTCAAGTTCACACTAAGAGAGGACGGGTCCTTGACTCTACAGGAAAGAATTAAAGTGTGAGCCAGAATTAGAGAAGAAAGGAAAGTTTATTACAAAATGCTCTGTAACCATTGTGTGATCTCCACTCAGAGACAGAATGAGACCCTGAGTGTTAAGGAATTTGGTTTATATGTGTTTTCCTTTCAAGGTACAGGTTTGTAGAGTTAATGGTAGGGGTAAACAGTAATTAGTAGTCTCTTCAGAAATCTTCCTTTATTTTGTAAGTTCTGGTCTGGACATAGGGCCGATCATAAGATTGTAGGTTCTGCATATAACCTGGTTTAATATTTAGTTAGTTTGTGTAGTTCTTATGCTTCTTTCTGATATCATTTTCATTTCAGACATTCAATAACAGTAAGTGGTTTTTCTACATGTGGTGTATATTTACATTTGTGTGAGATATACAGGTGGCTCTTACCTGCTTGACTTAGCATCAAATTTCTGGCATGGAGAGTAAAACTAGCATAAGGGACATGACTAATCTAACAATAAAGAAGCTGATTTTTTTTTTAACATGGCTCTTGTCTTGTTTCCAAGGTAGGGACTAATGATGAAGGCCAAGAATTGTTTGAGCAATCTAAAAATGCCCTTGAATAAGTATATAACTTTAAAATTTGATGGCTTGTAGGCTAATATCATCTGAGAGTCTAAGTTTCAAAGAATTTGTCCAAAGCATGTTATGTGATGTCTTAGAGACCTCTTGTTTAGCCAGGAGATTGTGGCTAATTTCTAGGAAAGTTCTACTTCTGTTCAATGAAAGAACCAGCAGAATAAGATTCCTGATACCACAGTATATGTGTCCAGTGGAAGCACACATATCTATTATCATGTTTATATTTCATATAAATATACCCCAGACATCAATAGTTTATAACCACCTATGACTAGCTATTAAGATAAATTAATTACATTGCATTTTCATAAGAGGAATGCTGTTTGCATGTCCCTCAAGCAGCCTCAGAGGCACAGCTTGTCCAATTTAGGATGTTGTCTCTCCTAGGACAGACTGCACATAATCTTATTTCAATTTTGAGACTATAGTTTTTATTAAATTCCCAGTGAAGCCTCACTCATTCCTGCTTAATGATGGTGATGGGAAGTGACCCAGTTTTGAAGCTCTGAAAATCATTCCCTTGAGAATACAAGCGACAATCTAGAGTCCAGATGGGAAAATAGTACCAATATAGAGTGTTAACTTACAGCTAGTTATTCTGTATCTTCCTCTATCACAAAAGATAGTTCATACCAGACAAAGTGAAATTATTGATTGTGGGGTTCATAGCTGATTCTATTCTTTATTTTTAAAAAAGGAGATTAGAGCACTTGCCTCTTTTATTGATGGACATCAATAGATAACTAAATAGATAACTATGGCCACTCATTAACATCAAACCATATTACAGTGTCTAAGTCTAAAACTGACTATTTTAATTTACAATGCAGGGCCATCTGGTAGATTTCTACATATAATATACTGAGTCTCAAATGTTTTCCTCAGACTATTTAAGCCTTTTGGCAATGAATGACAAACAAGATCAACCATTACCCTCAAGGAATTTCAAAGAAGATGTAGATAACACACATTCAAGTGACTATAATGGCAGTGCAAGCATGATGGTGCCAGACCATGATAGCATTATAAACACATTTCTAGAATCAATTTCCTATTCTCTGTTGCTATTATCATTCCCCTATTTTTTAGATATATGTTTCTTTCTTTCTCTGGACTGCCATCAAACTCATCCTTTTGCTTCCGTCTGATTCTAAACCACCTTCCACATAGCCAATAGGATATTTGTCTTCATAAGATATTCAGATGTAGCCCTATTGTTTCTATGCTTAGAGCTCTTCAACGATTTCTCATATCCTATAGGATAAAACCAGAACTCTTTTGAATGGCTTGCCAGATCTTTTCTGATTTGCTCCTGCCTACCTGTTCAGCTACATTGCCCTCCCTTTTCCCAGTACTCTTACACTCCAGCTATAGTGAATTAGTCATACTTTCCCACCTAATACCTTTACGTAAACTATTTCTTTGGCCTTTTTTATTTTTAAATTCTAAATCGCCCTGTAAGCTCAGCTCCAATAATACTTGCCCAGTATACCATGGCCTGAATTAGATGAGTAGGGAAACTTGTGCCTATCTTTACTATAATCCTCAGCATTCTGTGTTGTAAATGCTGGTTTGTGAGTAAAGTTATGAATAGGCACTGGCACTAAGATCACTGAGAAGATGAACCTGTCTTATTTATATGTGTGTGCCCAGAATTTAGCATAGTGCTATATGCATAATAGGTTCTCAAAATAGTTTATTGAGCAAGTTAGTGACACAAAGGAGACAGTAGTTACAAATGACAGAGATCTTCAGGGAGGGCTCTAGAGAACATGTGCTAGGGCTAGTCTCTGAGAAGGATTTCAGCACACAGAGGTGAGAGGAGGTTACTCATGGAGGAACATTCACCATCCAGAAGTGTGGTGCAGCTTATACTCCGCATAGTCTTTGAATGAGCTTTTGGAGTCTGGTGTTGGGTTTGTCTTGGCAGACCAAATTAATCCTGATTCTTCAGCTAAACTTCATTCAGAAAACTTCAATTGCAACTCAGGAGATCTTGGTGAAAAACTAACCATTTGGGATACTTCAAATGCTATTATTACTGAAGCAGCATGCTTTGCCTTGCTTTCCTGTCAAAATCTCCCTCTTTAAATGGTGCCACAGTTCTGTTCAAAATTTTGTTTTCCTTCATCATGATTCTTAGACTTTCTATCTAACAAGCAGAGCTCTCTCTCATCAATGTATTTTTCCAGTTGGATCTAAAATTATTAAATGGATGAAAATAGTTGACTGTTGGCTACAGATTTAGAGTTGATCCTGGAGAGAAAAACCTCATCGTTAACTATCTTTTAAAAAATTACAGCAGGGTTGTTGACTTTATTCTCTTACTTTAGGGATTTTGCTGTTTTGAAATATGAAATCTCAAGAGTCATGCTGAAGCCTTTGCCTATAGGAGTCAGCTTTGATAGATTGTGCTGTGGTTTCAGAAGCTGAGCAATAATAGACTTTAGTAATTCCAAATAATGACTTGAGCAGTGTCTATACAGAATAATGCAGAAGGCTGAAATATTATCAAGATAACTCAACACCTATAGATACTCTACTGGATGTTTTAGAATGCAATCTTTTTTTTTTTTTTTGCAGTTTTCTTTCTGGAATCACCAGAAAATTGCTTCTATTCTAAAATTCACAATGGCCTAAGTCATAGAAATGTAATTTTACTAGCAATTTAATTTGAGGCTAACTATAGAATTAGATGATAACTGTGGAAGTTTAACTTCAACTTTTTTTTTAAAAACATCAAGACACCTGCAAAACATTGAATTTTGGATACCATCAACTATGGTTTTAAGAAATCACCCATGCAAAATGAGAAGAAATAAAAATATTCATATGCAGAGAAATCGACAGTTTTCTTGTTTCTCTCCTGTGGATATCCTTTCCTTTCTTTGCAGATAATTTTCACTCTTCTAGAATGCCTTTTTACTGATTTATATTCATTTATATCTTTAAGATCTGGCATACTCATTCAGGCACAAACATACTTTGAAGGCCTATATTGGACTTGGAGGACCCAGAGATTGATTCATTCATGCATTCATTTATTCAACAAAGTTTAATTGTTCTCCTGTCATGTACAAGGTATGGCTCCTGCTAGCATACAAAGGAGAAGAAAAAAGAAAACCAGTAATACCATTTGGGAGAGTCAAGTACTGTGCCAGTAACAATTTTTTTTAATGGTAATTTCTAACAGAAGGTGTGATTGCATCTAATTCTGTTGTGGAGAATGAAATGAGTGTCAAGTCTTCTATTGGAAGCACCTATTGTTCCCAACCTGCTAAAAAACTCCACATAGATATGATTGACAAGTTGCATATTATTTGGAATATATTAGCTTGGCCTCGCTCTTTTTATTATTTCTAGTTTACAACTAAAGAAATAAAAATAATTAACTCTTTAATTCTTTCTAACTTATTTGTTACATAGCATATGATTTAGATTGAAAATGTCTCCAAGGTTGAATCTATTTTATTACTTTTTGAAGTTTCTTAGGGCCACTACATTTTGAGGCTCAAGGTAATTGCTCCAAAATATTTATAAATAAACATTTGGACATATATGCTTCCCTAGTTTTGATCTCGGTTTTCTAAAAAAATAGTCTCCATTTGCCTCATTGTGGAAAAGTAGTTGCAGGTGAACTGAATAAGGACTGACAGCTTCTTTCTGATAACTAGTCTTTCTGTCTCTAGAAATTTATTTTTCCCTGATGATTGGAAAAAGAGTAGCAACATTATCTAGTTCATTGATGCTTAGCTTCTTTCCCCATGGGGAAAATAAAATACATTATGCATATACACAAATTGTGCATACACTTTCTTAGTGTTGAGATATTCACTCTCCCTTCTGTTCTTATGATAGTATTTTATGAGCCCTCTTAATAAAATTTAAAAAATGTGTTTTTGGAGTCAAAAAATTAGGGCTCAGGTCTCGTTTTTGCCATTAACTGATTGTTTGTTATTAGGTGTCACATAATAAGAACTTTATACTCAGTTTCCTTTTCTCTGCAAATTGAATAATAATAGATTCTCCATCTCCTAGAGTTATTATTTGATTAAACTGAGATAAAGTATGAGAGGATACCTTGAGGAATAAAAAAAGCACTAAATGTGTATATTATTATTAAAGATCCCAATAATAATAAAAATGAGGAATTATTTATGATATTACTGCAAAACTGTTTATTTAAAAAGAGGCAGTCTAGTTGGAAAATTTCCCAGAAGAGCCACAGAAAATATGTTAGAGTAATGTAATAAGATTGACCTTGATTTCAATTAATGAAACCACTAAGTTTTTGAGATATCTGAAATGGAATCTGCTTGACTTATTTTAACAATCGTGGTATTATAAAAATGTATGTTCTTCATGTGTTCCTAGAAATACATTCATCAGAGTTCTAAGAAGTTAAACTTCTTAGCATGTTTTTAAAAAATAGTATAGATATTTTCAAGATTTAATGTCTGTTCAGAAACATTCTAGCAGAGAATGTCAAAGCAGAGGATCACCATATTGCTTTACAGATTTTTTTTTTCTTCCTAATTTTTAACATTGGATTGCTGCTGGAGATTAAGATTTGAGAATTTAGTGGATAGCTCTGATTTTCTGAGATTGTTTGACAGTTACCCCAAGAGAGATTGGGGTGCTATTTGTACCCAGTAGCCTTCACAGGATAAAAAGAATAAAAATTTTTTAAATGAAGGTGATTTGCATGTTTACCGTTAAAAATATTCTCTAATTAGTCATATGTCATCTGCAAAATCTTTGAACTAAAAGCTTTGGTCATATGCATTTCTTCTGTTCATTAACTCATTCTCATCTCTTCTTTATCCTCCTCCTGTTTAAGCTGAACTTTGATCTGTAATCTATGACAAATCTCCTTGAGTATTTGGTCGTATATTTGACCTAGAGGAAAAGAGAATAACTTAAATTGAAGGAGAACCCAGGACACCCAGGAATCCTTCTGGGCAAGAAAAATTTAACTGTATGTCATTTCTAAATAGTGACTCGTTGTAGCCTGTGAACAACAACAACAAAAAATCAATAAGCAGATAGAGTGAGTTGAGAGATAAATAGCACAAATAAGGAGGCAGACATGAAATAAATAAGTCTACTGACGTGAAAACTCTCTATATAAACAGCTGCCCCAAATAGGTTAGATATGGAGGCCCAGCTGTTAGCTAGACAGGAGTGCAGCAGGTAAAAAAGAGCTAATTGGATACAGTAGGTAAAGGGATTTACTTGGTCATTTATATAGATGTCTACTCCCCATTGGCATTTCAGAGAATAAATATCCAAAGACCCAGCTCCAGTTTGTATGCTCCAACTATCCACCTGTAATGAAGTCTATGAATCATGTTTCTTCTGAAAGACAGCCTAGTCTGTCACTGTATTTGACAGCTGTCAATCACAGCAGCCACAGGAGCCTATGTTTGGCATTATTCTTCTAATATTTATCAAATCCAATTCAACAAATCTCCATGAAAGTACAGATGCAGATTGCAACCACTCAATTGTATTAAAGTCTTATACAAATTTTTTTTTTTTACCTTATTTCTCCAATGAAGCTTTCCATTAAAAGACATCAGGGTAGACTATTTTTAACCCTGAGAACTGACACTGCAAACTATGAGGTAATGAGCTTGGCTCAAACTGCCATCTTTCTTCATGCAACCAATAGTTATATTGCTTCTCATTCTACATAGGAGGTAGAGTTCCAATGCTTCCCCTCATGTGTGAGTCAATCTGTCTATTGCAGTTTATGATGGGAAAACTGAAAACCCCAGGGATGCTAAGGCTGCCAAGAAATTGAAAATGGATCAAATACTGTTACCTTGTCAAGAAGATTTTAAAAAATTTATATAGAGTAATAATACCTTTTTTAGTGCTTTTCTCTAGCAGAATCCCAAAGTATTTATAAGCTGTGTACAGTATATGGGAAAATCACTTTGCCTAGTCATGACATGCAATCATATCTAGAAAAGTATATGGGAGGAAACAGGTAGAGCCTAGGTGAAGTAATGCAATATCCACAAAGAAGCATGACATTGGATGGCTATTTGCCCAAGATTTGGTTTTCATTTTCCATATGCCAGTTGTGTCTTTAAAATAATTTATTCTGATGCCCATGGTGAATTTTGTTTTGTTTTTTCTTCTGGGGTCTCTAGGCTTCCCTCCAACTTTTATGCACCTCTTCCAAATCTTATTTTTAATGTGAGGCCTAGTGACAGACACCAGATAGATGCATTATTAATATGTGACTAGCTTTGGTGAAAAGTCTTTTTTTCTTGGAAAGATGACAATTTTAATAGGTAGAAATGACAAGTATATTATTATCTTTATTTTACAGTTGTGGAAGCTATAGAACAGATCCTTTCATCTGTCTCCTTCAGGAGACAAAAGGCAGAGCCAGAACTTAACCTCAAGTTGCCTGACTTTGAATATATTTTGGTTCTGATCTAGTATGTTGCTTCAAATTACATGCAAAATTTGTAATTTCTCAATGTTTCACTGGAATTGCTAGAGTCTAGTCCTTTCTAGAAATTTATTTCTTCTAGTTCTACTCAACATGGAGACCTTTCTGAAATCCTTAGACACTAATCTAGGGCATCTGTGACTGATGTTCAATTTTTTTTTTTTTTTTTTTTTGCCCCGTGCAGCTAGCCAGGTCCTCAGGGACTTCACCTATAGGATTCTTCTTGCCTTCTGGTTAATTTGTCTTCTTGGTCACTGTATCCTCCTTTCAGTTCTTTGTTCTGTTGTTCGACATCTCAAGTTATTTCTTTTTTTTTTTTGCATATTTCAGGTTAGCATCACATACCAAAATAGCTGTTTTCTCAGAGAAAACAGAATGTGGCATTATGTTTATAGTTAAAGTGTTAAAAATATACACGAAGAAGACAGACCATAGAGGTTATGCATTTCCTCTTTGATTGGTACTCTGCTGAGGATATCAGCATAGGATGTAGTGCTTAATTCGTCAAAACAGGACAAGGTAATGGAAATCATGATATATATATATATATATATATATATATATATATATATATATATATATATATATATATATAAATGTGAAAAAGTTGTAGTCTGCCTTTTAGGAAATTATTTCTAAGGAGGGTAGCAGGGCAGACATACTAATATGCAAGTAGCTCTAAAATTGCCTAAGAAAGGCTTCTTCTACTTTAACTAGAAGGTTTCAATGGAAATTGCTATTTCCACTGGCTACTGTCTGGCTCAAGGACCCTTTTATATTTATGTAATTGGTCTGATATCTGATATACAAATGACCAATAACAGCTATTCTCTAGGATTTTGAACATACAGCCAGAAATGTGCATTTCTCAGCCATGAGTGGAGTGTGTGTGTGTGTGTGTGTGTGTGTGTGTGTGTGTGTGTACGCGCGCGTGCACATGCGTGAGTATACGCTGAGAGAGTCCTGGCAGCTACTGATGGGTACAAGAATATAAGCTCAATAGAGCAGTGACCTTTGTTTTATTCAGAAGTGTATTCATAGTGCCTAGTACAATGCCTGCCATATTATTGAGAGAATAAATAAAGAACTGACTGTTTTCTTCCATGTGGAAAAACTGGTATAAAAGGATGAGGTTGAAATACAGAGAGACGAATAGAGCTAGAGAAGGTCCCTTCAGTGTTTGAGTTTCTACATCCAGGTTCTCTACATTTCTACTCTCATGCTGTCCTTCCCATGGTTAAGAGAGCCAATAATGTCTTTTTTTAATTTGATATGCTTTAAATTTTATTTCTATCGTTTGCAGCCAAGAGTGTCCTAGATAACATGCTCATATATTCTTTTATGCAATTTAATATAAATCCAAAATTTTATATCTATTTATCTATCTAGTTACCTATGTACCCATCTATTTCCTTATTGTGGAAGAAGATAGATGTGCTGTTCATTAGGGATGTGTGACTGGATTGGAGTGAATGTCAACATGGTCTTGAAGTAAGGCTTATGAGTAACTGAAGGGAAAAGATTTAGCAAATACATAAGGAGCTTATAAAGCTATATGGGTGACAAGAGAACACTTTCTTGATCAAAGCTGAGAGTGGTGACAGAAGAGTGGTTGCAGAGAAGACCAAAATGGTGGAATGTAACTAGGGGTTCAAAACAAAGCTGTGTTTAGAATTAAGCTTTCATACTGTTTGCTTCTTTTACTTAGCTTCCTTTCTCTTTTCCTCTCACAGTATAAAGAGTCTCTTAATAGAACAAGATGTCTTCAAAAATATTTGACATAAAGAATCAGTGCATGTTCCAAACTACTTCTTGGGGCCCATTGCCACCTGACAGATTTATACTTTGTCCAGTTGTTAGGGCTTCCACTCTTCTAATGAGACATTAAATTCAAGGAGTGGTTTCTGGGTCAAATGATCTATCCTAATCGCTCTGTCTCTGGTCTGAAAGAATAAAGCATATTTCATAGATTGGGGCTAATCAGAGAATATCTAGACTGTGTTATGACCCACAGATGCTCTTGATAGCTGTGAACTTTGCCTCCTCTACTTGACTAATACCACTGAATGTTCTTTTCATTAATATTCCAGAAGCATAATGGGAGGATGCAATGCTGCAAAACTTCTTTTAGAATGTGCAAACCTTAAAAGATGCCATTAAGAGATGTGTGTGTGTGTGTGTGTGTGCATCTGTGTGCTTTATCCAGTTGCAAAGACACTACCCAAGTGTCAGTGTCCTTACCAAAGAATTCGAAATGTGAGGAAATTTAAAACTCCATCATATGATAGAAACAGAAAAAGGAAAACGAAGTGAAGGAGGAAGGAAGGGAAGAAGGAAGGAAGGAAGGAAGGAAGGAAGGAAGGAAGGAAGGAAGGAAGGAAGGAAGGAAAGAAGGAAGGAATTGAGAAAGACAAAACTTGCATCAGTCAAGTGTGACATTTCTGTGATTGCTTTAGCTTAATTGCTGAGATACTATACACTGCAAATCATTTAGCCTGAAAAAACTTCCCAAATCCATCACCTCTTAGGTAATTACTGTTTCATTATGTTGAGTTTATAATTATTCATTTACAATCATGAGTGAATCAGCTCCCACCACACAGAGCTACAACAGAGGCTGATTCTTCTGATGTCTTCCTGTCACCCAGGGGTTCCCTGTTGTATAGAACTTTCACAAAATATCTGCATAGCAAACATCAAATGCTAACTGGAGAAAGGAGCAGAGAGGAGAGGGTTACACAGAGAAAATGTTATGCTCAAGAAAGTCAAATTGACATCTTTCAGTTCTTTAAATAAAAGTGATCTGATTAACAAAATTATTTATATTTTTCTCCTTGCATCTTCAAAATTGTTTCTGATTTCTGAAAAAGCTGGAAATCTCTGTTTCTAGCCTAAAAGTATGGTCAAAGCAATAGTAACATTAAAGACATATGCAGTTCTGGACCCCAACACCTCCTTTAGGTAGAGGCAATGAGAGCAGGGACTGTGGAAAGTACTGATAATGGAATGTTTATCCACTCCATGAATGAAGGAGGAATCATGAAGGCAAAGAGCAGGGGACATGTAAGAATGAGGTTTTATGAAGTGGAGAGTAGGAAGCAAATAATGGAAACAGGAGGACAGTTCACTTTCTCAAATCAGGTGGAGTAGCCCTCAGCATAAAGAACAAGTTAATTTCCTCAAACTTCTAAACTCCAGATGAGGTACCGAGAATACCAGGTGGCAGAGCACTTTCCTTTACTGGGAATGTGAAAACAAGACAGCTTATTCCTCTATCTTCTTCACTGAGGCTTTTGAGAAAACTCATATTCCATCCTTCTCATATACTTCTTTTTTGTCTTTTTAGCTCAGCCAATCATTGATTCAATTTGTCAATTGATTCTTTTATTCACACATATATTCAACCTTTTTTATTGAACTATTTACAAACACCAGTGTCAGAGGATTTTTACTAAACTTTACATGATGCAGCTGTATTGGTAGTGGGAGCTTGAAACTATTGCATCTGTTATACACACTTCAGTCCACGCTTGTTAGTCTCTTCCAGTGAACTATGTCCAGGGAGCTCACTACTCTATATGAGGGCTTGACCTGATATCCACTGTCAGAGGTGGGTGGTAGGTGGTGAAGGAAAGGAGACTTCCCATGCAGGACTGAGCTGAGGTTGACTGAGGGAAGTAAGCCCAAAGAAGAGAGGACTGTGATTAGATAGTACTGCCTTTACAAGATGCAAGAACTATAACTATTTCATACTTTATTGTGAGGTTCCATGTTCCTACTAGTATTACTAACTTAGCCATTTTTGGCATTTTCTTTGCGTTTAGCACTATGTACCATCTATACATAATGTTAGGTAATCTTTATAGTAATCTAGTAAGATAAATATAATCCATTTTACAGGTGGAGAACTGATGCTTATGGAAGTATATAAATAGACAAGTGTCACAAATTATTATGGTAGAAAGCTGAAATTGAAACCTAGGTCTGTGTGATTTCCTACGATGTGCTCTTAACCATGCTATTCAGTGACTCACAAATTATTAAGATAAAGTATATCATGTGAAAAAATATATATTATATATAAATTGGCTTTTTTGATTATGAAGTCTAGGTCCTGTGATCTGTTGTCTAGAACCTGGAGACCCAGAAAAGCCAGCAGTATAACTCAACCTGAGTCAAAATGCCTGAGAATGAGGGAAGCTGATGTAAAACTTCATCTAAAGGCAGGAAAAGATGAGATGAGATGTCACAACTCAGCAGTAAGACAGAAAAAAAAGAAGGCAAATTCCTTCTTCCTCTGCCTTTTATTCTATTCCAGTCCTCAGCAAATTTGATGATGTCCATTTACCTTAAGATCAGCTATCTGCTCCACTCGTTTAAATGCCAATGTCATTGGCAAACACTTTCACGACACACCCAGAAGTAATGTTTAATCTGGGCACCCTGTTACTCAGTCAAGTTGACACATAAAATTTATCATCACAAGTTGATTTCTTATCCTGAATAGGACAAGGACTAGAACAAGGGTAAGAATCTCAGAGGGAAACACTTAAAGAAAAACATGAGAATTGTCTACAGCTCAGAGGAGCACCTTCCTGAAGTGATTGCTGAGTGTAGATACTCATGCCCAAGCAGCCGTATAATTATTTTTTGAGGATGCTAGTAGAAGGTAATTGGTCATTGAATGGGGACTTTTCTTAGAAAGACTTCAGGTTATTTCCAACCTTTACAGTCTATGAAGCTTTGGCAGTACTTAACACCATATTATCAGGTATGACAATCAATGAGCCACATTTCTTTCTCAGCAACACTGCAAGCATTCTTTAATAAGGTAAAGAATGCTGAAGGAAAATAAATGATTCAGCATCTCCAGAGTTGCACAGCAATGTGGAGCTTAAGAATGAGTAGGTTTTTAATAATCAATTGCTATTTGTTTGACACATGGCTGTCTGGGTAAATTTAAATGATGTGTATTTAGAAACCTTGACATAAACCACTACCTTAAAAACATAGTCATTTATCAGAGATTAAATTGTTGTTAATAACCTTCCCCAAGGGAATTGTAGGAAAATGATTATGTGTCTGAGATACTGGGCCTTCATTCAGACATGCTGGGAAACTTAATCTTCCATTTCAGAAGAATGATAGGATATTATGTGGTAGAACAATAACAAGGGCTGCAAAATAGTTGCATTATTCTCTTAAAAATTAGGACCTTTATGGGGCTGGGGTGCATATGGATTTTGCTTCAAAACATACTCGTTGTTGCATTAAAAGGTTTATAAAGATGAGGGAAGTACTGTCTCATGGAAAAAGCCATATCTTTTTTCAGCTGTAGGCAAACTTGAAAGGAAGGAGTAACTCTGAGACTACAAACTTCATGAGTTTTTCAGTCCAGCTTCGGCAATGGCAGAAATATATAATAATAGTGAAGAAACAGTGTCATGTATATGGTTAAATGACTTGCTGGTTGATACAGTCAAGAACAATAGAGAACCCTCAGGGCAGGGGCAAGAATGGGATGCCTCATGGAGGATATAAGGACTTGAAGTGACTTGTTACGAGCAAAACACCTACATTATCAATGGTGAAATTGCAGGCATTGTAGATACAGAAAACATTGGCACAAACTTGGAATCAGGATCTAGTACAGTATAGTTAGAAAATAGTGCATAATGCCCTGGGCAGTGAGGGGAGTACTGGCAGCCATGGAAGGAAAGAGGAGATAGTTAGGAGGGGCCCTGGCTCTATGCCACAAATATCTGGATAAACAGGAAGTAAAGTTCTGTCATTTAAAATTCTAGTATTGTATAAATTTTGTTGCTATATCTGTCTAGATAAAGACCCAATAATCATAAATCTGTCAAGTTTAGGACTTCCATAATTTAATCCTCAATCAGGGTATTTTGGGGGAGGGGGTGATTAACTGAACTATAATCTTCTCTGTGAAGTTTTTTCTAAGATTCCTTATGCTGAGTTTGTTTATGGCTAGGGTATGGACTTACACATTTTCTGTAAGTTTTACCTTTATATATACCTCACTAAGTGCATGTTATTATTTAGACAAATACCATATCTGAAAAATCTTGATAACACTTATATTTAGCACAATTTTTATGAAATAGTAACTGTTCAAAATGTATTAGCATAATAAATCCATAACAAATAATGAATATAAGGTATACAGTATTTTCTAGTTATCTAACTGGTTTACATCAACTATCTCTTAATTCTGATAATTAACTTAGGAAAGAGCTCTAATTATTATTATATTTTAAAGATGATGAAACTTACTTAGCAAGGCTAATTATTCAATACCATGCAACTAGGAAGTGACAGAAATAGGTAGTCTCTGAAGTCTTATTACTCCAAAGTCCTATGCTCTTTCTGTTATGCATCATGCTGAACAACAGCCATAACAACAGACTATCTCAGGAAATTGCCTTAAATTCAAAATTACTTTGTTTGTGCAGACTCAGCTATTATACTAGAATTCAACTAATAAATGCATGATGACACTGGCTATCAATTCAGCTCCCTGAGTTAAAACTGTCATATATCTCACTGGAGACAAAGCACTGAGGTATTTGGAACAAGTGAGTTATGAACAAAGAGTCCTGGAAATTTTCATTGATTGAGAGCCTGGTGTTTGACCAGGACCTTGGTAGACCAATAGAAATCTGAAATGCTAAAAAGAGAAGAAATATTTTCCCAATTAGATGGGATGGGATGATTTTACTCTAAAAGCAAGAGAGTGTGAAAGTGTAAAAAATGCCTGAAGCCTTGGCAAGGGTCAGGGAGCTGGAATGGGAGGTGGATGGTGGATGAGCCTAGAAAGGTAGGGAAATTATAAGAGCTGCACACACCATGCCATGGAGTTGGGCCTTTCACAGAACTTTTGCTGTGTTTAAAGATGGGGCATGACTAGGCCAAATGTGCATTTCAGAAAGATTATTCTATTGATTTGGTGGAGAGTAGACAAACCTCAACTCAGGAGAGGTTTGTGTAATGGACTAGACCAGTGCTCCTCAAATTTTAATGTATCTGTGAATTACCTGGGGATGTTGTTAAATTGCAGTTTCTAATTGAGAAGTCTGGATGGGGCTGATATTTTTGCATTTCTAACAAGCACTCCAGTTTTGAGTAGCAAGGGGCTAGGGCACAGATAAGAGCCCATAGTAAAGCCATTGTAGTGAGAATGGAGAGATGGGAATGCCTCCAAGACATTTCTGAAGTACCAGCAAAACCAAACTCTTCCTCTTTTTTATTGTCTAGCTAAGTTCTGTCAGGTGGTCCCTACTCTCTCTTTACCATGTCTCAATCTGTATTTTTAAGAGCTTATTGTGTCATAAGCTCTTTTAGCATTCATTTTTTAAAAACAGAAATTTATCATATGTGTACACACTTCCTGGCTCTCATATGAAATTAAAATTCCTCAAAGGTTACAGATCATATTATAATCTTCCTGCTGTACTCCATTTAGCACAGAGTACATGGTGTTAAGAAATATTATTAAATTTCCTTAAAAACATTAGAATATTGGCTTTGTTGGTGTTGTTGTTGTTAAAGGTAAATCATATTTTTGTTGCTAGGAAAGGAAATGTGATGCTCACAATTTAAAGTTGATCTCTAGACAAATGTTTTGCTCTACAATACTTTTGAAGTCTGAATAATTATTAAACTTATTTAATAGAGTGAGCTGTTCATTAACAAATGTCTTTCTCCCATAGTCTCACTTTAGAAAGGTACATCTAACTTAAACGATTTTATATAGAGAGAAGATGCCTACCTTTGTGCTTTCACAGAAACATTGAGCCATTAGGGGCCAGGATGAAAATCTAAGGACTCAAGAATTCAATGAGGGTAGGTCAAGTTTTGGCCAGATGGCAGGAAAGGCAGTAGCTGACACCTTTCTTTCTCAAGGGAATGGAAACAAATTAGTTCTAAATTCGAATGAGTTAACTCTCATTCTTTCAATTGCTTTAGATCCTTGAGCTGGTAGAAACTGGGTATGAACTTGGCTTAAACCCTAGCAATAAAATGTCCTTTCAGTTTCACAAGTCTGGAAATCAAAAGATCACATGGTTTCAGTAAAAAGTCCTGGCCTTCAGAGATAGACAGATGTGGATTAAAACCCTGGCCCTACTGAATGCCAGAATTTCTGAGTAATTTGGGGCAAGTTATGTAACCGTGCTTCAGAATATTCAGCCATAAAAATGATGAAAACCATACTTGTGAGAATTAGATGACACCTAAAGTTGTCACTATTGAGATGTTCTTTTTTTTTTTCTTTTTTTTTTTTAATTCTCATTCAGTCCATTTAGGTTACAACTTGCTTTAAGACTAAGAACTGGGATATGGGGCAACTGAAAGCTCTGGGTGATAATAAGTGTAAGAAATAGATTTTTATCTTGTCATAAACTAAATTATACCTTCAGTTTAAAATTTTTCTTTGAATATATGAAATGCCTTAGGTTGTCAAAGAAAATGTGAACAATATAAAGTTAATACTGCATTATTCTCTATGTTAGGATAGATGGGATGTTGTATTGTGTCGTCTGCCACCTTTTGGTTGGCTGGATAAAAAGAAAAATGTCTTCTTGGATGATAAGGTTTATGAGACAATACAGAGCTGCCTGCCAGTCATTTAGTGGGATCAACTGACATGTGAATTTTCTTAAAGCAAATCTTTCTCTCATTTCAACCTTTAACAGTTTTATTTTGTGGAACATAGCCTTTTTCCTTAATATTTTAGTACTATATTCATTATTAGTTTGGTGTATGTTTGAGTCACTTAACCTATTTGGGCTCTAATTAATCAAACACAAAATCCTGAGTATTTGAATAAATGGGGTGCTTATTTATGCAGTGAAGAATTTTTTATCAGAATCATTAGTAAATTTAAGAAAAATGAGGGCAAAATAATGATTTTAACCAAAGATGCATATAAATGAAAGAACTTTGAGATATTAGTCTATCCACTCACTCTGTGTTCTGACAATAGTTACATAAACAATATTAATAGTCACTCTTATTTTGCATAATGTCTTACAATTAATATCACATATACTCTTCAGTCTTTTAGCTAGTTTAATGGTACCTAAATCATCCTGTTGTCCACAGATTGAAGCTTGACTCTATCTTCTATACCTATAATATTCATTTACTTTTATAATATCCAAGAAATATTTTTTAAACAAATAATATATGCCAGGCATTCTATTGAACTCCAGTAATATAGTAATTGCCCAAACAGAAAAACCTCTGTTCTTTGGGAACTTCTCTAGCAGAGGAAGACAGACAATAAACAAATAAATATACAGTTGATGTGAAATGTCAAGAAGGAAAATAAAGTAGTATAAGAGAAAGAGTTTGACTATGGGAGGGGATGCAATTAGAACTACTGGTTAAGGAAAATTTCTTTTATAGGTATCTTTTTTCTTTTTTCCATTAAAGCTACAGAGAAAATGAAAGAGAACTAATTAAAAGGACAACTTGGAGAATGGTTTTTCAATGGAAAGAATACCAAGTGCAATGGGTCCTGGTGGGAGTGAGGTTGACTTCGGGAAGGAGAGCAAGGAGGAGGGTGAGGCTGGGTCAGAGGAACAAGAGGAGAGTGGGAAGAGATGAGAGCAGAGAGACAGATGGGAGGCACAGCACTGGAGCCTTGCAGGCAGTGGTGAGGATATTTGGTACTTTTGTGAATGATGTGGGAAGCCATGGCAGAGTTGTCAGCCTATGATTTACATAATCTGGTTCTCATTTTAAAGAATCACTTTGATGGCCATTGGAGAATAGACTTGGTGGGGTGAAAAGTTGAAGCAAGACAGAATGACCATATAATTCATTATCTAAATAAGTTTACTTTCTGAGTGTGGAAATTGACACTATTCATAAGTATGTGATAAACATAACAGACATTGTCCTGGGCAAACCAAGACCTATATTTAACTTAAAGCAGGGAGACAAGTTGAAGGCTACTGGGCATGTGGTAGTGAAATGGCATGTTTCCTGCTTGTGCCAAACTTTTGCCCCACTGGGACCACTTTCCACTGTTTCTACCTCATGTTCTGTGCTAGGAGCCTGACTTATAAAGAATTCTTTATGCCTTATGGCTTCAAGGTGAGTTTAGCCAAAATGAAATCCCAATTAGAGATGGAGTGGGGAAGCACTTGCTCCTTTGGCTTTTTCTCTAAAGGTTGCCTCACATTAGCTGTGTCCCCTCCAGAGAATGTTACCCCACCCTTCAAGGCAGCATGCTTACATGGACTCTCCTTCCAAGTTCTGGAAACCTTTTCCTCTCTGTTTCCTTTATGCCTAGGGCTAACACCAGCTGCCACTACTATCCCAGAATTCCTGTACCATCCCTTGTGATTTCCTAACATCCCATCTGCTCTTTTCTGGTTAGTCTTTTCATAAATACATTTTCCTTAAATTATCCTAATTTGACTGTGCCATTTGTTCCTTGTGGGAGATGCCTAGTGCAGTATCCACCCCTAAAGGTAGTTCTAGGCATGAATCGCTGCAAAATGTGCCTAGCAAATAGGATCTTAGATGCATCATGCTTTAAAATCACCTCCATAAATCTTAGCATGTATTAATTTCTTAAAGGAACAAAGAAAAAACAAAGAATACATTTTTTTTCTTTGACTCCCTCTAAACTCAGTAATTCATTAAGGAGCCTTTGAAAGGAAATATTCAAGACAAATTTAAAATACTGTGTTTTTCACCTGTAACCTGATAACCGTGTTTTATATTTCAGAATAGGTTACTGAATGCCTTTGTAATGAGAAGAGTTTCTTAGCAAAGGCAGATCTAGATTGTTCCTCTGCCTTTCAAGGTGGTTTTCTTTTTGCACACCACCGAAAGGGTATCACCTCAAGGTGACCATGAAGAGGAACAGCTGGGTGATGTTGAAGCATAGCTCTGTGATGTTGAAAAAAAGAATTGGAATAAGAATGATTTAAATCAAAAATAGTTATGTAAAGACTAGGTGAACTCAAAATTGAGTTTGGTACCAGATGAAGTGCAAAATAACTTTATGGGAATGCTGGATAATAAAGATGTTGTGTATTTGTTTTAATGACCTTGTAAAACTGAGTAATCCAGAAATTTCAAGTCTTGATCCTCGTAATGTCCTAGGAAGAAAGAAGAAAGAGAGGGTGAAAGGTGATTCTAACCTCAAGAAGACCTACACTAGCAGATGACATGGTGTGGAAGGCCTCCCTTTAATCTCCATATTCCCAGCACCTAGTACAGTACCTAGCAGCATCTTAAAAATTAATAATATTTATTAAGTGAATACAGTGAATAAAAGAAAACAGAAACAAATGAATGTCAGGAAACAGGAATGTACAATACCATCCATGAGATTTACTGCTTTCAAGTTGAATTAAATTGGTAAAAAGAATGAATCAGGAGAACAAATAGATGGCCTGCCATTGTGTAACCTAAAAAAATATCTGCTTGTCCAATATTTTTCATATTCAACCCGTTGTTTTGAATTAATGTTTCAAGTAATGAGTCATAATATTAGGATGTTCTTATAGTGACAATACCATTTCTTTACAACTTAAAGGTGCTGAATGACATACTTTTTTGCTTAAAAAGGATGCCAATTATTTTATTACGAGGGTCTGAGGGAGACATTAACGACATTCTAAAAGATAAGTGGTTATAACCAAAGCATGGAGAGACTAGAAAAGCTCAAGAAAAGTTGTTCAGTGTTGTCCAGGAGCAAGCATTGTCCAGCCTTGGCAACAGCAGAAAATGACTAGGGGCAGAGGAATGGCAGGTCAGGCTTTCATGAAGGAAGAACTGTTTTTAATGTTTAGTCCTCTCTGGATTCAGTCAGTGGCTCTAAACCTCAGAATACAGAGAGATCCAATTTTATGTATAGTTTCCACTTGCTCATTTATGAGAAAAGGATAGTATAATAGCTAATTAGACAGTTTTTGATAAACTGGGTACCATTTGTACTGTCACATGTATTTGATCTTTTTAAATTTTCCCACGTGACATGTCCTAGTAACTAAGGGATTCAACTGTTCAAAATTAACTTGTTCTTCACATCTTAGGTGCTTAAAATTTAAGCAAGAAATCTAAACATCAAATGGATCTATCACATTCTTTGATGATAAAAAATAAGTTCCTCTGCTTCTACTAATCATCAGGCCTGGTCCAAATTTAAACCAGAAGAATCTTTTCTTCTCTGCCCCTACCAAAGCCTCCCATTTTGGTAGATGCCATTTTCTTTTTCTCCCTTATGATACTTATTATCTTCTACCCAGGAATCCATTGCCCCTTGTTCCCACTTTTTAAATTATTCTTCAGAATAGACATTGAAATCATTCATTTATCTCAGGATGTATTTAAGTTCCTGGGTTACATCTCCCAGAGGCATTTGCATTTAAGCCTTATCTCATTGTTATCCCCAATAAATGGGGTTCAAGCATCGGAAAGAGTCATAGTAATAATACAAGTGCCATATCCTTTGTTTTTTAAGTTGTGACCTACTGACAGAATTTGTTTTAACAGAAGACAATACGTAGAACATTTTCATTGTCCTTTTCTTACAGAGTATAGGAAACACTGATTTGTATATCATTCATTATATATGATATTAAGTATTTTAACTTGAGTTAATCTTGGCTTTTAATATAAAAGATAAGAACGTAATTTAAAAATAGGGAACAACTACATAGATCACCTTTTACCTCAAATAAGATTTCCATTTCTCTAAATCATGAATTTAGTAAGTGGAAGACTCTCAACTAAAGCATGTCTCTCAAATTATTGCCCCCATCTTTTTCCAAAATCCCACACTGGCACACTTGGTCTCTTTTGGAGCCCAAATGTTTTGCATAATAGTGTTTTCTTTGCATTGAGTTACATATTAGATATGTTAATATATGGAAAATATTGGAATAATTAAGACCTGGAATATATTTTTCTAGCTACATTCAGTTATTTCAGGTGAAGGAGTTTCTTTGCTCCAATTACTAGAGTAATTTAAATACAGTACATGGAATCAATCTGAGTTTATACCCAGTGCTAATGCTCAAAACATTTTTTTTCCTCTTTTCTGAATGATAAAAATTTTAAAAGAACAGAAAAAGCATTAAATGAATATATTTTTGCGGTCGTTTGAAGGTCTGTAATGAGAACAGGAAATACATAATTGAACACAGAGTAGTACAAGGTAAGTCATCAGTTAATAAATTAGAACACACTATCCTTGCAAAGTAATAAACTGGAACACTTTGGTATGAGGTCAGGCATGTTGCTTTGAAGTTGGACTATAATTCGTCTTCCCTAGAACAGAACTGTCTCCTGATTCTACTTACTCATTGATCTATAGTTATTTAATAAGAAAAAGGGTGACCAATGGTGATCTAAGGAAATTTGCTCTAGTTTCCGCAGAGCTAGAGATCAGCAAGAGTCTGAACATGCAAAATTAGATTTCTCTATTCTTGAGTTGATTATTAGACTGGGCTCAATTTGCACGATGGCATTGTACAGATACCTTCGTTTTGCCCTTCATATATTACAGCCTATAAATAGTAACAATAACATCACTCAGCAGATTTCTTCCTCTCACTTAGTGAAGAGTAGATCTGGGTTCTAGTTCAATCTTTACCAGATTCATTACATGAAGGAAAAACAAACTTTTTTTGGAGGGCCCCCAATTCAAAAGGAGACATCCAAGTCTTCATTATTTCAGGATGCTGCTTATAACATGAATGGATTGATGCAAGGGATGTTTCTGGGGACTTCTGAAAAAAAAGGTCAAACCTACTCTCAGAAATTATAATATAGCTGAGGACCCATGGGTGTGAAAAAATTATGGAAGATGTCTGAAAACAAGCAAATTCCAATTAGCTGGAGAATTCTTCCTGGTGATATTTGAGGAATTTGACTCCCAGCTGGACTAGAACTATAACTAACATTTAATTCCTTAGCGACTTTCAGGAAGGTCTCAAATGTTTTATAACATTGATGAAGCCTTAGAACTTGTCTTTGAAGAAGACCTGAATAAGCAGAATTTGGCATTCTGGATATGGATGGGGCATGTATTAGGAACAATCTAGCAATTATGCTTTTATTTGAGCTCTGTCAAATTCTAGAGGTAAAGTTGCCTTTGGTGTCTTAATTAATTCATGGCACACTTTTTCATACCAGCAAATCTCCCCAAGGAGAGGCATAACTCGGAATGGCTTTGAAGGTTTGAACCCACTCTTAATTGAGTCAGTCAATAAATTTCTTTGGAGCACCTACTAAGTATTCATCTGTATTAAGAATTTTTTGAGGTTTTGAAGTTGGGGACCTGAGATAATGAATCATGTGACAGGGTAGAAATGAAGGGATAGAACAGATAAAAGCAACAGACAATGAGCCACGTTATGGAAAATAAGCTATTATGGATGACTAGAACTGGCTTATTAAAACCTAATTTAATGTTTAACTAGTATGATACTGTTATTTCTAATCAGTGTTTACATATCCAGAAAGTTGTAGACGTGTCAACAAGGCACTTCTTGAATTACCAGTTACATTTGTAAAATCAGTCTCTCATCCAAACTTGTTTCTCCAAGTTAAAAGCAAAAAGATATATTGTAATTTTGAGTTTATATATATATATATACACACACACACACACACACACACACACACACACACACACACACACACACATCATTTACTTCTTATTGACATAAAAATTCTGCCTGATTTAAAAGAAGCAAATTAGAAATTTGGTGTTCAATAGTGACAAATATGAAGACTTCCAGGAATGTTCTACTGCTGTTGCAACTAACATTAATTTTCAAGAAATCAGTGGTACTGAGTGCATGGCAATCACTACCCTCATTACAGGCCATTTACCATTTTGAGATGCTGCATTTGTCAAGTTGACCTCACAATGACCTCTCTGAGACTGTAGTTAAGACAGAAGAAACAAGAAAGACAAAAACGTAGAAGCCAAACTTAGAACCAAAGGCACTTGGCTCAATTCAGTTAAATTTTTAAGAAGCCCAGGGTTGAGGTTTAAGCCTCACTCTAATTACCCAGCTTTACCTATCTGTATAGATTCTGTAGAACAGTGATTCTCAACCTTTTTGGCACCAGAAACCGGTGCTGCTATCTATGAGAATCTAATGCCTGATGATCTGAGGTGATCTGAGCTAAAGTGGTGATCTAGCACTGGGGTGTAGCTGCAAATATGGATGAAGCTTCTCTTGCTAGCCTGCCACTCACCTCTTGCTGTCCAGCCCAGTTCCTAACTGAGTACCAGTCCTTGGCCAAGGGATTGGTGACCCCTGCTATAGGCTGCAGTTCTTCCAACAAGCTTGGCTATGCATTTTTAAGTGAATATAGTCAGAACACAAGGAACTCCCACCCCAGGAATATCAAGCACTGTGCATACCATGTTAGGACTGCAGTTAAGGCGATCCCATTTGGGAGCAATGGTAATTATGGCTATTTACAACCATACCTGAGGGGAAGCAACTTCCTCCATAACTGTGGCTGCTCAAGTATGCCAGAAGTTTTGTTTTTGTTCAACCAGACAACTATTTCTCACATTCTCTCTATCAACTTCCACTTTCAGCAGAGTTGACTCCTTTTGCTCTCCCATGACGAGGTACCAGCAGTTAAAATTAGGACCCACTGATAGGATTCTATTCCAAAACACAGAATCAAAACAGTGGGTTGTCTTATCAGACTGACCCATCTAAGTCTTTTCATATTTAATATGAGATCCTCTATTTCTAATTGAAGGCTATGTTTTTTTTCTCTTTTCTATCTTCTATCTTCTTTGTGGCTTTGGTCCTCTCATTAGTCAATTCATTCAACCATTCAATTAATGCTTATTGAGTGCCAGACACTGTACTAACTGTGGAATACAATGGTGAGTAAAAGAGCAATTGAAATCCCTGTGTTAATGAAAGCTTCAGCTTACTGAGAGAGACAGTTAATTAAATGATCACACACAGTAAATCCAAAGTTTTGACTGTGAGAAGTATATCCAAAAAGTATATGCCATGTCCTAACCTAGGTAAGTGTGATTTCCCTTTGGTTTAATTTGAGGTGTCTTTATTTTTAAAAATCAGTCTTAAAACTCTCCTTGCTTTTCAAAACCAAATTGTTCTTGGGTCTTTGAAAGTTTTCACAGTAGGTACAATTTTTCTTGTTCCATTATTTCTCCAGTGATCACTGGGTACCAGGGAGACACTGAGGCACCTATAATAAAGAGAGGGAAGAGAGCAGAGCATCTCTTGGGCTCAGTTCAATTATTTACTCACTTCGTAACTTTGCACGATTTTTTTATTCTCTACTCATAATTCCCTTACCTGTGAAATAGGGTTAAAAGTTACCATCCTCCTATTATGTCTGTCATGCTAATAAATTCTAAAGAAGTAGAATGTTAAATCAAAATAGCATTATTATAAGCATTTTTGTTATAGATATTATGGCAAGAACAAGAAGAACTAACATGAATAAATATAAAAAGTCCAAGGTCTTTTATCCCTTTTTCCTTACTAGAAAGCAGAAATGCCGTAGGTAGGAGCTCTTCATTTTCACCTAGGCAGACCTTGTCACAGCATGAACTTTCTAGCTTATGGTGATCATAAATTTCCTCTACCAGAAATTGGGACACACGATCTGATAAAGGCTCTTTCCCACCGGTTTATGGCTTTATTTTATGAAAATCTATAATTATAATACTTTAAGGTATACTTGTAATGTTTCAATTCTATATGAAAAAATAAAATAAAATGGTGTTCTCTCAGAAATCTGAGACATAACATTACTCTATCCTTGACCCACCTTTGTGACAAAATGGTTGCAAATTGAAGTTTCTTCTAGTTCTGGTGGCTTTTAACGCAGGATGAATAAATCTGTCCCCACAGTCCACCTTCTGAAAGGATGATCACCTAGATTCTAAAGATATTTATTTACCTCTGCCATAATTTAGAGACAAACTCCTCCTCTCAGTTTCCCCTGTCCTTTGCTGCTGATAAGACACCCTCTGGATTTATGTTGCTATCCAGTAACGGATTTGTGCGTTCAGATCATGTTGCTGGCACTACTCTGGATAAGACACATTCATCACAGCAGTGCTTAATCTAATTTGCATTACATTTGCACTGCCTGTATTGTTAAAACCTACAGCTTTTGAACTGTGGATGGGTAGGTAGAGTGTGTTTCAGATCTGTCAGCAACACTAAATTCTGCCCCCAAAATCAGGAGAGCAGAACTCAACTACTAAAACTATCTTCGCCTCCAGCGCAAACTTGTTGCCATTTTATTATCACCAGTAGAGAAAAGGCCCCGGGGGGGTCATCTTAACAAGGCCTTGTCAAAGAAGCCAGTAGGTAATGTGTTTCAGCACTGGGGGCAAAGGCACCTTCTAGAAAGAGCTGCTTCAAGCTCTACTAGGTAAGTGGCTCTTTTAGAAATCTTAGTATTAAAATATTTGTGACCTGTAAGTAATCAAATAACTTGAGCTAATAATGGATCAGAATGGGTCAAAGGCAGAGCTGGGCTTCAAAAGCATTGAGTCAGTAAGATTAGGGTTATGAGGTATGGAAAAGAGCAAAATGATAAATAGACTAATATCAATTTGTGCAATTTAGTGCTGCTTGAGTGAGTTTTCATGATTCCAGGGATGATATTTTACTGCTCTTCATCTGTGAAGTGTTATTTTGTCAAACAAAACCAAACATTAAGTCATTCCAAAGGCCATTTGCAAAACAAATTATTTCCTATGGACTGATTATAAGAAATTAAAATGAGATTTAAGTTCCTGAAGATATAAAGAATTTTTTTTGGTTGTTTTCAGTTAAAAAAAATTTTTATGGAAAGAATAAAAGACATGTCAATTCAATTTCAATATTAAATAATACCTTCGATTTCCACTATAGTACTAGTACCTAGAGTGAAATCTTTCTGAGTATCAGCTGAACCATCCCCTTTAGCCAGGGGTTTTGTTCTGTTCATGATATATTTATGCTATATTTCCACTCTTAAATCCTGGTGCTGCTTTGCTAGAAAGGCTGCTCTTTGCTGCCTCCCTGCCACAAAGGATTCAAGTACTTGGGGACCTCCCCACTTTTAAACTCACAGACTCCACTGAGCTCTCATTCATCAATTAATCACACCCAACCCTGTGATATCTATCCTGTGGTCTGTATTGCTGTATAGCATTGAATTGTTTAGTTTTTATTATTATTATTATTATTATTATTATTATTATTATTTTTAATGCCTTGTCACAAAATCTAGATGGTAAATTGAGGGAAGGGATCCAATATTATGTGTATTATTAAGGCGCAATTTAATGAAAAGAGTTTTGGAGATGACATTATACTTGCCAGATAAATTTGGGCAACTCTTTGCAAATGACAGTGACTTAATCTTCCCATGCTAGCTCAGAGAAAACCTTGGATGTGAAAGACACACAATGATTTTGTTACTTAATGTTAAATTTTGCTCAAATCCCTTGTCACATTATCTAGTCCAATTAAATGGGGTTGGGGGGGGTCTGAGTGTGATCCAGAGAGGCTACATCTGGGCAAGGGGATATGGAGAACAAGGCCAAACATGGACTATTCCAGAAAGATTATCAATAGCAAATTAGATCTAAGGGAAATAGGTGAAGGAGTAGAAGAAAGGACCAGAGTGACTGTGTGAAGCCTGAGCAGCATGGAAAGTAGATACATAGGAAGGTTGGCAGCCAAGAGATTCAGGAAAAATGGAGTGAAAAATAGAATGAAATTGACAGTGGACTGTAGAGCAGGTAAAGCTAACTGCTCAAAATTCAATTCATGAACTCTGGGCATGTGGTAGATGTGTCTTTTATGGCACTTACAACAACAGTCAGAACAATGGCTAAGTGATGTATATTGCCTTAAAAAATTCTACTGAGAGATATTATAGTGTCTTACAATCCCTTGCTAATTTAAATAACTACCTTAAAACTATAGCAAGGAGCCTCTTAGAGAAGAATGCTAATGAGGAGACAATTTGGGGCTTCGCTCCTCTCTTTGCTGATCCCAGTTTGCAGTCAACCTTGTCAGCTAGCTGCCTTGCAAACCAATACTCAGACTTTTGAGGGCAGCCTGGGCTGAAGGTTTGAGTGACTTGATGCAATTCCATATTCACACTATGAAAAACAACATGATGATCACAGTGAAGCTGGATTTATCTAATCTCAGTGAGACTACGTTTGGAAATATCTGAAATGGAAGGGTATTTCATGCATTAGCATTTTGCTCAATGAATATCAAAAGAAGGGAGGGAGGAATAGTCAATATTATGTGTACCCTTTGTGCAGTGGTCCCCAACACTTTTGGCACCAGGGACTAGTGCTCCTATGAGAATCTAATGCTTGATGATCTGTGGTGGAGCTGAGGCAGTGATGCTGGTGCTTGGGAGTGGCTGCAAATACAGATTAAGCTTCTCTCGCTAGGCTGCTACTCATCTATAAAGTAGACCTCTGGTCTTTGGCCAGAGGATTGAGGACCCTGGGATTGTAGGAGAATGAATCTCTATACTTTCTCTCCTGGAAGACTAATTGCTATTTTCTTCTTATTTTATTCCAGGAAAACTTGAGAGTGAAATCTCATCTGGTCTCCTTCCTTAGTTGGCTGAAAATTCTTGGGCTGAGTCTGGTAAGGAAATTTAGTTTGTCTAGCATGTGCTATGGTTTATGCATTTAGATGAACTCTCAAGAGTGATAGAGATGTGTGTGAGAGAAAACTTCTAGCAAAATAATTCTGCAAGAGTTGTGTTTGTAGAAATCCCAGGAAGTCTCCTATTCTCCAACCACAGGAATGAAGATGGTATAGTTTGTGCTTTTACAGGTACTCTGAACACAGATTTGTTTTCATCTACCTTTTGGGCTAAATCCAATAATAGCCAAAGCCTCTATAACACAGTTTATCCAGTGGGCTCAGTAGAGACTGCAAACTGAGCTGAGATGTATAAATGGTCCCTTGAAGTGTAGCCAGAAATGGCAATTGCCTTAGTCACTCTAACTAGCTGGTGCTCAGAAAAAAAGTGGTAACAGCGACAGAGTTTTATCACTGAGTTTTCCCTTCCCCAGCAGAGATGGATGCAGCTGTGCCACTTGAGAACTCACTCCTTCAGGAATGTGAGGTCTGTTGCTTTCAAGTTAAAAGGTGCTTCTAGTTACAAATTACTTTTACATCTATTGTATAATTTCATCTTTACCATGAATCAGATGAAAGCAGTTATTACAAATCCCATTACACAAATAGGTAAATTGAAGCCAAATGATTACACTGTACCCAGGATACAAGCAGCATCTGTGTGTCAAAATTAAAGCTGCAGAGCTGGCCAGCCACCAGCTTCCTGACCCCAGTCTGAAGCTTTTACATCAGTGCATATGTGCTGTCCCAAATATACATATCATATTTTACAATGCAGATAAGACACCAGGCTTGACTCTGAGAGCAAGAGAAAAACAGTCACCGCATAGTTGTGAAATGACCAGTCTTCAACTTTAGCTGCATGATTTGGGTCTTTAGCAAAAGAGACAGAAATCTGAAAGCAATGCATTGTATTCAATTCTTTATATTGATGGTGCTTTTTAAAGCTTGTAGAGAAGTATTTGTAAGCAGAAATCCTCAATCTTTTTGGCATCAGGGACCAGTGCTCCTATGAGAATCTAATGCCTGATCTAAGGTGGCGCTGAGGTGGTGATGCTAGTGCTGAGGAGCGGCTGCAAATACAGATAAAGCTTGGCTCACGTACTCGCCGCTCACCTCCTGCTGTGTGGCCCAGTTTCTAACAGGCCACAGACCAGTACCAGGTCTGAGGCCCAGGGTTTGGAGACCTGTTTGTAAAGATGTGGAAGTTAGAAAAGAGTGAAGGAAGGAGGGAAGAGGAAAGAAGGATATTTATTGAGCACTGTCCCAAGATCAGCACTGATGGTTTTTCCCATTTATCTCAATTCTTCCTCACATTGGGTAGATCATTTGACTTCACCGGGCCTCAGTTTCCTCATCTATAAAGTAGGCCTTGAAGTTATACAGTGTATAAAATTGGTTGCTGTACATAAAGTACTTCAGATAGTATTTAGCACCTATTAAATATTTGCCACTATAATTATAATTGCTGTAGTTATCTACATGTAAAGACAATGAGACTCAGAATTTTAAATATTTGGCCAACATTTCAGCTGATAAAGAACTGAAACAGAAACCCAGGTTCAAATCCAGGTTTGAGTTATTTTGGAAGAATCAAAATGACATCTGAAATTTTTTTGTTGTTGTTGTTGTTATTAGTTGGAAAGACTTTTAATTATTCCACAAGGCAAATATTCCAAGATATATAGGCAGGTCCAGCTACATGCACACATTGAAGCAGGGAGGGGGGTAGTTTGAAGGAGAATTCTTCATTGTTCAGAAAAAAAGGAGACTCATAAAAGAGCAGAAAGCTGGTAGAGAGCACTGCCTAACACCACACTTCTTTGGAGGGACACAATACTTTTTTTTTGTAATCTACAAATATCAAAATAATTGACAGTCTAATATATATAGAAGTATTTTATATAGAATTATTTACAGTCAACCAATCTCTGTTTTAAGAATGCTCCAAACAGTATTTTTTAAAACATTTTCTCTAGCAGTCCTAATATTTCACTTGTGGAGCAACAGATGGTTTCTCATGATCATTTCTTATATGAAAAAATACCATTTGAATGCTACAGTAGCATTTGGATACCATATCATTTCAGTAAAAGTTGATTATTTTTACCTTTTCCACTTTAGGTTACATCATCTTTAAGTTAGAGTGATAAACTGTGCAGGTCTTTTGGCATGAAATAAATCACCCATGGTAACACAGAGTCAAGCTTCTCAGTGGGGCAGCCAGCCATCTCCAGAGGACTAATCTGGACTTTTTTTTTTTTAGCATTTCATTTTATTGTTAGTTTCATGTATACAGCACATTGCTTAGACATTTATATAGTTTATGAAATGATCCCCCTGATTACTCTATCACCCCTCTGGCTCTACACATAGCCATTACATTATTGCTGACCACATTCCCTAGGCCTTGTTTCTCATCCCATGATCATCGATCAGCTGAAGGGTTGAAAAAGTAAAAATTAATCTGGACTTTGACATGTTCTGTGGGTAGCAAGAGGAGAACAACTAGCAGGCCGTCTTGTATAACATCAATGTAGGGTACAGGATATTTCTTGGCCTTCATTAGAAAGTAGTCCAAAGCTCTGTCACGTACCAAGTCTTCTGTTTTCTCTATGAATCCCCTTTCAGCTGGCTTTTAGGTTTAGCACAGAGAAAGAATGGGCCTGAAAGTCACTTACTATTTATTATTATTATTATTATTATTATTATTATTATTTTCTTGTATCTTTCTGAAATAAACAACAAATAAACAAATAAATAACTTTCTCTTCTTCCTGTATACGGCAAGAAATCTCTATGTGTAAAATCTATCCCCAAAAGAAAATTGGTATAAAGTATATTTTAACAGAAGAATGTGATGGGGGAAAGGAAAAACAGAATTGTGTCCAATGTTGCATTAGATACAAGCTTTTAAAAAGACTAATGCATTGAAAAGAAAATATATTGGCACTATCCATAACCCTGACATTTTGACAAATACCTCAGTGTCTGCCTGTGTGATTGAATTGATTATCTCTGTGAGTTTCCTTCAAAGCCAGTCACCTCTGTGGCACCTTCCACTTGGTTCTATAAAACCCTGGGGCTTGAAGCCAGCATGCTGTTTGTATCCCAGAGTTGTTTGCCACTTTGTTTCATTATTCTCATCCCCCCTGAAAAAGCAGTTCAAGGAATGCAGTGACAGCTGTCTTGAGGGTGAGGTAAATATGGTTAATTGCCAAGTTTTGTTGGGGGAATAAAGCTTATTTAGAGGCACCTCAAGACAATTCAATTTCTTCTATCTTGAAATTTTCATGGAGAAGATTCTCCAGCTGAGTTGCCCTGGCTGAGTTTAACTCTGCCATATGAAAGTCAGTTGTGGAAGTAAAGGAAAACATAGTTCGTTAGGGTAAACACATCTGCTGATTGCAAGGACTTGAGCATAGAAAATGCCTATCAAATCTTAGTTTGTGGTCATGGTGGTATTCTGAGGAGGTGAAGTGTAGGGAAACAAGAAATATTTCAATTCTGTGAGAATGCTTTGAAGAAAACAGAGCTGCTAGAATTAATTCACCTTAACTTGAACTGAGATATATATTTAAAAACATGTCTTCATTCATTCATCAAATGCTTATTGAAACTTTACTGAGTCTCAGGCCACTTAAGCACAGAGAATGCTAAGGATGGTTACCCCTCAGGTGATCGGCAGTTTGCCTAATGCCTCTCCCAAAGGATCTCCATTGCATTTTCTAGTCTTTGGCAGGGAGAACAGAATTTGAGGCTGGAAGCTTGCTCCAGTTTCTTCTCAGAAAAGAATAAATTAGAAGGTAGGAGACGCTTAAGCAGGAAATGAAGAAAACATTGATACGAGAAGTGAAGAAAGGCGCCTGATCTGTGCCACGGATAGTCTCTATTAATAGCATTGACATTCTCTCCATCATTAGTTTGAAGCATATCTTACCTACAAAATTGTTTCTTCATGTTCTCTTTTCCACCATACCCAAAATAAGTCAAATCCAAGTTATTATCTTTGCCTGGCATACTACAGTGACTTCTAAAGTGATCTCGATTCCAGGCTTAACCCCAAATACCTTCAATTCAGCTATACTTTCAGCAGGAGCATTATGGGGCCAGCAAATTTCCAAGTGAACTCTCCACCTTCTAACTCTCCCGTCTAAATCCACTCTATATGTGGCCACCAAATTACCCACACTGTCGTACAACTCTCTTCATGTTGCTCCACACTAAGATCTTTAACTAAAGAAATATCATGATCAAGCACTGTCTACTATCACAGCATAGACTCTCTACAGTGCTTTGCACCTGGCTGTCCTGCACCCATTAAAAATATACCATGTGCTAGTTAAATTTGACTCTGACTGCTCCCTAAAGCCATCTGGCTTTCCTGTCTCTTGGGCTTACCTGTGTTGTTTTCTTCTTCTGGAATAGCTCTGATAATTTCTTGCTCTCATTCTTCTAGATATTGTTTAAAGCATGTTTCTGTTGGTACTTTTTTCACCTATCTTATGAATTATGATATGCCCTTCACCCGATAGTCCTTACCATTTTGGCCATTCTGAAAGTACTTAGCAAATTCTTCCTTGAAACCACCTATGGACCTCTTATTTATAACTGATGCTCTGTGAGACCTAACAGGGTTGTGAATGTGTCTTCTCTTCCCTGCCAAATTTAGCACAGTGCCTACAACTTCTTTTATTTTTGAAGATGTAAAAAAGTTAGTTGATGGTAAAAACAAACAAACTTAAATTTTAAAAAAAAGGTTTTAAAGTAAATGCAGTTGTTAAAACATGCCTTACATGAACACTGCCCAAACAATGACAATTTTGAGAGACAGAATGAGAGTGGTCTATCATGGACTTTTATCTCCTCATGAGTCCTTTTCAGTTATGTTGGTTCCATCCTTGTCAGGTCAGCTTTAGCAATCTGACTCCAATACTACGAAATTGCTTACCACCATTTTGACAGCTTTTGCTCTAAATACCATCACTGTGATTTTGTTGTTTACATGTTTGTTTTTGCACAACTTAAATCAATATTGGACACTTAAAGGCTGCTCTCTTATAGTGTAACCAAGTGTACTTACCAGCTGGACCATTACATTCCTACTGAGACATCCCTAAAACCCAAATATTCAGAGCTACCATCAACAAGAAGTCTCAGATCTGATCACTTAGGACCTGTAAGTGGGAATCTGACCAAGCATTCTCAAGACATATTACACTGAATGTGAGTCATTAACAGTGAGGTAGGTAATGGCATCTTACTGAAATGAGTATTCTGTGGCTACTGACAATGACAACAGGGGTGTCCTGATGGTTTTAGCATCTCTGGAAAAAAATAAAACTATTGTGCAAGCCAAAAAGTAAACCAAGATAAAGCTCACATGCACCAAGAGAGACTACTCTCAATCATTCTTTTTTTTTTTTATTTTCCTTTTTCAAGAGATTCAAGTAGTTACCCCTCCACTTGCTGCAGAGAAGAAAAATTTCACCTTCCTTTTCATAACTGAAGAAGTACCATGTGAGAGGCTCAGATCTTACGTGGACTCTTCCTTTCTGCATTTACTGATATTTAGGAGCCAAAACCCATTATCTTAAAATTGGCTAAATAAGGTCTCTACAGTTAATTTTGCCTATAAAACAATTTTCCTATTCAAGAACACTGAACACTGGACTCCATCTCTCATAATAAAGAGGCTATTAATTCTCTGCTACTGCTCGTTATTCTTGTTAACTATTCGCAGACTTTTTGCTGGAGGCAAAAATGTATCTATTAGAGCCAGCAAATGAGGATTGCTAACATGCTGAGGCCAGCGTCCTCACTCAGGCACTCAGCAAAGCCAGCGACATTGGACTCTACCAGCTGGGCTCGGTGCTGAGCATCTGTGCCGTTGTGAGCCCTGGGAGGGAAGGTGGGAAGACAGGCTGTTCAAGCAGCAGAGTCGTTATTCAGATTTGCTTATTCAGAGCCCTTTGTCCCGAATGCTTAGCGAAAATACTTTTCTAAGAGTGAAAACTGACTGATCACTTAGATTTGTCTTCATTTTTATTTTAACAGAAAAAATGATTTCTTTGGGGGAAGGTGAAAAAATGGAGGAGACATGTCTCATTCTGGTGCTGTCTTTGAAATATTGTGAGGTGGAAGAGAGAGTAAAGAAATGAACATTTTCTGAGGAAGTAACTTGCTTTTTCTAAAAAACTTGCTTCTTACAATTGGCTTTTTTAAAGCAACTTTATTGAAGTATATTTTATGTCATAAAATTTACCCATTTCCTATGTAGAATGTAATAATTTTTTATTAACTTTACAAGTGGTACAATTATCTCAGTGAATCAGTTTTAGAATACTTTCATTTCCCTTGATAAGATTCCTTTTTTCTCATTTACAGCTAATTCCAGTCCACTCACATCACCTAGGCCATGGTGACCTCTCATCTACTTTCTATCTCTTTAAACTTGCTTTTTGATGGCATTTCATATAAAGGCACCATGCAATATGTGATGTCTGTGTCTAGCTCCTTTCATTTAGCATAATGTTTGAGGTTTATCTGTGCCACAGCATCTATCAGTAGTTCCTTTCATAATTATTGCTTAATAGTATTTTGTGTTGAATCTATCATATTTTGTCTATTTACTAGTTGATGAATGTTTAGGTTATTTCCAATTTTGGAATATCACAAATAGTGTTGCTATGAACATCTGTGAATATCAACAAGCAGGCCTTTGTGTGGACATATGTTTTGGGTTCTTTTGGACATATACATAGGAGAGGAATGGCTGGGTCATATGGTATTTTTCTGTTTAACCTTTTGTATAAACTCCCAAATTATTTTCCAAAATGGCTGCAACATGTTGCATTCCTACCAACAAGATATTAGGTTTCCTATTTCTCCATATCTTCACCAACATTTCTTACTGTCTGTCTATTTATTTTAGCCACTCTAGTGGGTAAAATATGTTATTTCATTGTGGCTTTAATTTTCATTTCCTAATGAATAATATGTTGAGCGTCTTTTTATGTACTTACTGGCTATTCATGTCCTCTTTGGGACAATATCTATTCATATTCTTTATCCAGTTTTTGATGTGGTTGCTTGTCTTTTGATAACTGAGTCGTATGTTTTCTTTGTAGATTCTGGATTTTCTGATATGGTCTCTTTTATAAATTTTTATGTATAATGTGCGGTGGGAGTCTAAGTTCATCTTTTTGTCTGTGAATATGCAATTTTTCCAGCATCTTTTGATGAAAAGACTATACTTTCACCAATGAATTAATTGCCTTTGCAACCTTGTAAAACAGTCTATTGCCTAAAATATAGGGTTTATTTATGTACTCTCAATTCTTTTTACAATTAGCTTGAGATTTAAGTATTACTACCTCTGTTTTCCAGATGATGAAACTGAGGCTGGTGAGTGTTAGAACAGACATCCAAAGCTAGGTTTTCTTTAATGTTCATGCTCTTTTTTTAGTAACTCCACAGTGTAGAAAATATTATTTTAAAATTTTATAATATTAATAAAGGAATCAGTAATCTGGGATTTATCTTTACTAATAGCTTTACCACTGAAAAGGATGTCCTGCATCTTTCAATGTTAAAATAATTTAGATGTATGACCCCCATTTTTATTTTATTCAGTGATAACTTAATGTAAGAAATGGGTACTTTACTTTTTCATTCATTTACTCATACAATGAATCTTCACTGAGTTCTGCAATGTAGGGGAAACCACTAATCTATTAATAATAGGTATATGTAAGATATCCTCCATGTTCTTCTGAGGATGAACCTCCCATTAATTGATATTCTCCATCTTCTGACAGACATCAATTCTCCATTTTCCAGCTACTCACTTCTTTCCATCTACCCAGCAGGGCAAGGCCCAGAAGTCACAATGCCCCTGGTTTGAAGCTTGAGAAGAACTAAGTAAAAAAGCACCAGGCCTGAGGCAAAATCTGTCATATTAGCCTCTTCTGTCTCCATTTGTTACTTCACCTCTGTTCTTTTGCATCTTGGCTCTTTTCTTTTACTCCTGAGAATTCTTGTTTTCTGAATTATTTCCTTTATGTTTTGACCACTTGCTTTGTACCACTTTCTGTTTTGTTTTATGTTTTGAAAGTTTTGATTTCTGCTTGGCCTATTTCTGACCTTCTCTACTGATCTGTGTAGTGATCTCTCATTGTGACCCGCACTGGTATCTTAACCTCTTTAACTGCATTTCCATTAGGAATGGCTTACTTGACACTAGATGGGCCAGTTCAGCCTTGACCATCAGACACTTGGTTCTGGCCTGGAACTCGCTTGTCTCTGAGTTCTTAAGATTTGTCTTCTGTTTTCATTGGTATTACTCTGTTCCAAGTAGTATAAGGCACTAATTATTAAGGGTGTGGGCTCTAGGCTAAGACTGTCTGGTTTAAAATTTTGGATATGTCCTCTACTAGCTATGTAAACTTGGGCAAATTATTCAGTCTTTCTATGTCCTAAACTCCTCATCCACTGAATAGAAATAATAGTAATATGACCTCATGTGGTTGTGGTTAGAATTAAAAGAGTTAACATACATGTTAAAATAGTGCCTATTATATAATAAGCTCTCAATAAATTCAAGCTATTTTTCTCTTATGGTTGTACTCATCATTGTAACCATCTTCCTGCCTCTAAGATGCTCCTCTATGAGCCCTTCTCCACACTGCAGCCAGAGTAGTATTTCTAATAGGCAGATGCATGGTTTCATCACTCCCTTTGCTTCAGTTAAAGTATGAAATCTTGACCTTGCTCATTAGGCCTTTCTTCACTGCAACTCACCTTTATTCCCACATTAGAGTCATCAGGGATGACTACTACATATTTTAAACTTTTTTTTTAAGTATTGCATGGCCTCATGCCTCTGTATTTTCAATCCTACTGCTCCTCCTGATTAGAACAAGCTGTAGCTCATCCCTTCACCTAGATAACCTCCAGTTACAATATAATTCTTAATTATTATTATTTTTTCCCTTGGGTACCTTCTCTGGTCCCCAAAAGCAGTTTAGGAATCTCCTTGTATGTTCTTATAGCACTTTGAATTTCCTTATTTTGGAATTTATTGTGCTTTATTATAATTGAATGTATAAGTGCCTTTCTCTCTCACTAGTTTATAAATTATTTAAGTTAAGATCTTCCTTTGTCTTGCTTATAGTTTTACTTCTAATGCCTAAAACAGTATTTGTGTCATAGTATCAGGCTTCTAAATAGTTGACAATCATCTGCATTTTTCTAGATGTTTATAACTAAGGAAAAGGCAATACACAGATCAAAATCTGAAAATATTCGTTACCAGATGTAGAGATATTCTATGCATTCCATGAAGCAGTTTTAGTTTATGAAAGGGCATGACTAGAATATAGATTGATTAATGCTAAAAAAAAAAAAGACAAATGGAAGAAGATCACAGAGCTCTCTTACTCTTCCATTTATCTTCATAGAACAAGGCATAGACCTTCGGGAGAAAAAAATCAAACACATGGCAGAGACAAAGAGAGAAAAGTACAATGTTGGCACTGACATAATACCATTTGAAGATTGGCTTCTTCTCATTTTGGATACCCAGATGGTGGCATGTAAAATTGTCACCTAGTATGGAGTCCATAGATGGTTTTCATGGGAGTTTCCCCATGCATTTAATTTATCTGTCACCTTTGTTTATTGCAATTTATATACTTAACTAATTTGACTTGACATAATCAGGACATGGCCATGAGAAACAGGATGACATCTTTTAAATATTTCATTTAATAAGAAAGTACTGAATGCAGTCTCCTGTTCCTTTTTATTAGGGAAGGAGACATGGAGTAACCACTATTACTCACAAGGTTAGCATGAATTTATAATAAAATTCTCCAAGAAATGTGCAATAGCTACACTTTAAGTAATGGGAATTGATTTAGGATTGTATTCATTTTTAATAAGTTATAATGAACTTTTTTTTTACGTTGCTTCCAGTCACACATTAGTCCTGCAAGTGCCAATCAACCTAAAAAAACACACACACATTATAACAATTATGATGATGTTTGTTCAATCAAATGTTTTTTGGGCTTTCCCACAGCCTTGAATATGACATGGCCCAATTCAATATGGTAGATTTCTCAGTGGTTTGACCTCATTTCCTATAATAAATAAAAATAAAATTTTGGAAATTTAACTGTCCTTGTTTTGTGGAAAAGTCACGATTTTTAAGAGGCCTATCTTCTCTTTATAAAGCTGTGGTATCAATGAGCTGAAAATCTAATTCTCTTAATGGCTCCTCTATATTCAGTTCAGTTCCCAAAGACCTGAAGGAAGTTTTTAGGAAACAGAAAGATATTCTCTCAGTTCTTACTTTGGATTGGTTTAAAAGTGCTGCCTCAAATAATAGTACAAGCTCTCTCTTTATTGCTATTGTCTGTGGTATTATTCAGCCTCATATCAATTTAGTTGTTCCTAATTAATAAAATATCTACCACCAAAGGAGAAAAATTATGTGATACTTATAAACTGAAATGGTTTTGTTTTTCATTTAAGAATGACTTACTTGAATCTTTCTTTTTAGAACCAACCCATATTGGACTAATTAAAACATATATAGATTCACACACACATACACACACACACACACACACACACATATATATTATATATATATAATATATACACATACACATACATACATATATACATATACATATTGTCCGGAAGATTAAGAATAGTAGTTCACAGTTATAATACCCATTCTAATTTAGAATGCTCGTCAATCACTCCTTGGGCTCTGGAGGAATAAAAGAAGGTTAGACATTAACAAAACAATAATTATTTCTGAGTTCCAGGAGATTCAAAGAATTATTTATTCATTAATTCAATGAAGTTTTTCTTGAGTATGTATACTCTGTCATTTCTATGAGCATTAGAAAAGCAAAGTTTAAGAAACACAGTTTTTCTTCTTAAGAAGCTTATCATTTAGGAAAGGAGATAGACACAGAAAGGAAAATAATTCTGCTTCTATCTTGGAAGTCTGTATGAATTCATAGTGGAAGCACAGGAAAAGAAATACCACCATTTCTTTGGGGAGAGAAGCAAAAAAGACTTAATAGAAGAAAGAGGGTTTGGGTTGGACCCTGCGGGATAAATGTGTTTCTGTGTACAGACTGAGGAGGCACAGTAGGCAGAGGCGGCAGCATGATCAAAAGCACAGGGCATGATGCAGAAGGGAAATAAGAGAATACACTAGTGTATCAGCAGAGGTGATTTATTCCTTTTGGTGACCTGGAAGACATGTAACTAGTACCCTTCCAGAAAAGAAAGGGAGAACAGGTACAAGGGCTGCTCATTTATCCTGCTGAGCAGCTTTAGAATATGCTGTGAGGTCAGTGGCAATGAAGCAGAAACCTAGATAGAACCCAAGCCCCTTTCAACCTTCTCTTACTTCATCTGGTTTCAGTCACAAACAAGGCAACACCCCCTGACTATATCATTCTGATTAGGCAGGAGAGGTGTGTGGGTGTGATTCTGGAAAAGGTCTCAAATAAACACCCACTGCAGTTGGTCCTAGTTTTAATGTTGGACACTCACTTCTTTGCTGAACCAACTGTGCTCAGAAGCATCTGCTTTATCTCTGGCAGCTGTCCAGGCATTTTTGTAAGCTTTGAAGCTGAAATACTTTGCAAACCGTGTGAAGTTTATAAAGGGGCACATCATAAGGGTGATTTGGAAGTTCTGATTCCAGTAAATGAGCTGATAGTTCATTACAAAACTAACTTTTCTTTTGTTGAATGAAGACAGTAATCCAGCAAGAAGTGTAGAGATAACGACATCCAAGCCACAGCAGTGGAGGCAGAGGGAATAATAAAAAATTTGCGATAACATTGCCTCTCAGAAAGCAGGAACCCATCAGTAGTACATGAATACCTAATTTCTTATCAGGCATTGATTTAGGAGGCAATAACACAGATGGAATATAATTTACTGGACACTAAATCCTTTTTGTTGGGTGAGCCATTAACTAACACATGTTTGATTCTGGATTGCTGAGAAAATAATTTCAGAAAAATTTCTTTTTGAAGGGAACTTATTAAGGAGACACTTTAAAGCAGATCTCTGCAAAAAGTACTGAGTAATTCTTGCTGTAACTGGGTGGGGTCTTTTCCCCACCAATTAAAACAACAAAAACAATAATAACAACAGCAGCATGCAGAAAGAGAGGCTGGTGCTCATTAAACTAGGATTCAGTTTTTCATTTTCTCTTTTCTCTTTTGTAATCTGCCTTTAGTTAACAGGAATACCTTGGTTTCTCAATCTATATAACTAAGGAATATATATATATATAGTACAGAGGACATAGTGTCAGTGAGTGGAAGAAGTCACTGCAGTTATTAAAGTTTTATGATGACCTGTGAGGCTGAGGCATGGCATGTCTGAGTCCCTTCTCAAAACAGGTAATAATGTATGAATTTGAAAGAACTTTTGTGGATATGCTTCCTCTTCCCCATAGGAAGATGCTTCAACTCTAGGATTAGAGTATAAATTTGCCATTAATTGTTCTATTTTATATCATTTATTTTATGTAAGGTAGCTGGAATCTGGGGACTTGGGGGATGTAATATAGAAATACATGTAAACTAGAAACCATGTTCGTAAAATATACTGTGAAAAGAACAAACTGGTGATTGCCAATGGAAGTGAGTTTAGGCAGGCTGAGTGAAAAAAGTGAAGGGGCTAAGAAGTACAAATTGGTAGTTACAAAATAGTCATGGATGTGAAGTACAGCATAAGGAATATAGTCAATAATATTGTAATGACTATGTATGATGCCAGGTGGGTACTAGATTTATCATGAGGGTCACTTTAGGAATTACATATGCAGAACACTTAAAACTAGTATATTTATTGTCAACTGTAATTAAAAAAATAAAAAGTAAAAAATAAAAATAAAACGTACTGTGAAAATATTGTTATATTTCATAGAAAAAAATTAACTCATCTCAGGTACATTGGAGAAGATGTGCTACAAATGTAACTATGACATCTAAATTGGAACATAAGGTAGATTCCAGGCATGCTTTCTTTTACTATGGTTTAACAGCTACTCCACATTAACGATTCCTTTTCCTTCTCTGCACCAGTGGTGGGAAACTTGGGGTACAGTGTGGTTTTGCATAGTAAGCAAAATGAATGTGCTTGTAAGAATATATATTCATTCATTTATTCACCTAATCATATAGCTAATGGTTAGAGGGAGCTTGCTCTGTGGTGGGTACTATTTCTATGCACTGAAAATATAGCAGCAAATTCTGCTTTATGAATTTTAAGTATCAGTTGTTTAGGGAAGGTCACAAGTATGAAAAAAAAAGTACAATATATAATAAGATAAAATGGTTAAGGCTTGATGATATATCTAGGTAGAAAAATGGAGCAAGGAATGGGAACAGGGAATATTGAGAGGGCTATTTTAAATTGAGTGGTTACTGATAAGGTAAATTTTGAAACAAAAAGTTGATAAAGTTATGAATCATAAAGCTATTTAAAAGAAAACATTTCAAATAAAGAGAATAGCAAGTGTAAAGACCCCAAGGGAGAAGCATTTTCAATCAGAAGACAGGAGCCATCTGAAGAAAGAGAAAAGTAGAAGATGAGACTGGAGAGGTAGCAGAGGGCTTTGGGGTATATGTCTTTGTTTGGTTTTCTAAGGGCTTTGGAGATGTAGATATATTTGTGGGTGTGGTAGGGGGAGGCACTATCATCCTACTACCTATTTAGGATTGTTGGTGTGTAAGACATTTTCAATAGAAAAGGGGACTCAAGGCCACATGGTAGTATATATCCTAGCATTTTAAGCTGTCAAAGTTTACAGAGGTTTATACAGTACAGCATGATGCATATGGCACCAGGCATAAAAGTCATTTCTCTGATCAGAGACATCTGTTTAATACTTTATAGTACTGACTACTCATCAAAGCATCTGGAGGCCAGTGTCCTTGCTTGGCTTACCTTTGTATTTTCCATAGAGCACCAAGATACTTTCTGAGGAATAAATATCCACTAAACCTTATTGAATGAATGAGTGAGTAAAGTACACAATAAGAGATCATTAGGGCTTGATGACATATAATAACACAGATATTACATAATGTATAATCTTTATATGTATCTGACTCTTTATTGTGAAAAACTTATAGCATGCCTTCTATAAAATCTTATCTTTGAACAAAAAAGGATTAGCCGACCTAGGGTTTTCATATCATATGAAAATGTGCACAAGGAGGAAAGAGCATCTTTTTATAAAATCATTTTTTTTCTTAGGTAAGGAACATAAAGGCAACATTCATCTCATCCTTTCAAGCTGCTGAGTCATTTGCCACTTGAAATGAATTGAGGGCTGTTAAAGGTTTTATAGAAGAATTCATTAAATATGTATTGAGCCAACTTAAGATGGAAATTGTTATAAAAACTGGCAACAGTTCAAAGATCCAAACGTTTCAGTTTACGATGAAGATATTTTAATACCACCTGCATTCTGTCCTCCATTAATCCATTTAAACTGGAGGATCTTGAGTCATCTGTGCAGGGCAAGGAAATTGCTGCAACTGCTCAGGTGACTGTTCTGAGAGCCAAGTAAAGTATTGTGATCCCTTCTTCCAGAAAGTGTGGTGTTCAGTGAGATCTGTGCAGTCACCTAAATGCTGATATCTTCTGATTTCCTGGAGGTGGGATCTGGGGCCACTGGAATAAACATGTGTATGTGCATACCTGTGTACATTCATTCACACACATACATGTGTGCGCACATGCACACACACAAGATGTACATGTTCTTCCCTATGCACTATTGCTAGCTTTGGGGATCAGGAAGTGATGGAAAGGAAGAAGACAAGCAACATGGTATAACTAAAAAAAAGGGGGGGGCTTAGACTACAACAGAAGTGGATTCATATTCCAGTTATACCACTCTGTAGGTAAGTGACGAGAATTGTTACCTAACCTTAGCCTCAATAGAAAAGGGGACTCAAGGCCACATGGTTTTGAAAATAATACCTACCTTGGTGCTATAGTAGTGTTTTACTTGTATTTCTGAAATTTTGAAAAATCATGTTCTAAAAATGAGAAAAGAAAAAATAGAGTTGGGTGAAGGCTATTCTAAATATATACAACTTGGTAATAAAACACTAACAAAAAATTGTAAAAACAAGACAAACAACCTAGCAATAAGAAAAGGTAAATGTCCTAATAAATAAAAAGTAAAGATACAACTTTATAAAAAAAAAATGTGAAGTTAGCTGGACTTAAGGGAGTATAAGGAATCAATGGAAAGAGTGAGCATAGAGATAAGGTCAAAATGTATAAAAATTGGAATAAGCACCCACAAGTATTTCCAAAAAAATAGCATGTGGTGAGAATGAGCCTAAAGAAAGAACATGAGACAATTAGGTATTATGTATAATATTTTATTTTTTTGCAGCTTGCTTCATTTGGCTTAGTGTACTTGTGTTCAGGTATTATCACTTGGTGGCACAGAATTTAATGGGTGAGCTAGGGGAAAACATCACTTATTGACCTATACAATGTCTTCATTTTATTAAGAATTTATTTCTTTGATTTATTTCTTAATGAAAGTGAGCTGATTTTCATCATAAACGTAAGATAGAGAGGACAGAGCTCAATATGCCTTTCTGAATGTAATAAATAATATAGAATTGTGAAAAGTCATGTGAAGATGCAGATGACATAGTAAAGTGCTTGATACAGTGTCTGATATGGAGTCTATGATAAATACATGTGTGTTTCTCTCAGAAGAAAAAAAAATCAAGAAGGGTATAAGTGTTCAGAATCTTTTCCAGAAAGGGATCTCAAACCAAAAAGACTAAGAACCTTGCTCCACTTAACATTAGGTTGGAGTAATTCCAAGTGCCAGAAGTGTAACATGAAGTATCACTGTAGAGTAGTTAAGATGTAGGAAAAAGTACTGAGATATTTCACATGCTACAGAGAAAAGTTAACAAATTTCGAATGTACTGATAACATTGTGATCTCCAAAGCAAATGACGATTTTTCAACTTGCCAAGAGAGATCTTACTTACAAATTATAAAAGAGAATCTGACACAAAGAGCCTTGATAAAGTTAGTGAAAAGCACTGTGCCTTGGGTAATTGCCCACAATGGAACTCTAAAGAGACTGAATCTTACTTCTATTCTCTGCTGTAAAATAGCATTAGGTGTTGTCATATATTTGATTATCACTTAAAATTTGGCCTTGATTTCTAGATTCAAATTTGTAACCATAATAATAAGAGTACACCTGTTGTAAATTGTGTAACGATAACAATCTCTAGTTTATAAAGCATATGGAATTGGTATGATTATGAAATCCAAATTGTCTATGAGAGTTGGGTAGAAATCATAATGAAAAAATTTCCTGTCCTCTTATTCACTGTGGACAACCTTAACACAAGCGTTTTGACATAAATTTCATGCCATCACATCTTCTGACCCAGTTATTTCTACACAGTTGATATATGGAAAAATCCATTAACCAAGGATGCCTCTCCCACCCCACAACCTTCACAGAATAGCTGATGTAGATTTAGTGCTGTGCTAAGAGATGATGAAAACACAGCCTGTTTTTAAGGAACTTGAGATTTGGTGTGCTGTGTGTTCATAAAGGAGGATGTTTAGAGGGCATTTGAAAAGCAGAGTGGGGCAGCTCAACCTGGAGGTTAAGGCAAAGATTCCAGAGAGAGAGATCTGTCTGCAGAATCTGAAGGACACCTAAGAGCTAGCCTGGCAAAAAGAGATGGAGGGTGTGGTGAGACCAAAGGGATGGGAGAAAGAAAGACGATGAGACCTGAAACAGTGTAGCGTCGGAGAAGTGTAAAAAACCCTCAGTACCACTGGAAGATAAAGTGCAAGGCAAGAATAGTCAGACATTAATGATAAAAATGCAATAATGGTCACATTATAGGGGTTGGTTTGCTATGCAAAAGAGTTTTTATTTAATCTTGTAGACATTAGGATAAAACTAAAGAGTATTAATTTGAGGAAGAAATGCATCAATTTGTGATTTAGGAGAACTAAGTGGAAGAAAATGAAAACAAAATATGAGCGGAGTAGGTTTGGATAACAAAGACTAAACAAAATGGAGTCACTTTTTTTTTTTATAAGCCAACATTATGTCTATCAATTATTTCCAGGTCTGGTACCCAGGGTTCAACCTCTCTCCCCTGTCCTCATTTACTTCCTTGTCTCATTTTCCTCATCTATCTATTCTTTCATCATTTAGAATGAGAGCCGATTTAAATTCAACATAATCAGATGGTGAGGGGCCTAGAGTCAGGATGTGTCATGAACTATCCTGAAATGGGGAAAAATATATTTAGTTTGAGCAATCATCGCAGGCTTTATGGAGAAGGTTGCTGTTGAAGAAGCGATGCAGTTTAAACAGATGGAAAGAACAATAAGAAAGAACACCGATCTAAGATAAGTCAGGTTACTTCGCCTCTCTGAGAATTAGTTTCTACATTTTCCAGTAGAGAGTTACGTTAGATAATTTTGAAAATGGCTAGCAACTGTGGCTGGTTCTCTTAGATGAAAGAAGTATGCTTGATGAAGAAGAAAGTATGTCACTGGACTAGCAAAATATAGACAAGGGCAAATAGGGCTGAACCTGAAGGGCTGGAAGAAAGTCATTCTTATATTTTACCATTAAAGGAGAAACTATGCCATCTTAAAACAGCTTCCTCTAGGAAATAGAAATCTATCACTTCCAGAATGTTCAGATTTAATTCCTGGAAATAAGCTGGAGTACATGATGTCAGCTGAACTGCTTGCTCCTCATATGACTGCTATTTTTAGCGCTTTCAGTATGTGATTTCTCTCAAGGACAACAAGAATATTCATAAACTCTGCATAGGTCATGATGGTGCTTAATAGAGAACTAGCCATTTGTTAACAGAGCATTAAATGTTTAATTGTTCATTTGCATAAAGTCTTTTTTAAATTTTGGAAATATTTTTAATATGCCTCATTCCACTAAACAGATGAGTATTTCGAAATTCACAAAGGTGCCTAGTTTTTGACCCTACCAGAGTCTAGTAGGTTTTTCACCTAATTCTTTGGAAATGTCAAGCTTATTCACACTATAAAGATCAGTTAAATAGTCAGCTGCATCTCCTGATGGGTCCTTTGCATAAACATTTAGAGCAATTAAAGGCTGAATCACTTTGTGAGCAGAGGTGATGGGGGTTTGCTAAAGAGGGGCCTTGGATAATCTTAAAGACTGAGCTGTTTGACCTGCCTGAAGAAGCCAAGACTGCTCCAGTCTCTTCATTTCCATCTGTGTTCAGAATGGCTAGCCATGAAGTCAGATTTACCTCTATGTTTCTCAGCAAGAGAAACTGAAAGAGGGTTGATAGGAACAGGAGGCAAAAAGAGAAAGAAGTGGGTGGTGTTGCTATCCAGAGCTTTGCCAATCAAGCTGAGAAGAGCTGTAAAGTAGCAAGAGCCAATACCTCTCCGAGCCAAATCCTCCCAACTCCCGTGGCCAGTACAAGCAGGACTGACTTTGGTGCCAGGGAATATGGAGGCAGATCTGTTCAGCAAACCAAGAAAAAAAAAAAAAAAAAAAAAAAGAGGTCAGCGCAAGGTGCATCTGGGACTAGTTCAAAAATGCAGCATTTCCTCTTCCCAGGCTATTTCTTAATAGAGCTGAGTTTTCTTCCCCACTTGGGGGAAGCAAGTAGGAGTTTAGAATGCTAGATTGTGAGGACTAACTTCTAAATCTTGTGAGTTAGAGCACCTTAATTCTGTGGATAAGGCTTCTGAGATCAAGAGGAATACATTACAATACTTTAACCAGAGAATGGAATGCAATATTTATTAGTACAGAAACTTATGTCCTTTTTTTTTTTTTTTTTTTTTTTTTTTTGCAGATAGCCCTTGTGTCTCCATTTTACAACTACTCCCAGAAGCTTTGGACAGAGAGTATTTCTGAAAGATCAATAATAATTACAACAGTAGAGAAGAAAACAGGTCAAAATAGGCATTGCCTTTTAAATTAAATTAACTAGTGAGAGTCATAGATCATTGATATTAGGAATGTTCACTCTGGCCATAGGGATTGAATAAACTGACTCCTTTGTTTTCAAATGAAGAAATTCACAGAGGTTAAATTACTTCCCCAAGGTAACAACTCTAGGTGATGGCAGAGCTATTTCTAGGAACCAAGCATCCTAACTCCCAGGGAGAAGTTTCATAATTAGTCTTATTTGTTATCAATAGCAATCATAGTAATAGCAATTACATTTCCCGAACCAAACAGCTTAAGGTAATTTTGTTTTTGGAATGGAAAATGATTAATACAAACCTAAGAAAAAAGGGAGTGATCATATATTTAAAAAATATTTTTAATACTAAATATGGTAAACTTGAAGCTTTGGGGCTCACATTAACATTTTCTTGGGCTAACCTGAGTTGTGTTTTAAATAACGTCATTGATATAATTTTTTACACAAATATATGTTTAACAAACCTCAGCTACTTGTATTTATCACATTGAAAAAAATGAAGCATATGCTATTGTATTGAGGCCTTTGGTAATTACATTATTCATGTTCCTGCCACATTGTTAATATTTTGTATCAGTTTGTATTTGTCTTTCTACATCTCAAATGCAAAACAATCTCCCTTATTGTTATGATGAGTTACAAATCAGAATATATTATGTCAAAACATGAAAAATTTAAGATTTGAAATGCTGTGAGTTTAATAGACTTCTTTATAACCCTGAATATTGTACACACCTCACATTTGCTAAATTCTGTGTGTTTTAATTTGCCAATAAATCTGTTTTTAAGTAAATTTCCAAGGTTTAATACCATTAAAAATGTAAAATAATTTCAAATACTTAGTAACATTCTCATTTGGATAACCTCTAGGTGTGAAGTTACCATCTTACTGAAATGAGTGAAGGAAGGGACAGTTGACATGATTGATGTTCACTACAGAATTTCATTAAGAAATGATTTCTTTGTCTTGCTTCTTCTTTTTCTACATCTTTTTTTACATTCTCTCTCAGGAGAAAGTCTTGCAAGATCCAATTAAACTTGATGTTTGACTACTTTATACCTTAGTCGTGCAGACAAAAAGGAAATGACTGGAAAGAAGTTTTCCTTTACCTTTTCTTTTGTACCTTAACCTATAAAGAGCTGCTGTTAATATCAAGAATAGTAAGAACTGAAGTGAAAAGACGGTAGATTTTATCATCTCTTATTCACCACCCTTCCTAATCCATATAAAGTTATTATGGTCAAGTGTCGCATAATGATGTTTTGGTCAAAGAAGGGCTGCAAACATGATGGTAGTTTCATATGATTATAATGGAGTTGAAAAATTACTATTGCCTAGTGACATCGTAGCTGTCATAACATCATAGCATGACACATTACTCACACATTTGTGGTGATGCTGGTGTAAACAAACTTACTGTGCTGCTAGTTGTAGAAAAATATAGCTCATACAATTAAGTACAGTACATAATGCTTGATAGTGATAATGAATGTTATGTTACTGGTTTATGTATTTACTATACTATACTTTTAATCATTATTTTGGACTGTTCTCTTTCTACTTATAAAAAAAAAATGCTGTAAGCGATATGTTATACCAGCAGCAACCTCATGCATCTTTATTGCATCTCTCGATTGCATTTATTTTTTCTTGTGCTTGATTTAATCCTGTAGTGTTTTGTTCATCGTGGCCCCTAACCAAACACTAGCCATTGCTAATATTGCCAGTAAGAGGCCACTTCAAGTGATTGACCTGGAAACAAAATTAAAAGTTGATTAAGAACTATAAAGGTGAAAACTCCATGATGGTTACTGCTCACCATTCAGGCATGTACCATTCCACCCCAGCTGTGATCTTGACGAACAAAAACAAAGTAACAGAAGCTGTTAAAGGACATGTTTTATTGAAGGCAATGACACTAACCAAAGTTTGAGAAGGGCCTATATTAGGCAATCAGAAACTTCTAGATTGAAGAGTAGATTCAGAAGTGTATCCTTCTCAGAAACAAGAGGATAACAACCAAAGCAAAAAGTTTGTTTGCAATGTTCAAAGAAAAAGCTGGACCTAACTATTATGTACCACTAGCTGTGCATGATTTTAAAAATTCAAGAAATGTTATTCATTACGTAATATGAAAGCATGGTGTGACTGTGAGTGATGATGAACAGCAAATGAAAAATTTTGGACACTCTAGATAAGCTGATTATGAAGGAAAATTACTTGCCAGAGCAAAAATTCAATACAGATGAAACTTCTCTGTTTTGGAATTGAATGCCTGAAAGCACTTTTATGTATAAGGAGGCCAAGTCAGTGATGTCGCATTTCAAGGTTTTTAAGGAACAAGATAACAGTCTTGCTTGGGGGCAATGTTTCAGGCTAAAAATGGAAACTCTTTGTGATCTGGCACATTGAGAACCTCAGGGCCTTCAAACCTTCTCACATATCAATACGCACAAGCAGGAGCAATTTGAAGTTATAGATGACCCAGCTCCTTTTCCAAGATGCCCTCTTAAATTGCTATGCGAGCAAAATGGAGAAATACTGTTTAAAGAATAACATATATTTCAAGATGTTACTTATTGTTAATAATGCTCTTTTATTAAAGATTGCCATCACAATATCAAACTGGTATTTTTCCCTCCAACATCACCTCTTTGAACTAACCAGTGAATCCAAGAATTACAGCAGCCTGTAAGTCCTACCTAAAAAAGACCTTTGCCAATCCTGTAAATGAGGAAGACACTGAACGAACACTAATGCAGTTCTGGAAGAATCACATCTATGATTACATCAAGAACGTTGCTTGGGCTTGGGGTGATGTCACCAAGGAATGTATGAATGACATCCGGAAGAAACATTCAAGAGGTTTGTCTATAACTTTAAATAATTAGCAAAGGATGAAGAAGTTGCAAAAATCTATAAGGTTATGGTTAAAATGGCAAAAACTTTAACCTGTGTGAGGATGAGAATGACATTGAAGAGCTCCTAGGGGTAATTCCTAAAAAATTAACTAATGAGGACTTGTTGGAACTGAAAGAGAAACGCATAGCTGAAAAGGCAAGAGGAAAGGAAACTATAGGATAAGAAAAAGAAAAAAACAAGAAAATTCACAGTGAAGGGTTTAGCAAAATCTTTCATAGACCTCAACAAGTTCCTTAAAGAGCTGTAAAACATGGACCGCAATCTCCAGAGGTCTTTATTAATAGAAAGAAATGTTCATAATGTATTATTAGCTTATAAGCAAAGAAATGATTAAAAAAATAATAAGAAAAAGAAATAAACCAAGCAAACTACCACAGACACATTTCTGCAAAGAATGACATCTCCTCAAGAAGAACCTCAGACAGGTCCTTCATGAAATAGTCTAGAAGGCTTTATTATCATAGGAGATGGCAAGTCCATGTGTGTTACTGCCTCTAAAGACCTTCCAGTGGGACAAGAATTGGAGGTAAAAGATAGTGATATCGATGGTGCTGACCTTGTGTAGGCCTAGGCTAATGTGTGTATATGTGTTTTAGTTTCTAATAAAAAAAGTTTAAAAAGGTAAAAAACACAATTTTAAAAAATAAAAATAGAAAAAATAATCTTATAGATTAAGAATATAAAGAAAGAAAATGTTGGTGTTTTAAGCTAAGTGTTGTTACACTTAGTCAAAAGTAAAAAAAGAAGTTTATGAAGTGAAAAAGTTACAGTAAGCTAAGGTTAACTTGTTATTAAAGAAAAAAAAATTTTAAATAATTTTTGTGTCATCCAAGTGCATATAAAAGTCTATATTAGTGTGCAGTAATGTCCTAGGCCATCATAGTTACTCACTACTCATTCAATTACTCACCCTGTGAAACTTCCAGTCCTGCAAGCTCCATTCATGGTAAGTGCCCTATACAGGTATAGCAGTTTTTAAATCTCTTATATTATATTTTTACTGTGTTTAGATATGTTTATATACACAAATACTTAGACATGTTTAGATAAACAAATACAAATATTTATGTTACAATTGTGTACAGTATTAGGTACAGTGACATGCTGTATGGGCTTATAGGCTAGGAGCAACAGGCTACACCAAGTAGCCTAGGTGTACATAGGCTATACTATCTTGGCTTGTGTAAGTGCGCTCTATGATGTTCTCACAACAACAAATTCGCACAACAACAAACTATGCATTTCTAAGAATTTATCCCCATCATTAAGCAACACAAAATTGTACAGTAATTGAATAATGGGACTGTTTTTCAGGAAAAAATCAATTGACTTTACTAAGATACTCCTCATAAATCTTCGTTCTTTTCAGTACCCATGCTTGTAATACAGCCTTTATGTTTACACTGTTCTAAAATCTACAGGTTAAAAAGAGATCTCATAGAAGTACTGTGTTCCAAGATGCCTGGAAACAAATCTCCCCTGGACTCTTCAACTTGCCATCTATAATCTCATGAAGTGGGAATAAATCATGAGGAGGAGAGGTGGCAAGCACTGTGTGCTGGGAACAATAGGCATGTCTAGCTTTGTGTACTAAAATTGTCTCCTCAGTGGCCTTGCAAGCAAGAATTAACCAGGTCTGCAATTTGCTAACATAGCTTCTGAACTGTTTGTGCATGCATGCATGTATGTGTGTGTGCACATGCACATATGTACTTGGATATAAATATTGACCACATTGATTAGCATAGACCCACCCTACAAGGCTTGGGAAACAGTCTTCTCTTCAAAGAAAACAGAGGTGCCACATCAGGCATGTGAATGAAACACACAATTAAGAACTTTCATTCTATTGCGTTTTAAGCTTTTCACTATAATCTTGTTATAAGGTAAGCAGGCCTAGAAATAAATAAACAAGTACATAAATAGATGGATTGATTGACTAGTTAATTATTTGAAAATTTGGTGGATTACTTTAAATCTGTTGGAAAATTGATTTTAAAAATACAAGTGTGACAAATGATTGTACAAATAAGCTATAAGTCATATCCTCTTATTCACTTTTTTCATTAATTCTATGGATGTTTTTGAGGCCTGCAGATAGAGTGGTGAACAAGACAAACAAAATTAATAGCTCTCATGGAGCTTATATTATTTGGAATTGAAAATCAGCATTAGTCATGGATTGTTAATAATTCCTTGGCTAAGTTTAGAATAATAACTAGTGATAGTCTAGTAAATATTTACAGATTTGTGGATTAAATATTTTTAGTAGCATACACACATTTTATATTCAGATATTATAAATTGTTCTGTGTGTCACTAGCTGAATCTCAACCATCTACTCATTACATTTGGTCTTGTTGAGCTGAGTTAGGGATATTCTCCACTTCCAGTTTCATGTTCCCAGTGTCTACAAAAGTTAAACTGAGCAGATAATGCTGCATTATTGCCTTCTGCTTGGCTTATTACCACAGTGATCTCCCAATCTCTCTCAATACCAGCTTTAAAAAAATTTAACTCAAATCATTGGGTGTCAGGCGTTGAAAAAGAATATGAAATCTGTGCTTGACCTCATATATTTTCATCCAAGTTTATACTCGATGCATTATAAAACAAATCTCAAGAAATTTATATCTCAATCTTATGAAGTTGAAGAGAAATGATCCACATAAATTAAAACAAGCCAACCGTCATTATTGTAGGGAAAGCTTGGCTTGCAGAGTCTGGAGAGTTGGGCTATTAGCCATTTAAAATTCACATACCTGAATGCAAAGGTTTGGAATGATATAGGTGTTTATTCAGACCCTGAGTCTGTGCTCTTGCAGAGGATACTTTCATCTCTTTAACCAGTTCGTGGTTCCACATGGAAAAAAAGTGATTGGCTCAATATCAAATGCCCCAAATGTTATTGACCCTGCGGTCCTGGTTTGAGATATTCTGCCATATCTTCTGGTCTTATGAACAAGTGAAGCTTTCTTGCAAAAAAAGGTGGTCCTTTTGAAGTCCTTGCTGAAAGCATCAACATTTGTAATTCCTTCAAAGAAAAAAAGAAAAATTAATTACTACAGAATAGATTCTTTTCCTAGACTTCAAACCTTTATAGCCTGAAAAGCAAATGGGGAAGATAGAGTTGGGTTTTTTTCTTGTTGAAGTTTTTGATTCATCTCTACACTTAACTGGACCAGAAAATGTATCCACTCATGTTTCTACAGTCCATTTAATGCAGTACAACAACATGTAATGATGTCACTGCCATTTCTGTCTTTAGTCTTTTAACAAAACAAGGCTCTGTCTGTGATGCAGGTACATGAACAATAGCCACAGTGCTAAATATGGGGTGTGTACAGTTATTTTTTTTAATCACCTCTATTTCAGATATATGGAAAGGAGAAGTTTGACCCTCCAGATTTTGAAGGCTCAGTGTCTTTTCGGAAAATTATGGAGTCAAATTTCAGCCACTGTGATACAAAAATAAAACAGAATGAGGTATTAAAAACAAGGGAATCATAGGAACATTTGAATGCACAATGGTCATTTCTCCTTTCTCAAGAGGAAATTGAAATAAAGATAGACTAATCCATATTGAAGCTATTTCTTTGCATTTTAGTTTGCTGCATTCATTAGCCAAGACATGTTTACTAAGCGTATACCAATGGTCTATTGCTGGGAATTGCCGGTGTGCAAGACACTGGCCTTACCAAGTTTTTATAACTGCAAGGCACACAGATATTACACAGAGTTAAACAAACCGGGACTTAATTTCAATTGTGTGGGGCACTCAGAACAATTTCAAGTTGCTATGAGAGTATTTAACCTAATGGTGTCCGATAGCATGAGAAGAATTCTTTGAGGAAGTGAAATTTGTGCTGACACTTGGAAAGGTGCCTAGAGTTGTTTTTTCTTTATCATATGTTTATTAAAGTATGGTTATTCCATGAATCCAAAGTCTTTTCTTTTTCCTTTCCTCAGAATAAATATTTTTAATAGAGAAGTTGGATGCTCTATGATTTGGGCTACAAATGATAGTAATTATTAAAATTAAAATAAGCTTTCTAACATATCATAGTGGAAGGCATATTTAGATACTTTCTCCACCACTGCCTCTGTCTAGTCCATCCAAGGAGTGCATGGGAATGCCACCAATCTCCTCTTTGAAGTGGAATATGCAGTTTCCAGTTAATGTCATTTTAGTAGCATTGGTTTCAGAAAGACACGGGAAGATTATTAGTGTTTCTGTAACCACCAGGTCTACCACCACCCTCATTTTGGCTTCTGACACCTCCCTCTAGGATGAGTTTACTGGCCCCCAGTAGGTCTCCCTGACTCTGATCTTTTCCCTATTAAATCCATTCTCCATACTACTGGACTGAGTTTTCTATGAAGGATACTCAATGATGCTACTGTTTCTTAAACCATAACACAAGGTTTTTCATGATCAGCCTCGTTTGCTTGCCTCTTCCTTATAGTACATTCAAAAAAGAACCCTGAGTTGTAGCTACAATGAACTGTTAGCAGTTGCCAGAGCATACTGTGGTCTACGTCACTTTAGTGACTTCACATTTACTGATTCACTCACCTGAAGTACTTTTCTTGCCCTTCAATCTCTACCTCATTAACTCTTACTTACTCTTGAATACTTAGGTCAAGCTTCAGTTCTTCAGGACTGAAGAACTGTCACAGTTTGAGTGAAATGTCTTTCCCTAACATTTTTATTGCACCTGCACATTTCTCTCTCATAGACATCACACATCATGAAAGTGATAACCACTAGCTGCACATAAATATTTAAATTTACAACATAAACTAATACAGCCATTATGGAAAACAGTCTGGAGGTTCCTCAGAAATTAAAAATAGAACTTGCATAAGATCCAGCAATTCCACTTCTGGCTATATATCCAAAGAAGGTGAAATCATTATGTCAAAGAAATATCTGTACTCCCAGGTTTATTGCAGCATTATTCACAATAGCCAAGTTTTGGAAACAACCTAAGTGTCAGTCAATGAATGATGGAATAAAGAAAATGTGGTACAATATATAATGAAACAGTATTCAGCCTCATAAAAAGGAAAACCCTGTTCTTTCTTTCAATTGAATTAATCTGGAAGCATGATGCGAAGTGAAATAAACCAGATAGAGAAAGGCAAATACCACGTGGTATCATTTACACGAGGGATATTTTTAAATAGTCAAATTCATGGAAACAGTTGAAAAGTGATTGTTAGGAGCTGGGGGTGGGGGAAATAGGGAGATGCTGATAAAGAGCAAAACTTTTAGTTATAAGATGAATTGAGTCTGAGGATCTTATGGAAAACATGGTGACTATAGTTGATAGCATTGTATTGTATAAATAAAATTGGCTGAGCGTAGAATTTAAATGTTCTCATAAAAAATGTAAAAATCTGAGGTGATGCAAGTATTAACTAAATGGGAGGAATTCTTACACAATGTATATGTATATCAAATTATTGCTTTGTACTATTAAAAATATGTTACGATATTATTTGCCAATTATATCTCAATAAAGCTGAAAAAATAAAATTCCAATAATTAAAGTTAAATATAATTTCAGTTTCTTAGTTATACAAGCCACATTTTAAATACTTAATAACATGTGGGACTAAAGGTCAATATACTGGACAACACAATGTAGAACCTTTGTACCATGGCAGAAAGTTCTATTGGACAATGCTCATTAAATGGTTTGGAATATTGATGTATCTTCTTTTTTGGTTTTGAACTTCTTGAGATCACATGTGTTCTCCAATGTTAGCAATGCTCAATGGATGTTTGCTGAAAAAATGGGTAAATTATTAGAATCTGAGTTTCATATTTGTACTGTTATTGTATTTTTGAGTTAAACTAGGGGCAGCCAATCTTAGAAGCTGTTTTAAAAATTTTTGTTTAAATAATAATATTAACAATAACACAGGGAGAAAAAAAAACACAAAACAAACTTAATCTCATTTTCCCATAGCAACTGTTCTTCTTTGTGCCTATAATTTTTCTGTAGCTCTCTACATGCATACACATTTTACCGATTGTACTTTACATATTACCTTGCATTTTGCTTTTTCCTCTTAATATTTATTTTAAACACTTAAAAAAATTGATTTTGGAAACTAATGATTCCGGTATTATCTGCAGTAGTCTGAAGAGGCATTTACTGCCTAAAGAAAACCAACAAATCATTTAGGCTTCTGTCAGTCTCCAATGACAGCATTTAGGAAGAAGTAGAAGTTAAGAAATAAAAAATAATATAAATATGTGGGGGAAGAAGACAACGGAGTTGCCAAGTGCTGTTGTCTGACAAGACGTCTCTGGAGAGGCTAGAACAAAAACCACACAAATTACCGAAAGCAATTTTAGAAATTGGAGATGTTTCGAGTATGGGGAAGGAATATGTAAAAGATAGTGTGGTCTCTAGAAATCTGTTATTTTTCTCAATAATATGTGGTAAATGTGGTTAGCTAAATGAGTGTTTATATTTCCAAGACAGTGCCCTCTTGGTCTGGGCAAGAAAGGACATATCAGAGGGGAAAGTACAGGTTGTGCCCTGTATAGCTGAAGGCTTTTGTGGAAGGGCATTCCCTATCATGACCTTAATCAGACATTGACCTTCTCTTGACCTCAAAAAAACATCCTTATATTGTCTGCAGCTATATGAACCATGAAGCTTCTGAAACTATCCTTATGAAAGAAGCACTGCAGCCTGGCCTAGCAACAGAGCAAACACATTTGTATTCTACATGTGGATGCTTGTATATTTATGTAGTCTCCCCACCAGTGCAAGGGGTACAAAGGAAATAGACTTCCCACATCTTTTCTCCTCTTCTGCCATGCTAGAGGGTTTTCTTAGGATGTGACTCTTGGGAAGAGAGAGGTCTAGGTATATCACAAAGAAATGAAAAGAGTGAGCCCCACCCTTTTACTGATGCCTCCTGTGTCCCCAGCACATCTGACTTTTTCACGATGGGCGACTTTCTCACAATTCCTGGCTCCTGAGGTATGTCACATCCTCTTTGCCTGTCCTTGACATGTCTGGTTCTCTGTTTCCTTCAAGAGAAATGGGTAACATCTAAGGTTCCTTCCAGTCTTAACAGTTTACAGTCTCTGACTGGTGAATGGTTGGCCCTGCAGAGCAATGATGTTGACTTAGTAGAAGCTAAACTTCATTGAGAGCTTACTGGGCATTGAACACCATGTTGAGCTATATCTGTGTGACTCCCTTCAATACCCAGTTATGGGGTTAAAAAATTCTGCTCCAAAAATAAGATAAAGAAATGGGTCAGAGACAACTTTTCAATGCCACAGATTCAGAGGGGGAGCACAACTTTCCTTGACTTTAAATCCAACCACATCCTAATTCTGCTTCATTAATTTCATGCTCCCCATATTCAACCAATGACATGGCCCGTGCCATCTACTCTCATGCAGAATGTCCAGTTTGAGGGAGAAGAGTGGAGACAGCAGAATAGTGGTGATGGAAATAGGTTTCAGAATTGCTACATAATTTGGACAGAGATCAGAGAAAATGGCTATGGGATAGTTCTGTGCTTTATGTTATATTAAATAAAAAGTATTAAAACAACATTGAAAGTACTATTAAGGGAATCTCATAGTCCCATCATCTGAAAGTAGCTACCTTGATTATTGCATGTTTTACTCACATATAACTATTTCAATATATTTACAATTATAACCTACATGTCCCATTTGTTCTGCTGGTCTTAAAATTAATGTTATTTCATAAATATTTTGAGAGATGCTCTAGCTGTCCCACTATTACATGCTTATCCTCATTCCCTCTAACACATACAGAATGTATGACAAAGGATAAAGCTACTTGAGACGAAGTGACTACTTTTTCTAAAAATTGCTTCTTGGAACAGGTCAAAAACTGAACATAATGATTCTCTAGTAATGAAAACATTAATTCGATAGAAATTAAGATATTTAGGGTTTTAATTCTCTCTCTCTATGTACATATATTTTTTTCTTTCCAAACAAGGCATTTATGGTTGATTTGCTTTGCAAATAAGTGCAACTTTGAGTCATTGATCACACGTTAGCATAACATCACATCTAAATTTTGTTATTTGATAAGAAAGATATACATTTTTAGCTTTGTTTGCCATATATGAAAGTCTGTTACATATCCATAAAAATTTGGAAAGCAAAGCCTTCAGTTAAAGTCTAATTCTAATTAAAGGAATAAATGGTGTATTATGTGGGAGGAAAAGCCAGTCATCATCGTTCACTGTTACAAGTTTGCCTTACTAATTTGCAGGCAGTATTTGTGTATGATGTGAAGGATAAACATCATATACAGATCACTTTGATGTATGTCATTGTCCTGATTGACCTAGCTGTGCAAGGTAGTCAGTTCCAAAAAGATTATAATCTGAGGGCACTTTCATTTATCCCCAGAGAATTAGCTGAATGAAGTTATCCAGATGGCAGCATGGTTGCACCCCACAGCTGCCCCATAGGTTTATAGCGAAGATGAGCTATCCCAGACACACAGCGAACTCAGATGCTCAGTTTTGCCTTTGCCCTTGGTGACTAAGGCCACCTGTTTTAAAACTGTTACTTTTTGTAGATTGGGTCTGTCTGGTTTAGTGTTCTGCTACACACTTGCTAATCACATTTCCTTTTAACCAGGCAGTCTGATGATCACAGGATGTGGGCAGTCATCAGAGAGCTGAAATGTTGGAAAGCTGAAAAGGCAAATCTGTTACTGAGCCTTCACTCCCTGCAAGAAGCAGGGACCCCAGGTACTCTAATCAAAACCTGTGTTCTTTGTGAGTGTAGGAGTGGGCCTTTTCGGGTCAGCTGACAGTAGTATCTGTCATACATGTGACCTAGTCAGGGAAACAGCTGGCCTCCATTAGGGCACTAATCAGCCTAAATAGGTACTGATTAAGATGTGTCCTTGACCCCACAGCTGGTTAAGTCCTGAGTGCTGCCCAACCCTTGACTCTGAAGTGCTGAGCTGTGTAACATACATTCTTTTCCAGAAGCCACAGGCCCTAGAAATATATGGGTGGTCTGGCAACAGTTGTATGAATAAGCCCAATGGGCCTTGACTGTACTTTCTGCTCAGAATTGCTTTCCCCTGAGCTTCTAAATTTCTTCTGACTTTACAAGAAGATGATTAGCAGTCTTCCCTTTCCATTTCTATTCCCTTTAGCTCCAAAAGGTCCCTCAGAAGTAATTACAAATGTAACGGTGACTGGCCCGTATATCATGGGTGGGAAGTTAAGTGTCTTGTCAAACCCACAGAACATTTGCCTAACAGACTATGATGCCATATAAAGAGTTTAGGCTTTGGAATCAAACGAGAGTTCAAATTCCAGGTTTCTTTGTAAAGTATGTTGTGATATTGAACAAGTCACATAACTTCGTTTCAGATTTCTCATTTTCAAATGAGAAGCTAATAATAACTAATTTTCAAAGTTGTTAATAATAAATAAAACAAGACTGATCACAGAACCTAATACATAGTTAGCACTCAGTAAATATTAGCTAAAAATTATTAGATAATGTATTAATTTATAAAACCCAGTCTTAAAAGCTATGTTTAATTCATGTTAATTATAATTACTGATATTAATAATATTAGGCATGCTATATGGTGTGCCCTAATAGAAAAAATGATCAGGCCTCAGGGAGCAGTTGACTAGGTGGTAAGCTAAGAGAAAAATAGAGGTAGTTATAGAAAACAGAGTGCACAGGCACAAGTGAATACCAAGTGAGGCAGAGAGGCCATTGTTCACTGATCCCAATTTTCAAATGGTCAGGAATATATGTACACTGAGCAGAGTGTATGTCCAAGGCTAGCATGTGGGTAAAGGAAGAACAAAGAGTACACTGTTAAACTGGCAAGAAAGCTGTCTACAATTAGAGCAATACCAGCCAAAATCCAGAAGAGATGTTTTTGATTCCCCACAAAAAATACCATTTTATTTTTCAGATTCTAAAATGAAGCCTAAAGATATGGATTTAACCAGGAAAAGAAAATGTATGTAAGGTAACTTAGAGAGAAAACCCTCGAACCATAAATAGAAGGAATATTTGAAGGAACTTCCAAACATGTAATACATTATACAACATACCTACAGTCATCATGTTTTGTATTACATCTCTGGAACTTATTTATCTTATAACTGGAATCTTACAACTGGAAGTTTGTATCTGTATCTGTGACCACCTTCACCTGATTCTCCCATTCCCCACATCCAGCCTCTCTTTCTATGAGTTTTGTTTCTTTAGGTTCTTCATTTAGTATTTCTCTTTCTTTGTTTGAGTTATTTCACTCAGTATAAATGCCTTCATGGCTCACCTATGTTATCAGAAATGGCAGGATTTCCTTAAATTTTTATAGCTGATAATATTGTATTCTATTATATATATTTTATATGTATATAATTTCTCACATTTTCTTTATCCACTCATTTGTTTTCAGATACTCAAGTTGTTTCCATGTTGTGGCTATTATAGATAATGCTGCAATGAACACTGGGGTGCATATATCTTTTGAAGACAGTGATTTCATTTTTTTTTTCAGAAATATATCCAGAAGTAGAATTCCCTGGATCATAGTTGATAAGAGAGTAGATCTTAAAAAGTTTTCATTACAAGAAAGAAAAATTGTAACTATGTGAGGTGATGGATGTTAACTAAACTTATTATGGTAATCATTTTGTAATATACATGTTTGTGAAATCTTTATGTTGTATGCCTTAAACTGATATAATGTTATATGTCAATTATATCTCAATAAAAATGAGAAAACAGACAATTGAATGGAAGTAAAAACAGAGTATATGCGAAGGTTCAGTATTTTGCAGTTTGTGATCACTTTCATATTTCTGATGCTTAACAGATTATAAAACATTTTTACAATGCTATTTAAGCCTACTAATGATGTGACAGATGGATGGAAATTTTAATTTTTTTCCCCCACAGATCAGAAAACTGAGGTTCAGAATGGCTACTTTATTTTCCCAGTCACACAGAAAAGAAAGAGCAAATCAGGGCTGAAATCAAAATCTATGAGAGCAACATTCAGCCTTCGATTATAAAAATCTGCTTGTTAAACTGTATTTTTAAATTATTTATATTTTGGAATCTCAACAATGTGCATTTGGAATTCATGAAATGCTCTATTTTAGTACAGTCACTAGTGCGCTTGAACAGACAAGATGATACATGTGTCCTTAGTTGCCTACACACAGTAGATAAGACAGTAAAAGGAAATAAACTATAGAACAATAGTTTATAATAGTTTATAAATAGTTTCTTGTTTGTTTGCTGTGAATAATACTTAATTTGAACATATCATACTATGGTACAATTAAAAATCACTATACAATCAGAGTAAAGGCATAATTTGGTCCAAAAAGAGGGGGGACAAGAAGGAGTATTGTTACCTATTTTTCTACCAGTTATATTTGGATTTAGAATACATAACATTTGCAAGACCATATGGTTAGCAGATGCTATTAAAAGAGTGCTTAAGAATCATTGTTGGGAAGAGGCATAAGGGTCCATGAAATCAACATCACCATTGCCAGAGCATCTTTTGTAGCTGGCACTTGGGCACTGATGTGATCTGCAGAGAGAATCCTTCTTATGGGGGAACGGGGCACTGATCTCTCTTCAGATGGGCCTTTATATATTTAAGACCTTCCAGTAACAATATACATTTTCTAGAAACACAAAAATTGTTGTGCATGAATTAACTCATAATTCCAAGTATTGATTTTATAATTCATGGAGTATTAGCACAAGAAGGGAGGTCTATTCAACTACCTTGTTTCATAAATTGGACTATTGAAAAATGAGAAGGGGTTATTTGACTTACCAAAGTTCACTTAATTAGATATCAGAAAATTTGTGACCTTATTCTAGTACTCTATCCACTATTCTACATTCTCTTCCTTGCTCATAATTGCCCGTTGGATATGCATAGTGCATCAGCCATTGCTTTCTATGAGTTAGTAGTTACATTCAATAGAACACTTATTTTTGAGCCTCCACACTTGGTCAAGTGCTGTGCTAGGCACAGTGACATAGACACAGTAGCCACACTCAAAGAGTATACAACCTAAGGGAAAGATGGATCAGAATCTACTTAATGCTTACTGTTTCCAGACTTTTGGAATTTCTCCTACAGTGGTTTAATCTCCTACCTATACTTTGTTACTCAATATGCATGATACTCACTGATCTGTCACAGACTATGATTTTACTTTATCTTTTCAGTTTCCTCTTTACATCTTCTTCACATGTGTACCAACACAACATTACTTATGTTCCATTTTCTATCACAAATGCCCCTCTCTCTCACAATTTATAAGTATATTCCACCATAAAGTCTTCTATGCTTTCCTTATACCTGCGTATTTTTCTTTCCACCGAATTCATGTAATATCCTGTGTATGTTATGTTTATGCCATCTGAAATTTTAAATCTTATATTATACTATGGATTATATATATATAATGTATATCATCTCCTTTACTATGTTTCCTAGCCTTGGAGCAAAAATATGTTTGCTTTATTTCCATATCTTCATCATGCCTAGAAGAGTCACCACACAGGGTCAAGCCTCAATGAGTAGTAATAAAAATGATTCTAAGGTTTCATAATTTCTTGAATTCAATTCGACATTCTTAGATTGAATATTTTCCATAAGCATGCTATTTTGAATAAATATTAGTTTTTTTTTTATTAATCATTAGACTTGACCTTTAGAATGTGGAGAAGATTGCTTTTTTTAACTTATCCATGGACAGAATCTTCAGGGAACTCTTGGAAATTATGGCAGCAGTAGTACCTCCATCAAGCAGATCGAGTTTCTTGTTTGTTTGTTTGTTTGTTTGTTTGTTTTTAAGATTGCACCTTAGAGAAAATTCTGGAAACTAAATGACACTTCTTTCTTTCTCAAGTTGTCTGTAGGGAAATGTAATGAAAACTTGTTTCTTCTTCATTCTCCAAACTCATTATCTCTAGTTGAAGTATTTGGGTAATTGTTTGGGTTGGAATAATGCTGAGAAAATAAGCTAGGATTATGAGAAAAATAAATCAATTTAAATCTTTCTATAAAACTAAACATTAAAATAAAACCTAGATAAATTCAATACTTTCATTAGGAAAAAATAAATTGGAGAAAATATAAATGAATAATTGCTCAATCCCTGATAAGGCAAAACTTCCATACTTTGAGCTACTCAAAGAAAATGATCAATATATTTGACTAGATAAAATTTAAACCTTTTTATGTCAAAACCATAAACAACAAATAATAAAGAGAGAAAATATTTGCAACATATATGGCATAAAAGAATTAAAACCTTTAATATATGAAAAGCTCATATCGATCAATGAGAAAGTAATTAAAACAAATAAGCAAAAATAAAGAAGGAACATGAATATGTGAAAATGTGTTAAAGAATTAAAAATATAAAATCAAAGCAAGAAGTTATTTTTAAAAATTAAGTATACAATGTTTGTAAAGTTTCAGTGAGATAAATTAACACTCGTTCCCATAAATATGTATAAATTTATATAGCCCTTTAAAATACAATTCAGAAGTATGTATAAATAAAAGTAAACATAGTTACACGCTTTAATCTAGTAATACTACTTTTGAAATGTCATTAGAGATGTGAACAAAAATATATACATAAATTATCAATCATAATCTAAGGTTAGAACAGAAATCCTGATTGTCATAGTCATTATTTTATACTCATTGCCAAGAACAGGGCCTTGAGCTAGGTGAGAGCTTTAAAAAATGTACTTAGTGGTGAAACTAACAATGGGCTACAACCTAATACATAATAGTAGAGAAATAATTCATTACATTATAGCATATCCACATAATTTAAAAAAAATAATTAAATTCAACATTTTGAAAAATTTTAAAAAGCTATTAATGTAATATTTTTAAGAAAACAGAATACAAATTATACCCACAGTATAAAAAGTATGCAAATATATGACAGACATGTATATATTTAAAGAAGAAAATACCAGACAGAAATGCGATGAGATGCTAACACTGGTTGTTTACTAGAGTTAGAATTGTGAATAATTGTCATTTTTTTTAGGGTACAGTTCTGTATTTTTTAGTTTTCATACAAAACATATACCACATTTAATTAAAAAAAAACACACACAATAATCTGAAGATTCATGTGAAAGTTAATAGTGATTATCACAAGATGTTATGTTTTTAATTTTTATAAATTTTTTGCAAGAAGCTTGCATTGTTTGCAATCAGAAAAACAAATGTTACATTAACAAGAAACAGAGAACACCAGTCAATAGCATTAAAAAATTAGCAGTGAAACTTATAAAGAATAAACATCATAGCATCAAGATTGCTAGTAAGTGTGCAGCAGTGAGAACCTGATCAGAGTGATCCATAGATTGCTTTAATGCCCACATTCTTTACACTCCCTATATCCATGGTCCATGCTAAGTAACTTTTAGTGCCCTCCGACACTTACTCTGCAGTTGACCAGATGATTTGCTTTGGTCAATGGGTTTTGCAAATATTAAGCAGACTTTGAAATGGGCATGTACTTAGGGGCCAATTTTCACCCTACAAGAAAATATTTCATTTGTCCTGCTGGAGATGAGAGACATGTGGCTGAGTCACCTTCATTATCTCAGTTCACCAACAGACAATGAGGGTGATGAGGATGAATGCAGCTAAGATCAGAACTGCCTAGCTAGTCCAGGTTAAATTGCAGAACTTACAGACATCTGAGCTAAGTAAATGCTTATCGTAGTAATCCCCTGAGTCTTGGGTTAGTTTGCTATACAGCATTATTGTGACAATAGATTTTGATTCAAGGGGGTGTAATGATTATTGGTTAGAAAAATCACAACATAATTTCTTTCTCTCTTATTTTATTTTATTTTATTTTTTGGGGGGGTATAAGGATATATATATATCCTTATTTTTGGGGGGGTATAAAGATTATATATATATAATCTTTAGAGGGCAATATGAAAAATTTTTCTTGACAATCAACTTCCCATTACTCAAATGCCATTCTCTCCAGTAGACCATAAATTATATAAATTTCACTGGAGAAAAAGTCCATTAATAAAATGCTTTAATACTTTAGTTCTTTGAAAGTTTTCCATAACCATCCCCCAAAATATTAATATTAATCTGACATTCAGATTAATTTATAAATCTCTTATAATTTTAGTTGATATTAAAATGTCTCTATAATTCCATTCAAATTGGGACAATAAAAAACTGCACTTCCGGGGAGTAGGATTCTGAGAGTAGACCCTGGAATCCAGGCAGGGTACCAGTATACTGGCATTGTATGGGCATTCCTAGCAAAGCAAAATCTAATTTTTCTCTGGCTGTTGCTATAAACTTTCCACAATTCTTAAATCTTCAACACTAAACAGTAAGCCAAGTGCATGAATCAGAGAAGTGCCAAAATTTAAAGTTGGACATCTACTACTTATGAACTCATTAAACATTATTAAGTTTCTATCCAAACATCGTTTCAGGAAAAAAGGGCCTTGTCAGTCTAATGGGCTCGTCAGGCTGTCACCGACTGATATCATCTATTTGAATCACAAAAGTAATGATAAAAACTGCCATTTATTGAGTGTGTAAGCTTATCAATATTGTATTATTCTCTCTGCATAATTATATCATCATAACCCTTTAGGGTAAGAGTCTCTGTTTTACAGGAATATAAAATAAAGACACAAGATGAAATTTAGGGAGGCAAGGAAATGTGCCCAGGTCACAGTCAGGATCATGGCTGAGTCAGGGTCACACCCATGCTGTGGGACTCCAAGGCCTATTTTTTTTCACCTGGATCACTCTGCTTCTCATGGTGGTACCTTATATAGGGAGCAGACACGCTGGTTTCCACTTTTCTTGGAAGTCACATTTACCCTCGTAAATCAACAGATTGTCATCCTGGGTTTAAAATAAAATTTTGTTTCTAATTAACCCAGCCCTCTCCTCTCTTTTATTTGACACACAATAAGAACTTTTATATTGGCCTGTCATACATGTCCAATGATCTGAAAACACTCCAAGAAATATAAATTCTCACCTAGCGATCTGTAATCAGTTTAATACGAGTACTTAAAGAAAAATAAATTTTCTTCATTTGCTGATTAACATATGGTGTCTTCTGATTATTAGTAAAATATGATAATTACAAATGCACACAATTTAATTATAATGTTTACTATGCTGTTCATGGGCTCATAATCATAAAAAATATAAAAAATAAAAATTAAAAAAAAAAACAAGAAAAAAACAAGAAATAAGATTCCCATATAGGAAATAAGCTTTATTTTGCATCAGAGCAAACCACACCATTTCCTCATTCCATTCCCTCCTCTCTTCTTTTGACCCTTCCATTCCCCTGCTCTGGTTGGCCTTTTGGCAAAATGGATCTCACTCAGTGCAGTGCCCTCTTCCTCTTCAAGCCTTATACCCGGCAAGCTATCTCTCGAAAAGATTTTAATAAGCACATCACATTAAGCTATTAATTTACAGCTTCTTAAAATTTTATTCTCTCTTGATAACATATGTTTCCATAGGGACAGTGATAATTTAAAAAAATAAAACTCTAGCAGAATATATCTTAGCATGAAGTAAAAACTCATGAGTTGAAATACCTTAGAAGTGAATCTTTTCTCAGTGCCCCTCAGCTTACATTGTATATAGATCCCATTTCTCTCAGTGATGTAACATTTTTTTTTACAAATAGCAATAAATCACATGAAGGCTGAAAAAAAGTCATGTTTCCCCAAAGCCAGGAAAAACAAAATCTGAAACAGGATTTTAGATTATATTCTGAATGCTTTTCTTCAATTTTATTTTCTGCAACAATAGTTTGGTCTGAATCAAGAAAGCTCCATGCTTGCTTGCTTTAAGATATTTAAAGAAAAATAAGAATAATTAAAATGTGTTATGATTACAATAGTGCTTATTTAAGTGAACAAAGAACACTGTGTTCACATATACTTAGTACTCCATCTCCACACCTGACAGGTGGATCATAAGCAGTTATTGGTTGAATGTACAAATGAGTGAATATTTTCACATACACATATTACAGACACAATGCTACACATATTGACAAATCATACACATCTACTGTACAGACATACAAAGACAGGCTTAACACAGAATCAAAATTATTTCCTGAGATTTGGAGGAAAAATTATATATTATGCTTAACACTGTGTATATTTTGCCTTTCTGAAAAATCTCAAGAAGAGAACAACATAATTCCAATTCTTTTATTTTTTTCCTCATTATGAGACGTTGAATCTGATCAATTGGCAGATTGATGAATTAATTTCTACAGGAAACTTAAGTTTAATCATCTAAATGTTCATAGTAGTTATTATTTAATAATCCTAAATCTTGAGGTAATTGTGGTGCCCCAACTACATCACTGAAAAATTAGGTCTAAAGTAGATGTAATCCCATTGGGTTTTTCTTTGCTGAAGGATAAGTTCTCCAACTGTCTCCAACTGTCTTTTTCAAGAGCCTCAGGTCAATCAGACAGAACTCATTGTTCTCCACAATTCTGGATTTAGAAGTATTTCTGAATTAGGACCTGAAGGAAGTGGTAAGGAAAGAAGGAGCTAAGTAGAACTTAAATGCCTTGTCCTTCACCAGTGATGTTTTCACCCCACTTCAGTATCACAAATTAAAAGCAGCACCAACCACTAAACTCTCTAGTTTGAATTGTTACTTTCCTCATATGAATCTCAAGTGCAGACATAGGATAGAAGACAACAGAATTTTATGAATTAGTCCTTATACATAATTTCCTCCATCAAGTATTTGACTTATAAACATAATGCTGAGTATAATGGAAGAAACATTGTTTATTCTTTCTCCATTCAGTAAATGTTTATTGAGCACTTACTATATGCCAAACACTATTCTAGGTTCCATGAATAGAGCAGGAACAAAACAGTATTAAAAAACCCCAAAAGACATTAAAGTTACATTTAATTGACAGAAAATAAGCAAAGACAAAAATAAACAATTACATAAGACCATGTAATCTCCCTCTACCCCAATAATAAGGAATATAAAAGGTAGAGGGCTAAGAAGTTTTCAGTAGCAACCTGAAACATGTTTAATTCTTTTGTACTATACCAGAGACACAGATTACATTAAAAGAAGAGCTTGGTATGTGTGCTAATGGTATGAAGTGGCAGGTGGGGGGACTAATGCAGGGCCAAGGTGGATTAATTGAACTATTTGTTTTCTGCTCTTTTATTATTAAATCTAATTTAAGGGACAGATTATATATATATATATATATATATATATATTTTTTTTTTTTTTTTTCTCATTTTAAGTCAATTTATTTATATCATACCATTTGTCCTGCCTTCTTTTTTTTTATTTTACTCTTCACCAGTGAAAGTTTAAAAACTCTTAAATACTGCCAGTAAAGCATAAATTAATCAACTGCTTTTGAGATGCATTGGGTAATATCCAGTAAAGTAAAGCTACATATATCCTACAACTCAATAATTCAACTCACTAATATATACACCAAAGATACTCTTATAAATATGCATAAGGAGATGTATATAAGTATTTTTATTTGTTTATAAAGGGAACTGGAAATAACATGTTAGAACTAATAAGTGAATTCAATGAAGTAGTAAGATTCAAAGTCAATATGCAAAAATAAAGTGTATTTTTTACACACACAAAAATGAATGATTTGAAAAGGACATTGTCCCGACCCGCGGGACCTAGTTATTCGCGGGCTCGAGGAGGACCTAGCCTGGAGAGAAATGGGTGGAAAAAGGAGCGGAGGCAAGACAGTATTCTGATCAAGCCTCAAATTTTTTATTTTAGAGCGGGTATATTTATACAGAAGAACAAAGGGGGGCAGGACTGACTAGGCAGGGGGATACTTGTTACAATTTCATTGGTCCTTGGTTGATGGGGTTAGGGGGTACAAAGGTTAGAAGTGAAAAGAGGAACAAGGAGGAGAGGGGCTCCTTGGGCAGGTCCACAGCCATTCAGTAGGTCCTTCCTTATCCGGCGGGTATGTTAATACATTCTGTGGTTAACTATTCCCTGGGACATTGTCTGCTCCTGCATTCTTTAGATTGTTAACGGCCAGGTTCTATGCCGGGGGGGCTGGGCAGTCAGGGTGAAGGCCTTTCGGCTCCCAACAGGACATTACAAAAACAATTCTATTTACAATAGCATCAAAAATAATAAAATACTTAATATTAACTTCACCAAAGAGGTAAAAAACTTGTACAATGAAAACTATAAGACACTGAAGAAAAAAATTAAAGATACAAATAAATGGAAAGATATCCTATGTTTATGGGTTGAAAAAAATAATATTGTTAAAATGTCAATACTATTCAAGGCATATTCAATGTGACCCTAAAAAAATCTCAATGACATGTTTTACTGAACTAGAAAAACCCACCCTAAAATGTATATGAAATCTTAAGGGGTCCTGAATAGCCAAAACAATCCTGAAAAAGAACAAACCTGGAGAACTCAGACTTCTGTATTTTAAAATTTACAACAAAACTATATTAATCAAAATGTTGGATTTTGGCATAAAGATAGACATATAAACCAATTGGATAGAGTAGAAAGCCTAGAAATCAACTCTTTCCTATTGTATTAAATTATTTTTGACAAGGATGCCAATGCCATTCAGTAGGTAAAAGGATAGTTTTTTCAACAAATGATGTTGGAAAACTGGATATTCATATGCAAAATAATAAAGTTGGACCCTTACTTAACACAATATACAAAAACAAACAAACAAAAATCTCAGAAAGGATCAAGGACCTAAATGTAAGACTTAAAAGAACAAAACTCTTTTAAAAATGTAAGAAAAACTCACAATATTGGCTTTGGCAATAGTGACACCAAAAGAACAAACAACAATAAAAAAGACAAATTACACTTCATAATTTTTTAAATGTATATCTAAAGACACTACCAACAGAGTAAAAAGACAACTCACAAAATGAGAGAAAATATTTGCAAATTATATATTTGACAAATAATATCTAAAATATATAGATAAATCCTAAAACTCAACAATAACAGAAAGCAAACAACCTGCTTTAAAAATGAACAAAGAACTTAAATAGATATTTCTCCAAAGAAGATAAATGAATGGCCAATAAGCACATAAAAAGATGCTCAACATTAGTAACCATTAGAGGATTTCAAATTAAAACTGCAATTATATACTACCTCACATCTATTGAGATGGCTACTATTTAAAAGACAGCAGAAAATAACAAGTGTTGATGAGGATGTGGAGAAATTAAAACTCTTGTGCACCATTGATGGGTATATGGTATGCTGCTGTGGAAAACAGTATGACGGTTCCTCAGAAAATCAAAATTAAATTATTAAGCTGCTCCATTTATAGGCATACAACATAAAGAATCAAAAGACATATTTGTACATCTGTATTAATAGCAGAATTATTCACAATAGCTAAAATGTGAAAGCAACCCAAGACCACCAACAGAAAAATGAGTGAGTGAAATGTGTATACACACTCAGTAGAATGAATATTGGCCTTAAAAATGAATGAAAATTTGGTAATATCCTACAACATGGATGAATTTTGAGGACATTATGCTAAGTGAAATAAATCAGCCATGAAAATCATATACTGTATAATTCTATTTTTATGAGGTACTAAAGTAGTCAAAATCACAAAGACAGGAAGTTGCCAGTGGCTCCAAGAAAGAGAGAATGGAGAGTTATTTAATTGGGCAGACCCTCAGTCTTATTAGGTGATTAGGTTTATGGAGCTAGTCGCACAACAATGTGAATGTAATTAATGTCACTGAAATACAAACTTAAAAATGATTAAGATGGTATATTTTATATTATGTGTTTTGCCACATTAAAATAAAAAAACCTTGATTGCTGGAGTAATATAAGGAACAATGTATTGGGCAATTACAACAAACAGATAATTAAATGAAGCCAATGTCACAAAAGAAGTGAAAAAGAAATTGGGGATATTCTATTATAAGAAACCTGCAGTCCACCTATCGTGTTATTTAAAGGTTAATTTAAATTAGTTAAAATGTATATTGTAAATTCTAAGGCAATCCTAAATTTTGTTTTAAAAGCAGCTAATTAATATTCTGAGACAGGATATAAAATAGAATTACATAGAAATGTTCAATTAGAACTAAAAAAGCAGAAAAAGGGGGAGGGAGAGAATCAAAGAACAAATGCAATAAATAGCAAATGGTCATAAAAATGGTAGCTATTAATCAAACAATATCATTAGTCACTTTATATATTTATGATCTAAATACATAAATCAAAGACAGACAATTTCCAGAGTGGATAAAAATAGAAGATACAAGTCTATGTTTATAAAAACTCACTTTAAATATAAAAACTCAAATAGGTTAAAAATGAAAAGATAAATATATACCATGCTAACACTAATCAAAAGAAAGCAACAGTTTATTAATTGCAGAAAATTCAGACTTCAAAGCAAAAAAGATCATCGGGGTAAAGAGGTCAGTATTTCAAGAAGATATGATAATCCTAAATGTGTATGCACCTGATAACAGAACATCAAAACATGTGAAGTAAAACCTGACAGAGATGAAAGGAAAAATAGCTTCACTATTTTAATTAGAGACTTTATTATGCCTCTGTCAGGGATTGGTTGATCAAGCAGGCAGAGTATCAGTAAGGATATAGATGCTCTAAATAGCACTACCATCAACTTGACCTAATTGATATGTATAGAATACTTCATCTAACAAGAGCAAGAGTTAACACTCTTCGAACATTCACATAGGACATTCACCAAAATAGAACATACTCTAGGCCATAACCCACATTTTAACAACTTCAAATAACTAAAAATGATACAAAGTATGTTCTCAGATCAAAAATAAATTAAACCAGAAATCAATAAGAGAAAGACAGCTGGAAAATTATCAAATATTTAGAAACTAACCAGCAAACTTATGCTAACACATTTCTTATTAAAAAGTTTAATAAGAAGTTTAGAAATACTTGAATTAAATAAAAATAAAATATAACTTATGAAAATTTGTGGAATGGTGTGAAAATACCAGGGGGAAGTTTACAGAATTAAATGCACATATTAGTGAAAAGGAAAACTCTAAAATCAATAATGTAAGTTTATTGGAAACTAGAGAAAAATTATAATTTAAGTCTAAATTCAGCAGAAAACATAAAAAAATTAGAAAAGAAATCAATTAAATTTAAATCAATAAAATGACAGAGAAAATAAATAAAACAAGAAGCTTGCCCTTTGAAAAAATTAATTTAATTTATAGATGTCTAAACAGGCTAAACAAGGAAAAAAGACAGAAGACACAGATTCCAACATCAGAAAAGAAAGAGGCACAATCACTATTGATTTCATGGTTATTAAAAAGATAATAAAGGAATACTACTAACAACTCTATGCCCACAAATCTAATAACTTAGATGAAATGGACCAGTTTCTTGAAAAACAAAAACTATAACAACTGTCACAAAGAAAAATAGATAATCTAAATGGTCCTACATTTATCTTAAAAAAATGAATCACTTAGAAATAATTCTTCAAAAAAGAAGTCACCAAATCTAGATGATTACATGGATTAATTTTGCCAAGGATTTAAGGAAGAAATTATATCAACTACCCCAATTTTGTCCAGAGAGAATGTTTACTAACTTACTCTATTAATCCTGTTTTTCACAGTTAATGACATTAGAAGAAAGGAAAAGTTTCAGAACCTGTCTCTCATGAACATAGGTGCAAAATTCTTCAACAAAATATTTAACAATATACTCAAAATTATGTTCAGTAGTATTGGACAAGGAAAAAAAAGCAATATAAAAAAAATTCTAAAACTGATAAACTAACATAGCAATGTTACAGGATACAGGTCAATATTCAAGAGTCAATTGCTTTTATATACATCAGCAGCAATTGATTGAAATTTAAAATTAAAAATACCCTTTACAATAGAATGAAAAAGAAAATTGTTTTGAACTAACAAATAGTACGGAACAACTAATCAGCAAACTACTGATGAAAGAAATCAGAGATCTAAAGAAATATATATTTCATTTTTGTTGATTTGAAAACAATATTGTTAAGACATTAATTCTGCTCAATTTGATATATAAGTTCATTGATATTTGAATCAAAACTCTACCAAGACATTTTGTAGAAATTAGCAAACAGGTTCTAAAATTTATGTGGAAAAAAAAATTAAGGTAACCATCACAATGCTAACAAGAAGAGCAAAGTTAGAGCACTCACTACCTGATTCCAAAGTTTACTATAAAACATGACATTATAGTATTGGTGACAAATTAGATATATAGACTAAAAAGCTCATAAATTGACTTTGAGAAATATGATCAAGTAATTTTTGTTAAAAGTATAAAGGCAATTCAATGAAGAATGAACAAACTTTTCAACAAATGATACTAGAACAACCTAAGGTTTATTTGCCAAAAACAGAAAAAAAGAGAAATGAATACAGTACAAACCTTACATATTACACAAAATTTAACATAAATGAATAATAGACCTAATGCAAGGTACAAAATTATACAAATTCTAGAAGAAAAAAAAAAAGAATTTATAAGATTAACGACCAAAAGGTCTATATATAGCAATGACTTCTAATTGATAAAGTTTTTTTTTCCTTTTTATAGAGTATTGGTTAACAATTCTGAAAATTATACAGTAATAGAACAATTAAGTAAATTGATGGAATTAGTAAGTAAATGGACAAGGTTGGTGGAATCCAAATTTCTTGCTGTGGGAGTTGAAGGTTACAGATAACAGATAAATCAGACAAGAAGCCTAGAATAATCCACGTAATACTGAATTACAGTTGAAAACATCAACTAATATTGTAGATACAGATGGATATATGTGGAAATGTTTATAGATGTGTATGAATGGAGAGCTTAATATATATACATGTATTTCCTGGCTCTATCTGCTGACAAACGTAAAAATAAAAATAGTGCCCTAGTAACAATGAGCAAACTTAGTGCCTAGATCTTCTTTCCTAACACCATTCTTCAATAAAGGAACAAGACTTTTCGATAAATGGCTGACTCTCAGATGAGGCACTAAACATGCAAGATTAACCTGGAGCAAGTAAGGAAGTGCTCAAAACAAATAAGCAAACAACAAAAACAAAACAACAAAAACAGCTATAGGGAAATTTCACAGAGACAAAAGGAATCAATTGAAAGAGCTCCCAATGGCCAAAACTAGAATGAGTTGAACAACAAAATAAATTATGTACTTTTGGATTATAACTCAAGCATTAAATCATTATTTCTGAGTCTATACTGGTATAAATAAATTATTCAATAAAAAATATATGGAGGAAAATTGCATGATCATCAAAATCATCATTCTAGTGGTGTAATGCATTGTTTCTTTTTGCTGCTTTTTCAATGAAGAATTATGTATTTACTCATGAAACAAAATGTCTTTGTGGGATCCTGCACCATATGCCTAGGAACCCAGGATGCAGAGAACTCTTTTCCACTTGTGCGTCCCATAATAAGCAGAGTCCCAACCCCTTTACACTGGTTGAAAAAAAAAAAACCCTGGAGATTGTTGACCTGGGCAGATACACACAGACAAGAGATAAATTGCAAAGTTCAGCCTTCTCCATGGGAGATTCCAGAATGACTATAAAGTAGGGTGACAGGGGGTGGGGAGAAAGGAGTTTGATGCAATCAAATGGGTAAGAAGAACTTTATCAGTGCCACTGTTCCCCAACCTACCCAGGCCACATTACATAGGGCTGAACATCAGGCTTAGTGATGTCTCCAGCGGAGTAAAAGGAAAGCAGTGAATGAGCATCCAGCCACCCAGTGTTGCAGGAAGCTGACAGAGAAAGCTGTTTCTCTCCACCAGCATACCGAGTACTGAGTAGGGGAACTCCATGACTGGAGTTGTGAAAAATAATAACTAAATACTTTCTAAACAAAGGTACAATATTGGACACCTTATTCAGGAAGTTAATAAAGCACCTTATTAAATCAATGCAAAAAGACCATTTCCAAGACACATTATTATAAAACTGTCAAAAATCAAAGATGAAGAGAGAATCCTAAAAGCAGCCAGGAAAAAGAAGGTTGTGACCTACAAAGAATCCTCTTTAGGCTATTAATTTTTTTTTTTAGCAGAAACCCTACACGCTAGGGAAGAGTAGAATGATATACTCAAAGTGATGAAAGTTATTGCCAGCCAAGAATACCCTATCTAGAAAAGTTATCCTTCAGATTTGCAGAAAAAATAAAAACTTCCAAGAAATACAAAGCTGATGGAGTTCATCACTACTAGACCTGCCTTACAAGTGATGATGAAAAGAGTTATTCAAGCTGAAATGAAAAGTCACTAATCAGCTATATGAAAACATGAAAGTATAGAGCATACTAGTAAAAGTAAATATACAGTCAGACATAGAAAATTCTACTTCTGTAATAAGGTAGTGTGTTAACCACTTAACTATAGTATAAAAGTCAAAGGTAAGCAGTATTAAAAATAACTACAGCTAAAAAATATTTTTAACAAATACACAATGTAAAAAAGGTAAATAATGACATCAAAATAAGGGAAGAACTAAAAAGGTGATGCTTTCGTAGACCGAGTCAAGCTGTTATCAGTTTAAAACAGGCTATTTTAACTTATTTTGGTAATCATTTCACCTATATATAAGTAAATAAAATCATGTGTAACCTAGAACTAGTACAATGCTTTATGTCAATTTATTTTTAATTTAAAAAATTAAATAAATAAATTCTGAAATGAATAAAAACATATATCCAGAGTGCTCAAAATTTGTAAAATAAAAAAAAATATATTTGTAAATACATAAATGAAAATGCATCAGAAAGTAAGTGATGATTATTTCTGCATAATAGGAAAATAATGTTATTTACTTATGTTAATTTTCCCCCAAAATTTTCTTCAGTGAATTATTTTACCTTCTTAGTTTAAAAAGAGTTTTATATTTTTATTTTTAATTAGGAAAGTTTTCTGAAACTAGGAATCAACTTCAGGAGGAAAGTTGGAAAATATACAAATATGTGGAAATTAAACAACACATTCCTGTACAACCAATGAGTCAAAAAAGAAATCAAAAGGAAAGTAAAAAATATTTCAAAACAAATAAAAATGAAAACACAACATACCAAAACATATGGAATGCTGCAAAAGCAGTTCCAAAAGGAAAGTTTATAGCAATAATAGCATATATTAGGAAAATAGAAAGATTTTCAATAAAAAAAACACTTTATATTTTGAGGAACTAGTAAAAGAAGATGCAACTAATCTCAAATTTAGCAAAAAGTAGGAAATAATACAGATCAGAGTAAAATTAAATAAAAGGCACCAGAAAAACAGAAAAAACATCAATAAAACTGAGCTTTTTTTTTTGCAAAAGATAAAATTGACAAAATTTTGACTAGACCAAGAAAAAAAGAAAAATGAAATCAGAATAAGAGTAGACATTACAATTGATACTACAAAAATACAAAAGTCATAGAGACTACCATAAACAATTACATGCTAAGAAATTGGATAACCTAGGAAAAAAGAATAAATTTCTTAAAATATCACCTACCAAAACTGAATTAGAAATAAATAGAAAATCTGGACAGACCTATAACAAGTAAGCAGTTTAAATAAATAATCAAAAACTCACAACATAGAAAAGCCCAAGTCCAGATGGTTTCACTGGAAATTCTACCAAACATTTAAAAGAGAATTAATACCAAGTCTTCTCAAACTCTTCTAATAAATTGAAGAGGAGGGAGTACTTCCAAACTTATTTTACCAGGCCAGGATTACCTATATCAAAGACAGATAAGGACATGATGAGACAAGATAACTATAGACCAATATCCCTGATGAATATAGATGTAAAAATTCTCAATAAAATGATAGCAAATCAAGTTGAACAACATGTTTAAAGAATTGTACACTGTGAGCAAGTGAGATTATCCCTGAGATGCAAGTATAGTTCAACATATGCAAATCAATAAATGTGATACAGCACATTAATAGATGAAAAATAAAAATAATCACAATAGAAGCAGAATAGCACTTGATGAACTACAACTTCCTTTCATGATAAAGACCTTCAACAAATTGGTACAGAAGAGACATACCTAAACATAATAAAATCCATATATGACAAACACACAGTTAACATTATACTCAATGGTGAAAAATTGAAATTTTTTCTTCTAAGATCAGGAATAAGACAAGGATATCCACTATCACCATTCTTATCAACATAGTATTGGAAGTCCTAGCTAAAACAGTTAGGTAAGACAAAAAATAAAAGGCATCCAAATTGTAAAGGAAGAAGAAAACTGTCATTATTTGCAGATGATTAATTTTATATATACAAACCCCAAAGACATGGCCAAATAACAGTTGGAACTAAAATACAAGTTGAGTAAAATTGCAGGATATAAAATCAACATATAAAAAGTAATTGCTTTTCTATAACAATGAACTTTTGAAAGAAATAATAATTTTTTTAAAAACTGTCCCTTTCACAGTAACATCAAAAACAATAAAATACTCAGGAATAAATTTAATCAAGTAAGTAAAAAAATTATCTGTATACAATGAAAACTACAAAAACTTATTGAAAGAAATTGAAGAAGACATAGCAATTGGAAATATATTTCATGTTCACAAATCAAAAAAATTAATATTGTTAAAATGTTCATACTACCTAAAGCCATATGTAGAGTTAACACAATCTCTACCAAAATTTTAATGACGTTTTTCACAGAAATATAAAGAACAATTCTAAAATTTTATGAAACCAGGAAATATCAAAAATAGCCAAGTCAATCATGATAAAGAACAAAGCCAGAGTCAACACACTTTCTGATCTCAAACTATACTACAAAGCTATAGTAATTAAAACAGCTTGATACTGAAATAAAATAGATACATAGACAATGGAACAGAATAGAAAGCCCAGAAATAAATCTGCGAATATATAATTAACTATTATTTGACAAGGAAACCAAGAACACTACATGGAGAATAGATAGTTTTTAATAAATGGTGTTGGGTAAACTAGATAACCACATGCAGAAATATAAAAGTACACCCCTATCATATACCACTTATAAAACATAACTGAAAATGAATAAGGACTTAAGTATAACTTGATACCATAAAAAAAAAAGAGAAAATATAGGAAAGAAGCTCCTTGATACTGGTCCTGGTAATTATTTTTAAAATATGACACCAAAAGCAAAGTGACAAAAATAAACTTGTGGGACAGCATCATACTATAAAGCTGAATAGCAAAAATGTAGTCAATAAATGAAAAAAAAACATAGAATGGGAGAAAATATTTGCAAATCACATATCTGATAAGGGGTTAATATTCAGAAAATGCAAAGAATCAACCACAAAAGCAAACAATTTGATTAAAAAATGGACAGAGGAACTAAATAGACTTTTTTCTAAAGAATACCTCCAAATGACTAATAGGTACATGAAAAGATGCTCAGCATCCTTAATTATCAGAAGATGCGAATTTGAACCACAATGAAATATTACCTTACATCTGTTAAAATGACTATCATCAAGAAGACAAGAGATAACAAGTGTTGGTGGCAAGAATGTGAAAAAAGGAAACCCTTGCAACTATTGGTAGGTATGTAAATTGATATAGTTACTATAAAAAAATAATGTGATGTTTTCCAAAAAATTAAAAATAAAACTACTATATGATTCAACATTTTCAATGCAGGATGAATATACAAAGGAGATGAAACTAAGATATCAAAAGACATAGGCACACCCATGTTTATTGTAGCATTATTCACAATCGCCAAGATAAGGAAACAACTTAAGTGCTCATCAGCAAATAAATAAAAAGAAGTTGCTTATATCCATACAATGTAATATTCATCCATGAGAAAGAAGGAAATCTTGCCATTTGTGATAACATGGATGAATCTGGAGGGTATTATGTTCAGTAAGACAATTTAGACTTCAGTAAGATAATCTAAAAAATGTTGAAAAGGTAAAAACAGAGAGCTGAATTGCCTTTACCAAGGACCACGGAGGGGGAAGATTGGAGAGATGTCATTAAGGGTACAAACTTGCAACTAGCAGATAAATAAGTCCTGGAGAGCTAATGCACAGCATAATGATTCAGACAACCAAAAATTCCATATTACAAACTTCAAAGTTACTGAGAAACTAGATCTTAATTGTTCCCACTACAAAAAATAAAAATAAAAAAGAGTAATTATGTGATATGATAGATGTTAGCTAAGGTTATGATGGTGCTCGTATTGCAACATACGAATGTATCAAATCAATGATTTGTACACCTTAAATATACAATTTTATATGTCAATTATATCTCAATAAAAATTAATGTCAAAAGTAAATATAACAGATACATGGGGAAAAGAGATACATCTCCTATGCAGAGTTCTAAGTAATTTATGTACATGCTCTACCCTTGGAGCAAAACTTCCCATTCCATAAGTGCGTGCTGTACACAAATAACTTCCTTACCAAAAGTGCCTAGTGAAAGGGCAGGGGAAAAACTTCATAGTGGAGAACCTGGCAAGCACTAGTGAAGCAAGTGGTCAAAATGAACATCAACTGTGTAGATCATGTGATATTATGTACCTTGATTTGATGTGATGAGAATGGCACTTTACTTCCATGATCTTCCTTAAAATCCATAATCCCAGTTTAATCATGAGAAAATCATAAAACAAATCTAAATAAATTGCATGATAATCTACAGCATGATTGATGAGTACTCCTCAAAACTATCAAGATCATTAACAATAATCTACATGTGAGAAACTGTCAACAAGGAGGAGTCCATAGAGACCTGATGACTAATTGTAATGTAATATCCCAGAACAGAAGACATTAGGTAAAAACTAAGAAAATCAGAATAAAATATGGACCTTAATAATAATATAACGATATTGGTTCATTTATTGTGAGAAATGTACCATACAAATGTAAGAAGTTAATAACAGAGGAAACTAGTTGTGGGTACATGAAAACTCATTTTCTACTACTAGAACAATATTCTATCTTTTTTCCTTAGATTTGAAATACGACCTTTATAATTCTCTAATCTCCCTAAGCATTTGCGTCTGTGTGGATCTACTCTGTTGTGTTGATTTATTTATGTCTCAGTAAAAAATTATTTATTTGTTACAGTTTTATAACAATTGTAATATCTGGTAAAGAGAGTACCTGCTGGTTATTCTTATTCTCAAGAAATTTCTTGACCATTATCATTCGTTTCTTTTTTATTTTAATTTAAATTTTAATCAACTTGACTAGTTTCACAAATATATAATCAATTAGTATTTTAATGGGTTCCATTAAAATTGTTTATCAATTTAGATTTAACTCTTCTGAATAGTGGTTCTTTCTATGCCATAAAAGGATGTATATTTCTATTTATACAAGTTTTGTTTTATAACCTGTAGTAGAATTTTAAAGTTTCAATCACATAGATTTTGCAAATTTATTAAGTACTTTGCTAAGTATTTTTAATCTTTTTTGACTGATATCATTCATGGCATTTTATATTGCATTTATTGCCTAAGTAATTTTACTTGAACTTAAGACAGCTATTTATGTTTTATGTAATAAAATTATAGCCAACTATCTCCTATATTTTTAAAAAATTTCTAATATTTTTAGCTAGATTTCTTGATATTTTCAGGTTTGTAATAATCATATACTCTGATAATAACAAGAAATTTTTCTCTTTTATTCCATTGGTCTTCCATAACCTAGACTGGTTAATGAACAGCTGTCAATTTAAGATCTCCCTTCTCCAGCAACCTAAGCAAGTCATTTCTGACCTAATCTCTTCCCCTACCTGATTTACAACCTATTTTTAATTGTACATGCAAACTCTAGTAATTTTCTGGTACAGGGTGTTTGGAATATAAATTTTCAAGATTTTACATATCTTAAAAGTTTTTTACTGTTAGGTTAGGTGGTATTGAATTTTGCAGGCATGTCTTCATCATCCTTTCACTTTCATGGTTACTATTCAGAAGTCCATTGACATTTTAAAAATAAATTATGTAATGGCATTTTTACCCTCTTTCTTTCAAAAGTTTTAGTATTTTTATTGCACCCCTTTGCCTTTTCCTTGAAATTTCTGGATGATGTGGCTTGGAGTAGAAATTTTTTGAACTCAAGAGTGCTGAGGTAAATAACTTAGTAGGTCATTTCAAACCAAAATTCATGTTTTTCAACTCTTGCAATTTTTAAAAATATTACTTTGTTTGTAAATTTCCTCTTCACTGTTTTGTTTGCTCTTTTTTGAAATTTCTTTAAACTGTATGTATGACCTGCTTCATTGATCCTTGATTTCCATTTCCTTTCTCATTTATTTTCTTTTGTCTCTTTGTTATCTTTTGATATAGCCTCACAGTTATCACTCAAACTTTCTGTTAATTATTTTATTCTTGCTACATTAAAAATAATTATTTTTTATGTTTCTTTTTTCATAGTATCCTCTTCTTTGGTAGTGATCTAATTCCTCCAATGACAATAATATTTTCTTTGATTTTTTTCCCTTTGTCTCCATGCAGTGTCTCTATGTCTTCAAAGTTCTTTTTCTCTATTATTTCAGATTCTGATTATTCTGTTAGAGATTTTCTTAAATATGTGGTAACTACATGTTGTATTTATTTCCAAGTAATTAATAAAAAGTTAATTGGAAAAAATCTACAAGTCCTGCTATGGATGGGAGTAAGGACTGTACCTGGCAGAAGTTTTTCCAGAGCTAAAAAGAAAGAAACATGCCGTGGCAAGGGGTGGGGTATTCTCATGGCTTGTTATGTAGATGTTCACTTAATCATTTTATTTCTATTATGGAGCCTACTTACTCCACCATCTTGTTCAGTTTTCCCTGAGGATAAATCTCTTATCTACTGCCAAGGGAGGAGTAATTTCTGGAAATAAAAGACATCTAGGAGTCTAGACTTTCCTCTAAGACTTAAAATAAGTCTTTTATTCAGCCCTATATTTTATCTTCTGAAATTTTTAGAGAAACCTAATGCTTCCAATTCCTGAGACTACCTGCTGTACCTTGGTATTCTTAGCTAAAGAAGAAAATGTACAAGACAAGTGGAATATCTGTTTGTATAGAGCCTGAAAGAAAATCCTTTGAGAAAATAAGCCTAAAGAAATGCAGAGCTAAGCCTTAGAAACTTGACACAGGACTCTCAAACTCATCCTTTGGAAAGAAGAAATTCTTTACACCAAAAGAACAGCTGCTACTTAAATCCACCAGCAGCTCATTACACTAGGAGCATATCTAAGTGCTAACAGGAAAAGAAGAACTCGAAGATCTGTTTCATTGAATTCTATAATCTGATGAGGCTGAAATAATAGTTGTTTCAGACCTTTTTAAAAGAGTACACCATACATGGAAAATAATATTTTCTCCACAGAGGCATAGAGTTCAATTTGAAATTTTAGTGGCCTACAGCCTCCAAGAAACTTACATTTTAGGAATGGGGATGGGTATAGTACAGAGACTAAGGGACTTCAGGGACAATGGAAGGGGACATGGTAGTAGCCAGTAGCAGCCATACCCAGTGTGAATTGCCATGACTGGTACAGTTATAGTGAATACCAGTGGACACGGCTGATTCTGATGGAAGAGCCCAGGTGTCTGAAAGTGTAGACCACAGCAGAAGCAATACCTGGCAAAGTGGTATGAATGCTAGGGTTTACCTAAACAAATGTAGAACAGTAATTGATAAGCTTCTAGAAAATTTTCAAGAGACAGTCAGTTAGGCAAGCCCAGAGATAATTTGTGCTATGTGATAACTGAGATATTTGGACTGCAGAGTAGACACTGTCTATCTAGGTGCCTATAGCTTCATCCATAATCCACATGGTAATAAACCTAAGAATTGTAAGGATGTGATGCTTTTGCATCTAAATGTGGCAGCTTAAATTGTTGTTGAACTGCCTGCTACAAAGGCTCTGCTCATTTTTGCTCCACTTGGTGAACAAGCTTCCTGTGCAGATAGACTGAATGTGTTGGCCTTCAAAAAAGTTTTGCAACCATTAGAGAAGGAAAGAGAAATTTTTCCTATAACCAATTTGCAGGAACAAGCCAAGCTGTAGGTCAAACTCAGCATATAGTGAGACTGAATCGACTCTGCTTGATTGGTATGCCCATGCTGCAGGCAGTCCTTGTGCAAGTCCCCTGACCACTGCCTAACCTCTTTCAAGCCCAACTTCCAAATCTCATATCTGTTCGCTTCAAGGCACCAAAGCTATTGGATTGTAGTCCTGATAGATATAGGAAGTTAAGGAGTATTAAGCCATGATGTATAGTTAAATTATGTACTCCCGAAGATATAATGGAGTGTTTTAAATAGGAGGAAAATAACGATCAGAGATGGAGATAAAGCAGTCACACACACTTTGATTAGATAGCAGAAATTCTGCAATGGTGTCCTGGAGAATAACACACACTAATTCAACATGTGGTAAATGTGATCCTGACATTGTTTTTTAGAATGAAATACTTCCACCTACCTAGTGAGAGAAAGGGTGAGCTATTAACCGCTTTGGTTACTATGATGTGTTAGTGTATTTTTCTTTTGCATACAGATGATACCTCTTACCACAACAAAAATAAATTGTCACAATTTATCCCATACACAGTTCAGATAAAATCATGGAGACTAGGGGTTAAAAAGAGACACTAATCATACACTACTTCTTAAAGGTCTTAAAGATATTCAAACAAAATTAACTGTCAGAGATTATTTATTAAAATAAAAAGCATAGGTGTTCTTAATGCATATTATCACTGTAGAAATATGAGGTGATGCAGAAAACAAAAAGTTTTGGCTCACAAAGTTTAGGGGTCCCATAAATTGGACACCCTAAAATAATTTTGCCACATTTAAAAAAATCATCATGTTTATGAAAAACCTAGAATATCTGCAAAATAATTGAAATATCTTTCAACAATGCACTCATGTTACAATGTGGCAATGATATGCTAGAGATAGAAATGATCTATAGATTACATAAATTTATTTATACAATCTATAATATTGAAAAAAGATGGGTAGGTTGAGATTCAAGCACTTCGTGACTTTAAAACCTGAAATACAAGGCTATTCACTCTAAGCACCTTAAGGAGTATGCAGAAATTGGGCTGATAACTATCTTAGCCCACCCAGACAACAGTTTCATATAGAGGGTCCTTCTAATGTTAGAGTTTCTTAATGCTAGGAAAATAGCTTCTGTCATACACACTAGCTGCTCATACTCTTATTATAATTGAGTATGATTGTCATGCATCTGAAATATGTCATTTATCTTTTAAATACCCATGTAGGTATATTTATTAATTGGTCACTTTTTTATCCTTCTCATATTTTAATATTTTTTCCTGAATGTTAAGAATGGTTCACTGAAAGAAATTTTTGCTCACATGAATTTTTCAAGGTTTTTATTTTGCATCTGGTTGTTTAAGAATCACCTGGGAATTTTGTTCCAAATTTAATTTAACTCGTTCCTAGGTCTAGGGAATGCCAGATTAAGTTGTTTTAAGAAAGTTCCTCTAGGTAATTATGAAGGGTGTACCTTTTGTAATCTACAGTCCAGAGAGCTGAAATAATTTATTTTATATTTCACTCCTAGCTTCTGCACAGACCACACCTAGAAAAAAGGTACCCATTCACTGACTAGTTTATTTTTCTTTTTATCCCACATACTTTGAGCAAAGACAGCTGCTTAGTTTTTCTACAGAATATCAGGGAGATGATAAGAATACACTGTTTTTTTTTTTCTGCTTTTATGTCCTGATCCTTAGGTCTCAACCTAATTGTACTAGTTTCTTAAAATATAACGTCTTATTTTATCTCTTAAAATGTAACTTTCCAGCCCTCCATGCCGGGCCCTTTGTTTGACCATTTATTAGGCATTTTCTGCTGAAAGCCAGTGGCTTGGCTCACTTCTCTACCCTGTCTAGAGAGCTTCATTTGTGCTGATTACCCTGCATTTCACAGCTAAGTCATTAAGAATTCTGTTTCAGTGAATAAAAGAATGGAAATGAGCTAATTATGAGCTCCACTTACCTTAGTAACCCCGTGCATTGTGTAATCATTAATGCTTTCACATGATCTGTTCACTGGTACAATCAAAAAGATGGAAAGCAATATTCTTGGAATAGAAAATAGTAGTGAGGTATATTTTGTGGTGGTTTTTTTTTTTCTTTTCTTTTGGGGGAGTTAGGAAGGATCTTTTAATATAAGCTGTGAAGTAGACAGCTTGAGAAATGGCTGTGTATTGCTGCTTTTAACCCCCACCTACCCTTTGCATAAATTAAATTCAAGTTGCAGAGGTTTTCTCATAACAACATTTCACACTTGGAAAGCAGCATTAATCTGAAAAACTCTAAGATACATCCATATGATTGTTTTCACTTACTGGGCAAATGCATCCTCCCACATAACAGAAGTTGGCTGTTGAGTGTTAGAGAGTAGAATGACACTGGGTGTTTAAATGATATCATGGAAAGGGGACAATGCAGTAGCCAAATCTGGCCTTAGTCAAGCTACCCTTCTTTTCTATCTGTGGTGAGAACTTAGTTTTTTTTTTTTGTCCTTGTACTTGTACATTGTGTACTTACTTCCAGCCTCCATGTAATGTTGATGTGTCTGTCAAGGTGTCCTACTACCCTTGCCATAAAAATGAATACCACATGACCCGACTCATCTAATCATATTCATTCCCTTCCTAATTAATGTGATTTGTGCAAGTAAAAACAAATGACCCCAGCAATTTCACTAAAATGGATATTTGTATATATTAAATATATGGTTATGGTGGACAGATGGTCTGTCCTTTTTTGGATTACAAATCATAAAAACCTAGACTTGGGGCTGCCAGAAACCATCTTTCCTGACACAAGAAGAGAACTCTACTGAAAGTGACTTTGACATGCAGAGAGAAGCAAAGCCAAAAGACAGAGAATGTCAGCATCCTGGTGATAGCCTTTGCATCCATGGATTTGACAGTGCCCAAAGCTTAAATAATCCTTAGACATTTGGGCCAAGTAGGATAATAGATTTTAATTTTTGGAAAACCAGCTTTAATAAAGTTTTTAAAAATTACAACCAAAAGTATTCTCATTAATATAAAAATTGTTACTTTCATATGAGATATAGCAAGTTCTAGAACCTAAAATAGGAACTAGATCAGGTTGAGATGAGGTGAAGGTCAGTGAGGAGTAGTCCCCCATTCTCAACTGGAAAATAGACACTCATTGTCACAGACAATCTATGTCATGCAGGAGTAAAGCAATTGGTTAAATTTGTTATCATTTTATCTAACTAATAGTCAGTGAAACTGAGATAGATTATAGATATCTGGTAAAAAGAAAGAACGAGAGAAGAAAGAAAGAAAGAAAGAAAGAAAGAAAGAAAGAAAGAAAGAAAGAAAGAAAGAAAGAAAGAAAGAAAGAAAGGGAAAGGAAAGGAAAGGAAAGGAAAGGAAAGGAAAGGAAAGGAAAGGAAAGGAAAGGAAAGGAAAAAAGGAAGGAAGGAAGGAAGGAAGGAAGGAAGGAAGGAAGGAAGGAAGGAAAAAAGGAAGGAAGGAAGGAAGGAAGGAAGGAAGGAAGGAAGGAAGGAAGGAAATAAGTAAGGAAGGAAGGAAGGAAGGAAGGAAGGAAGGAAGGAAGGAAAAAAGGAAGGAAGGAAGGAAGGAAGGAAGGAAGGAAGGAAAAAGGAAGGAAGGAAAAAGGAAGGAAGGAAGGAAGGAAGGCAAAAAAAGTCTGTTATGACCTTTGGTAAAGTGAAAAAAAGATAATTGGTCTGTTTAAAAAGGGATAGTATGTATCAGAATGGCCTTTTTTCTTTATAACTAATGACATATTACCCCTAAAAGGAAGATGTTAATGGCAAGCACCAGATTCTCTGTAGTTCCCTTCAGTTAATATGACAAAGGTAGGAAGACAGAAAACAAACCAGGAGATAAGATTTAGAACCAGAAGATAAAAAATTGAAGAGGCCAAAAGCAGAGGACCCTTCCAAACATGTACATGAACTCATAGTCTGGTAGATAATATTCTCCTGCAAAGCATCCTCCACTGTAATGCAATCTGTTGGCAGCAGACAAATGATCTCTGCCTTAAACACCTAGATGATTCCAAGTTGGAAATCATTAATGCAAGGTTTAAGTGGTGGCCAAGGCCCAAAGAGATATTGCCAAAATATAAAAACTGCAAGGACAAATACCTCTCCACCAGACATCTGGTAAAGTATTTACTTTCTGGTGAAGTTTTCAAGCAGGTATAATGCTAGATTTCTTTTCATGTCTGATAAACAAGAATGTAGAATTGCAATCTGAAAAACCATGAATTGTCACCTTATCCCCAAGTATTGTGATTAAGAACAATAAACCCCAAAGAGCCTCTTATTGTAGAAGGGGCTCAGCCAGATTAACTGAGACTAGATTATATATGTGACATTCATTCCACTCCCCTGTCTTCTTCCTGAAAGAACCTTGACTTTGTTTCTGCTTTCTCCACACAGTATATAATTCAAAGGATACTAAACGCCCTTCCAGATTTAGCAGTCTGAAACAACCATAGAAATTAATAGCACTGACTGGTTTACTTAGGTATAGGCATGTGACCTGTTCTCAGAAACTAAATAAAAAAAAAAATTGAGGAATGAGAATTGTGTCAGGAGAAATTCTGGAGAAAACTTCCTTCTATTAAGAAAGTAACATGGAAAAAGATACCTTCTCTGGGCTTCTGGACAGATCAAATCTCAACATACACCTGAATGTGGCACCTGAAATTACAGGAAATTACAGAAAAAATCTTTCTATTAACTTAAAGATAAAGCTCTATCACGAAGAGGACAAAGTTGTGACAATGGCATCTGGATCCTTAGGATACCTTTGGATTTCTGATTTTATTTATCCATCCATAGATAGCTAAATGCTAAGGAACCACATTTGGTCTTTCTAAGTGTAATGCACCACACTCAGAGATTCTGGACATGAAACTAATTGGAGTAAAAGATGTGTCTTAGATTTTCATCTGGGAATGGAAAGGGAGAAAATGCTCTTGTGTGGTAGTGGTTTATGCTGTGAGACATAGAAAGAACCTATTTGGATTTAGGTTTATGCAATTAATATTGTAGTTTTAGAAGTAAGACCATTAATTAGGAGTAAAAACCATTAATTCCTCCATTGAAGGGCTATTTCAGTCCTACTCCTTATTCTCACCACAGACATGAAGCCTAAGCTAGATCAACCATTGTAACTGGATGAAGTATAGTGTACATTATTTCATGAATAGCATGAGATATCCAAAGCAGCTCCGATCATAGTCCTCATTTGAGGATAGTTGATATGTAGACATTTGAAGATGTAGGTCTATTCACTTAGATTGGGGGCAATATTGGTATAAGTTTATAGTTTTTAGTAGCCTTCTTTTCAGCCATATGGAGAGAACCAGCCTAAGGAAAAATCCAACAAACAAAGGAGAGCAAAGCTGAGAGAAAGAGAAATAAACATCAACATTGTTTGAGTTCCTTTATTTATTCATGCCTAATGGTCTTTAACTTTGTAATTACACGAGACCACACATCCATTGTTTGGCCTAAATTATCTCCAGTTGTTTTTATTTTTTAACTTAAAAACAAACAAACAAACAAAACAAAACAAAACAAAAAAACAGAGTGCTGACTAATGTAACACTTGAGTAAAATAAATGGAGGATAGTGTCAAAATAATGACATAATGGTAAATGGGAGATCAAATAATGTTTTGTTGGCTTATATTTCATACCCCAAACTCAAGTCAGCAACTTTAGGGACTTAGACTATACTTAATACAATATTATGTTTCCTATGATAATTAAATAAAAACCAGCTTTCTCTGTTTCACCTTCCACTGTCAGATGTAAACATCTGATCTTGGCACTCTGATTCACAGAAAGACTAATTCAACACAAAATTAAATAAACTCAGAGAGAAACATTTTTACGCTGTAAGCTATTTCCAAGACAAATTCATCCACTAGAAAACTTAAGCAAATAAATGTTATTAAACATGGCTTCTTAAAAGAGGAGTAAAAGAAGTGGGTCAGAAAATGCTACTTTTTCTGGAATCTAATATAGATATAGATAGCAGATGATAGTTCTAATCCTGACATAAAAACAAACTTTGTAGACTAAAGACTGGGTCAATTATCCACCTAGCAATCACAGAAAATGATTATAAATATAAATTTGTTGTTCCACCAAGTGTTTTACTCTCTCTATTACATGTATTTTTAAATTGGAATCCAGATTCATTAATGAGGAATTCTTTGAGGTCCTTGATTCTTCTTCATCTGAGTAAAAGAGAAGAATCTCAATAATTCTGACTTTAATATTTTTATATTACTCCTTTAAAATTCCATGTGGTTTGTGAGTAAATGATTTGGTAAGAAGACATGGGAATATTCTCAAGTGTTTTTCTCTTGGTCCAGAGTGAGTCCCACTCTTCCCAGCTCTTGATTTCTGATACTTCAGCCTCTCTACAGACATTATTGCCAAGGTATTTGATGTTGAGGTATAAAAGAAAAATGCTATGCTGAGGGTTGTGCAGTAACTCATTAAAGAACTGGCAACATTACCATTTACATAAAACTCCAAAGTGGAACATTCTAGTACCCTTCCAATGGTACTTTTTTGTTGAATAACCTCTGTTAGCTTCCCACTGTTTACTGCATTCAATTTATCATACAAAGTCTGTTAACTATACCCCAACATATAATTTCAGTCTCATCTCCAGCCACCCACAAATGTCATATTCCTGCCAAACAGTTTTCTTGCCATATCTGTCTCTTTCACATTCTATTTTCACTACCTAAAATTATCATGGCTTTATTTCTCTACCAAGAAAATTTCTATTTTTCATTCAGAAGATAACTTTAATGGCACTTCTTAAATAAAGCCATCTTTCCTTTTCTAGTTAATATTAATGTCTAATTTAAATTTTACTTGTATCTTATTATACTACTTTATACGGCAATTTATTTATTTACTTTATTTATTTATTTACATATGTCTCCCATACTTTATGATTTCTTCAGTATCACCAAGATTTTTTTTTTTAATTTTTGCTTTGCATCACCTTGTGTGATATCTGGCCCTTAAGAGAGATTTGATAAGAATTTGTTGAATGAATGAATAAATTGAAGAATTTGTGGAGTACACAGAGCTTTGAAAAAGAGTCAAAGGATATGCTTAACCACACAGAAGCTGAAATGAAAATATAACAGAAGGAGATAATCCAGGAAAAATAGAACAAAAACAAGCTTAAATATCTTAGAAATTCTTGTCATCACATGAATCTAAAATAGTAGTTATCATCAAAATGGAACCCTAAGTCTATTGTGTGGAAGATATTTTTATTTGCCCTGAAATGTTTATTCTTTGATAACCTTTAAATTTTATTATGGTGCCCTGATTTAAATACAACTGTTAAGTGGCAATGTAATGGAAAGCAGATAATTGTTCAAAATAGATCAACAAGAGTAAGTAAGCATAGTCAGAATAAGTTTTTATAAAGGAGGTAGGACTTGAGTTATACAAGGAAGAACAAATGGGACTTGCATAGAATCATTAAATAGATAATATTAAAGTTGGAAAAATCTTCAGTGATCTTTTGAAATGTAAGGCCTGTGAAGATAGAAACTGTATTGTTTGCTATTTTATTTCCTTTTTCCAGAACTAAACCTTCACATAGTAGGTACATAAAAAAATCTGTTAAGTGAAAGAATGAATGTAACCAAACTAATGTCCTCATTTTATCTGTGAGTATGCTAATGTTCTAGTATAAGTGAGGTTATGGGAAATTAGAGCAAGCATTCTAGAATTAGAATGCCTGGGTTCAAATGAAAACCTCATCACTTATCTCATCTCCCCAAGTTTTTAATCTACAAAATGAGCTCAGTAATAGCATCTAAATCAGAAAATTGTTTAAGTACTTATACATTACCTAAGTATAATAGATACTCTTTAAATGTTATCTATGTTACAATGTTAATAGTGGAATTAAACTAGAATCCAGGTCTTATTCTCATTTCAAACTCATTTCAAACAGATAAGAGAAAAAAAAATGTTTTGATTAAGTTGAGATGGATTAAAACAACTCCCCTCTGTTGACTAGGAAATGAAACTGTTTGTTGAACAGAAATTTCACCATTTAAAAATGCCTGTGGTGATGTTGGATCATTTTAATTTCAATTTATCTCATTTTGTTTCTATCACCCCTTATCTGCTGCCCTAAGGACACAGTGGCTCAGATGTGGCAATGCTGAAAGAGCAACCATCTTGCCAAAAGCCAGAAGTAGAACCTTGGCTGAGGTAAAGAATAAAAGGAAGAAAAACTGAAGGAAACCTAATTACTTGACCTAAAACAATGTGAAGGTCCTAGACAACCTTACTCAAATATGAACTCAAGATTTGAAAGAACCATGATATTGTGTACCTGATGATGAAAGTACTGACATTAACCAAAAGGGTGAGATTCATACTTGTGACACATGCCAAAAAGAAGAGGAAGGTAGATAAAAATCATGAAGGAAAACATAATAGCAAATATTCTATAAATTTAAGGGAATAAATTTGATAGAAAAAAAGAGACATCGAATATGATTTAAAATTATTACTATACATTTGAACTATGCTTACTTTGCATAATAAATGAGATGGTAAGCACTCTTTGATTTCCTGTTTTTTGAGGAAAATGTATTTTAAAAGCTCATTAAAAGATAATCGAGTCTAGCGGACATCGGAAATCTTCCAGAAGCCAAAATATTGATGATTTAAGCATAAATGAGTCAGAAATGTGTGGTTGCAATTTCCTTTCAAAAAAATAGGAAAAAACTGCTTTTGGCAAAACCTATTTTGCAATTCTACTGGACCAGAACTATTGAAATATACTCTGAGGCACAAGTCACCTGGAGCAATATTGAAGAAGAAAGCAAGGTGCTGGCAGAGGAGAAAGGACAGTGGGAGAGAGTTACTTATTATTATTATTATTACTCAATTTGATGACTGGGATACTTGTTCTGAAGATAGTTGTTCTTTTTCACCTTGCAGAAATGTGACAGAATAAAATTGTTACCTATTTTGCCATTCTGTGGGAAACATTTTAAATACAGCTATGGAAATTGAAAATTCTTAGTAAAAGATTGTTGTAATAAATTATGAGGGGAACCTAGTCTTAATTTCAGCCTTCTTAAGATCAGGAGAATTAGTAACAGTTCAGTTCATTTTAGAAATTATTTCTACAACCAGCATAAGAGACTTACTTAGAAGGACTGTGAGTCTGTCAGTAATTATCAAAACTGGGAATAGAGCTTAAAAAAATGTTTTTATTTTATATTCCTTAATTTGATTAAAGTTTTTATTGGAGAGTGATAACCTTCATGAGGTTGTGCATATTTATCTAATTAAATTTCAATATGATTCTGATCAAGAAAAATATATTTTCTCGTTTAAAAGTCAAGACTTCAGAGAATTTCAGGAGATTGAAAGTACACATTGATGATTTTCAACACAGACACAAAGGGATTAATATTGAGGTTAAACTTGTTCTCCATACAGTATTTAAATGGCTTATGCAATGATATTAGATCCCAAAGAGCATCTTAATTTGCTAATAATAAAAAACCACATGGAGGATCAATCTTACCCCATTGACATTGAAAGGATTCAGCAGGATTTGTACAGATTAGAAACAGTAAGTATCAACGAACAGATGTCATTCCCTCTCAGTTTCATCAAATGGCAAAATTAGTTGCTGATAGAAGGAATGAGAGTGTCATTCCAGTGGTAGATTGGTAGGAAGAGTGAAGTAGAGATAAGGGTTAAACTTGATAAATAGAATATATATATATTCTATATAAGTACTGAATTAACTTACTTAATTCTTCAAAATATATGTATACTATTAAACTGTAATCTGAACTGGTATTTTAAATGTATATTTCTTAAAGAATGTTGATATGTTAATAATTTGGCACATATTTAGCACTCAGTAAATACTTGCTGATTAAATGAGTTTTATAGAATATTTTAAGAGTTTTTATTAGTGTTAGAAGACATTATAGAGGATATTCAGAATGACTTTTGGAAGTCAAGTGTTGTGATGTATTAGTTAAAGAAAAATTAGCTGCTATAACTGAAAAAAACAAACAAAAACAAACAAACAAAACCCCCAACTTTTATTTGAGTCTAAAACAGGTGTTTCTTCTGATTGATGAGCAGCTTTCACTATGGTTGTTATTCACTGACCCAAGCTTCTTTGATTTTTGTTGTTGACATCTTTTAAGGCCTTAGTTCTTTGGCTGAGTCTCCATCTAGGTGGCTAATGGAAGAAGAGAGAGTGGAGAATTTAAAACTGCTTGGTCATCTCAACTTCTAATTGGCATGCTTCACTTCTGCTCACATTCCATCAAAAATAACTAGTTACATATCTCTAATTATGTAATGGAGTCTAGGGAATATATTCCACAGGTGGGCAGCAATTGCTAGCAATTAAAAAAAAGAACATGAATCTTTGGTTGACTGCTATTTGTCTCTGTCTCCTTTTCCCTCACACATAAAATATATGATTCACAAAAGGAGACAACCCAAAATTAAACTCAATTTATGTTTCCTGATCAAAGTCTGATATTTCTATCAGGTTCATGTACAGTTTTTGTGATTTAGCAACTTATCTACCCAAGAATATCTGTACCCTAAATACCTCCTAATGTAAAAAAGGAGGAGCAGGGACAATATAATAAAATAAACATTTTTTTTTAAAAGGAAGGAATAGTAGAGAAACACAGAGCAGTCACTGAACCATGACAATGATGAAGTCTTAGAAATAAATATCTGAGTATTTTGACATTTGAAATATGACTACAACAAGGAAATCACCAGATACAATGAGAACATTCTATTAGACCAAATAACTTTTTAAATTTTTATTGAAACAGAGAGAGTTTGGAGAAACACAGTGGAGTAAGAGATGTCTTCAGATCTCTCTCCTTGAAACAACAATAAACTGAACATCTAAAACTCAATAAAAAACACCCAAACTGCACATCAGCACATCCGAGCCTGGGATCTGAGAATAAGGGCTACCACAGATCAGAACCCTAGATGTCCAGCAGTGGACTGGAAACAATAACGAATCTGCTTCTCTCAGTCCCCAGAGCTCCCTGCAGGGGGAGAGGGAGGAGAAAAGGTACAGCAAGTTCCCTCTACAGCCCTGCCTGGAAGTGTTGTGAACACCATATGGCCAGCAGCAGGGCCCAGTCATCAGGGTCGAAAGTAGAGAAATGAGACAGCAAAGAAACTACAGTTGATTTATAGTTACCATGGTTGCAAAACCAAAGCTGAGCCACAACCCCCAACACACAACAGAGAGGGCCCCTCCCCACATGTCCTTTGAGACTGGACAAAGAGAAATATGAGCAAACACTATTGCTAACACTGATAGAGACTGAAGCTGAGAGTACGGAGCATGTTTAAACATTTCTAAGGGAAAAAAAAAAACATTATTAAGGCTTTATAAAATAGAGATTCAAGAGACTTAGATACCACCTACTAAAACCAAAAGAAAAGTGCCTTCTTTGCAACAGGCTAAAGAGAGACCTTGATATAATAAATCTTTCTGGAAAAAAAGGAGAATACACTTTTATTAATGCCAGAGTGGAGAAGTAGTCTATTAAACACCATGAACAACCATGATGACAAGGCATCTCACAAAGAAAGAGAAAAATATTCATAAAATAAGCTTACAGACATAAAAATATGTAACTTAAATGACAAAGAATTCAAGATGGCACTTCTAAAAAAACTCAGTGAGTTCCAAAACACGTCATAGCAACAACTTCAGGAATTGAAAAAACTACTAGATGAGCAGAATGGGTTCTTTAGAAATGAGATTGTAACCCTCAAAAAAAAAAAAAAAAAGAATAGATCTTCACATACACACACACACACACACACTCACACACACAGAGAAAGAGTTTGAAAATGGAGGAAAGGATCAGTGATATTGAAGACAGAAATGTAGAAATAAATCAGAAGGAAAAAGAGAAACTGAAGAATGAAAAATAATGAAAGAATCTTAAAAACTAGCTGATTCAACCAGGAGAGGGAAAATAAGAATGATGGCAATTCTCAAATGAGAGGCAAGGAGCAGGTGCTAGAAAGCATTTTCAGACAAAGAAATGACAAGAATCTCCCAAATATAAAGAATGAACTGGAGATTGGAATTCAAGAAGTCAATAGAAGTCAATAGAACCCAATTATCTCAACCCAAAAAGGCCTTCACCAAGACATATTTTATTAAAATTAACAAAAATCAATGACAAAGACAAAATTCTTGGAGTAGCCAGGGGGAAGAAAATGGTAACATATAAAGGAAAACCCATTAGATCATCATCTGACTTCTTAGCACATCCATTGCAAGCCAGAAAAAAAATAGAAGAAAATATTGAAAATATTAAAAAAAAAAGAAATTACCAGCCTAGAATGATGTATCTAGCTAAGCTGTCTTTTTCATATAAAAAAAATTAAGACATTTTCAGACATAGAAAAAAATGAGGAAATTCTCTACTATGAGGCCTATACTACAGGAAATACTGAAAGGTTTCAGCTCACTTAGAACAAACAGACAAAAAGAATAGTTAATTAGGAGTAAAGAGACTACCAGGCAAATAGAAACAGAGGAGTGCAAACCTTACCAAGAACAGGGCATTATAAGATTAAACAATAAGAAGAGAATTGCTATAGAGAAATAGTAATAAAAGTTCAACATACATAGGGAAAAATTGAAACAACAATGACTGAAAAGGGGAGGATACAAAAGTCCAAATTTACAAAGAGGAATAGAGTAAGACACATGCAGAAGAAAAGGGACGGCTCTGTGTGTGTGTGTGTGTGTGTGTGTGTGTGTGTGTGTGTGTGTGTGATTATCCTCTACATATTCATAATGGTAATCACACGGAAGATTCAGAACTAAAGTATATAACATAAAACAAAAAGAACCAAAGAAAAAAACACACAAAAGCCAACCAAAATAAAGAAAACAGAAATGCTAGAATGAGAAAGCAATGGAAACACCAAGCTACCAGGAAGCATAAGACAAAATGGCTATAAGACCTCATATTTCAATGATCACCCTAAATGTAAATGGACTGAACTCACCAATAAAAAGACAGAGAGTGGAAGAATGGGTCATAAAACAAAACCAACCATATGCTGCCCCCAAGAGACACATCTCAGCTCTGAAGAAAAATATACGCTAAAAGAGAAAGGGTGGAAAATGATATTGCAAGCAAATGGCATTCAGAGAAAAGCAGCAGTAGCAGTACAAATATTGGACAAAATAGACTTCAAAATAAAAAAGGAAAGAAAGGTTACTGAGAGACACTTCATAATGATAAAGGGAATCATGCACCAAGACGACATAACACATTAATATCTAAGATCCCAAACAGGGAGCCCCAATATATATATAAAGCAGTTATTAACAGAACTAAAGGGAAGAGCAGACCAAAACACTGTTGAAGTAGGGGACCTAAATATCCCACCGTTGGATACAGACAGATCAACCAAACAGAAAATCAGTAAGGAAATAACATCCTTAAATGACCAACTGGACATAATTGACATTTACAGAGACTTCCATCCTAAAACAGCTGCTTATACATTCTATTCTAGTGCACATGAAACATTCGCTAGAATTAACCACATACTGGGACACAGAGATAGCCTCAACCAATACAAGAGGATTGAGATCATACCAACCATATTCCCTAGTCATAATGCTTTGAAAGTAGAAATCAACTGTAAAAAGAAGGTGGAAAGAACCACAAATACACGAAGATTAAACAACATGCTACTGAAGAATAACTGGGTCAAGGAAGAAATAAAAAGAGAGATCAAGAGATACGTAGAAACAAATGATAATGGTTGGACAGCATATCAAACTTTTGGGACACTGCAAAAGCAGTCAGGAAAGGAAAGTTCATATCATTACAGGCCTACCTCTAAAAGTAAGAACAACCCCAAACAAACAACCAAATATTCATCTTAAAAAAACTAAAAAACAAAGAACAAGTGAGGACTAAAGTCAGCAGAAGGAAAACAATAATCACAGTTAGAGCAGAAATAAATGAAATTGAAAAACAAATGAAATTGAAATGGGGAAAAATATATATACAACAAAGAGCTGGTTCTTCAAGAAGGTTAATAAAATTGTAAAACCCCTGGCTAGACTCACTACAAAAAAAATAAATAAATAAAAAAAATAAAAGAGAGAGAGAGAGAGAGAGAGAGAGAGAGAGAGAGAGAGAGAGAGAGAGAGAAAGGACACACATAAAAAATAAAATCAGGGACGAGAGGGGGGAAATTATGACGGACACTGCAGAAATACAAAGAATCATGCAAGAATACTGTCAAAAAGAACATAACACCAAATTTAATAACCTAGAAAAAATGGACCAGTATGTAGAAAAATAAAACCTTCCTAGACTGAATCAAGAAAAACTGGAAAATGTAAATAGACCAATCAGCAGTATGGAAACTGAAACAATCATCAAAAACCTACCAAAATGTAAAAGTCCAGGACCAGATGGCTTTGCCAGTAAATTCTACAAAGCATTCAAAGAAGATTTAATAGCCATTCTCCTCAAACTCTTCCAACAAGTCGAAGAGCAGGTAATACTTCTGAACTTATTTTATGAGGCCAATATTAACAAGTGATACCAAAACCTGGTAAAGATAACACACAAAAGAGAAAACTACAGATCAGTATCTCTCATGAACACAGATGCAAAAATCTTAAATAAGATTCTAGGGAACCGAATACTGAGACATATTGAAAAGATTATATACATCACGATCAGACGAGCTTCATCTCAAAGGCACAGGTATGGTTCAACACATGCAAATCAATTAATGTGATACATCACATAAACGAATTAAAAAATAAGATTCATATGATCATATCAATAGATGCAGAAAAAGCCTTCGACAAGGTACGGCATCCATTTATGATCAAAACACTTCACAAAATCAGCATAGAAGGAAAGTACCTTAACATAATAATGGTCGTATATGACAAACCCTCAGATGACATTAAACTTAACGGTAAAAAACTAAGAACCTTTCCCTAAGATCAGGAACAAAGCAAGGCTGTCCGTTATCACCACTGTAATTCAAAATAACATTGGCGGTCCTAGCAAGTGCAATCAGGGAATAGAAAAATATAAAAGGCATCCAAATAAGAAACAAAGTAGTCAAAATGACACTATTTGAAGATGACACGATTCTCTATATAGGAATCTCTAAAGACACCACAAGAAGAGTACTAGAAATAATAGGTGAATACAGTCAAGTTTCTGGAGGCAAAAATCAATGTTCAAAAATTCATAGCATTCCTATACTCTAATAATGAAGCATCAGAAAAGAAGTGGAAAAAATAATTCCTTTTGCACTAGCAACAGAAAGAATAAAATACCTAGGAATAAATCTAAAAAACATGTGAAGGACCTATATAATGAAAACTACAACACCCTATTTGAAGAAATCACAGAAGATACAGAGTAATGGAAAGATATTTTGTGTTCTTGGATCAGAAGGATCAACATAGTTAAAATGGCCATATTACCTAAAGTATTATACAGATTTAAGGCAATCCCTATCAATATCCCTTTGGCAGTTTTTAAATGAATAGAACAAAACCTCATCAGATTTGTCTAGAAGCACAAAAGAGCCCATACTGCCAAAGCCATCCTGAGGAAAAAAGAATGAGGCTGGAGGCATCACTTTGTTGACTTCAAATTATACTGCAAAGTGACAGTAATCAAAACGGCATGATATTGGCAGCAAAACAGACACACAGAAGAGTGGAACGGATCGAGAGTCCAGAAGTAAACCCCTACTTATATCGGCAAATAATTTTGGACAAAAAGCAAAAACATACAATGAGGAAAGAAAAGCCTCTGCAATATATGGTGCTGAGAAAACTGGAAAGCCACCTGCTAAAGAATGAAACTAGACTGTTGTCTATCAACACACGTTAAAATTAACTCAAAATGGATTAAGGACCTGAATAGAATAAAATGAAACAACAAAACGCACAGAAGAAAACATAGGAGCTAAACTCAGAGACTTAAAGAGGATTTTATGAGTTGACCTCAAAAGCAAGGGAAGTGAAAGCTAAAATAATGAATGGGACTACATCAAACTAAAAAGCTTCTGCTCAACAAAAGAAATCATCAACAAGGTAAAGGGACAACCATCCAAATGGGAAAATAGATTTGTAAGAAATGCCTTCGATAAGGGCCTAATATCCAAAATATACAAAGAACTCATACGACTCAATAATAACAACAACAAAACAAATGATCCGATCAAAAAATGGGCAGAGGACCTGAACAGACACTTCTCCCTAGAGGACATACAGATGGCCAACAAATATTTGAAAAGATGCTCAACATCGCTAGCTATGAGGGAAGTGCAAACCAAAACCACAATGAGATACCATCCCACACCTGTTAGGATAGCTATAATCAACATACAAATAACAACAGTTGCTGGAAAGGAGGCAGAGAAAAAGGAATCCTCATACACTGCTGGTCGTACTGCAAACTGGTACAGAGTAATGGAAGAAAACAGTATGGAGGTTCCTCAAAAAACTCAGAATTGATCGACTGTATGATCCAGCAATCCCTCTACTGGATGTTCACCCCGAAACCTTGAAAACCCATATCTGAAAAGATATTTGCACACCGATGTTCATAGCAGCATTATTCACGGTGGCCAGGATATGAAAGCAACCAAAGTGTCCTACGATAGATGATTGGCTAAAGAAACAGTGGTACATATATACAATGAACTATTACTCAGCCATAAGAAGAGATGAGATACTGCCATTTGCAACAACATGGATGAACCTCAAGTCAACATGCTAAGTGAAATAAGCCAGACACAAAGTCAAAAACCACATGATATCACTTATATGCCGGATATAAACCTAAAAGCAACAAATGAACAGGACACAAGAGCCTCATGGGCATGGACTATAGACTAGTGGTTACCAGACAGTAGGGTGTGGGGAAGGCGGGAGGTAGACGTGGTAAAGGGGGTCAAATATATGGTGACAGAAAGAAATCTAAGCATGGGAGGTGAACACATAGAGTAAATATATATATGCCTTACTGTAAAGCTGAAACCTATTGGATTTTGTTAGCTAATGTCATCATAAAAAATAAATTTATTCATTAATTAAAAAATTTACTTTATAAGGAACATCAATCCACTATACAGACAAAAATTGAAAGACAACTTTAAAAGAAAAACATAGAAGCAATTTTCTTATGAATATATTTAAAACATTCTTAAAAAAATATTAACAAATCAAATTCAGCACTAACATATCACATTCAAGTGAAGTCTATTCCAGGGATGCAAAATTGTTTAAACATTAAAAAGTAAATCAATGTAATTTACTTTATTAATAGGATACAGAAGTAAACCTCATGATCATCCTAATAAATGCAGAGCATTTAATAGAGTTCAGTACAATTTATGATTACTGGAAAAGAAAAATACAACAATTCATAACATTTTTAGGAATATAGAGATATTTCTTAAGATGATAAATATTTTTAAAATCCTATAACAAATACTAAACTTAAGAATTATTTTTTAAATATTTTCCTTTGAGACTGGAAGATAAGGATTACTGTTCTCTACAATTTTATTCATCATCGTAATGATGGTTCTAGCCAATATAAGGGACAATATAAATAAAAATTAAGTATTAAGAATAAATGAACATTTTCATTATGAATTGGTAACATTATTATGCATTGGACATTCAGTGATAACATGCATATAGCCTTTGGAATTAAAATGTGAATTAAACTAGATAATAATGTACATGTTCAAAATACAAAATATAAACTGTTTTTTTTCATATCAGTGAAAATCAATTAGAACATAAAGTAGAAGCTATACTATTTTATAAGAGCAGAATGAAACATTATTGTTTAATAATAAATGTAATAAAAGTTATTGAAGACCTCTATAAATAAAACTAAAAACATTACGGAGAGAAATTTGAAAAGATCTAGTTAATACAGAAATAAAGTGCTTATAGATTGGAAGAAAAAAACATTGTAATTGTCAATTCTTCCTAAATTGATCCATATATTCAAAGACATTTCAATTAAAATCTCAGCAGCATTTTTTATGGAAATTTTTAAGCTCTTTCTAAAATTGATATGTGTGATATATGAAATTTATGTAAAAATTTTTAAAAAGAAAAACAAACTTGAAATACTTGTACTACCAACAGATATCAAGATATTATTTTTAAATAAAACTACAGTATTGGCACTAGCTTAAACAACTAATCCAGTGGAAAAGAATAAAAGACAGAGAAGAGACCCTTACATATATGCTAACCAAATTAAAGGCAAAGTGCCAAACACTGTTAACCAGTACCTAGTTAATAAATAATACTGGCGTAATTTAACTTTCATTTAAAAAGAAGTGGAAACTTGCTCCTCTCTGATATCATAAAAAAGTAAACTTCAGATAGTATATGGAACTAAATAGAAATGATAATACCACAATACTTCTAGAAGAAATCAGTGATTAATTTTATGATTACAAGTAAGCAGACTTTTTAAATAGACCTCACAAAATATTAACTATTTATGAAACCTTAGACATAATAGACTACTAAAATCAGGAACTTGTGTTCATCAAAAACCATGAGGAAAATAACGTGAGAATAAGTCATAAATGAAATATTTTTGCAATGCACATATTTATCAAGTGATTATATGAAGAATATGTACAGAATTATTAAGAATCAACAAGAAAGCTATGGATAATCCAATAAACAGGGAGACATCTTGAGTGTCAATTTGTAAAAGAGATAACCATGTGGCTAGGAAGCATTAGAAAAGGTGCTTAATCTCATTAGTTATCAGGTAAAAGCAAACTAAAGCTGCAGTTAAATAAAACTTCTCACTAATTGGTGTTTACAGAGTACTTGTTTCTTTTCAATTTAAGCCATTCTGGGGTGTATGTGAAGTTTTATCAGTTGGTGATTACTTAAAGAGTGCAAATTGGTTCAATCACTTTGAAACTGTTGGCATACTTGGTAATCCGAAGTTTTGCCTGTTATTCAGAAATTCCACTTTTAAGTTTATTACAAACAGAAATGCATATATATGTCAATCAAAAGACATGTGCAATAATGTTCATAGATAAATTCCTGAGCGCCTATAATTAAAAAACAGGTATTTGTGACAATTACATAAAATGGAATAGTATACACCAAGTACAAATAGACTACTGCTATAGAGACAATGATATGGTTGAATCTTATAAACTCAATATTATATGAAAGAAGCCAGATATAAAAACATTCAAAGTGCATGATTCTATTTATATAAAGTTCTAGAGAAAGCAAAATAATCTGTGGTGATATGAAGTAAAATAAGGATTACCTTTGCATGTGACAATGACTAAATTTTACATGAGAAGTCTTCTTGGCTATGTGGTAGTTAAACAGATGAGTTCACTTAGGAAATACTCATTGCATTATATACTTAAAATTTATGCACCTAATTTTATATATGGAATACTTCAATTATAGACATTATAGAATTGCTTAAAATATTAGCAGAAATTTAAAAATAAGTAAAAAGTAGATCCACTACATACATGTTACAATGGCTAAAATTAAAAGCAAAAAAAAAAAAATCTTAAAAATAGCATTCACTGGCAAGGATACAGAGTAAGTAAAACCCTCATTCTTAGAGATAAGGCAAAACTATTCAGCTACCTTAGGATATAGTTTGACAATTTTTACAAAGCTCAACATAGTCTGACCATATGTTTCAGCTATTGTGTGTTAAGTATTAACAAAGTGCCTTTAAAACTCATGCAAACACACAAACTTGCACACAAATATTTATAGTAGCTTTAGTCATAATCTCTAAAAACTGGAAGCAACAAAGATGTCCTTTGATAAGTGTATAGGTCAACTATGGTGCATCAATACTATGGAATATAATTCAGTGACCAAAAGGAATGAGCTATTCATCTTGGCAACAACGTGGATGAATCACAAATACACATGGTTACATTAAAGAAGCCAGTATGAGAATGGAATAATACTATTTAACTGACTTATATGACCTAGTGAAGATTAAAAAATAGAAATGGAGTTAGGGGTGGAGGTAGAATTGCTAAGTAAAACAAAGGGGATTCTATAGAACCATGAAATTGTTCTGTGTAGTGCAGCAGTGGTGGATACATGACATTATCCCATCATCAAATGAGATAGTCAAGTGACAGTTCTTATAGTTCTATGTCAAAATTCATAAAACTTTAATCCATTTTGAGTTGATTTTTCTGTATGCTATAAAATAAGTGTTCACTTTCACTCTTTTGAATGATGATATCCAGTTTTCCCAACATCATTTGTTGAAGAGACTTTCCTTTCCTCACATGTATTCTTGGAACCCTTGTCAAAGATCAGTTGGCTGTCTACCTATTGATCTACTTCTGGGCTCTCTATTCTCTTCCATTGAGATATATGATTGTCTTTAAGCCAGTACTACACTGTTTTTGTAACATCATTTTATAATGTATTTTGAAATCAGTAAATGTGATGCCTCCAGGTAATTCTTCTTTCTTAATATTAATTTGGCTATTTGCTGTCTTTTGTGGTTCCAAATAAATTTTAGAACCATTTTTCTTTCCTATTTCTATCAAAAATGTCATCAGAATGGATCAAAGATTTAAATGAAAAATTAAAACTGTAAAACTCCTAGAAGAAAACAGGGGAAAGCTTTATGATATTGTTTTTTGGCAATGATTTTACAGATAGGACACCAAAAGTGCAGATAACAAAAATAATTAAGTAGGACTGCATCATCAAACTAAAATGCTTCTGCATTATAAAGAAAATCATCAAAACAGTGTAAATCACCCTATAAAATAAGAGAAAATATTTTCAAACCATATATCTGATAATGAATTAATTTTTAAAATATACAGGACATTTCTACAGTTTAATATCAGGAAAACTGAAAACCTAATTTTTAAAATGGGATAAGAACTTAGACATGACTTCATGGAAGATATACAAATGGCTAATAGGTACATAAAGAAAAGCTCAACATTGCTAATCAGAAAAATGCAAATCAAAACCATAATAAGCTATCATCTTATACCTATCAGGATGGCTATTATCAAAAAAAACCCTCAAAAGATAACAAGTATTGGTGAAAATGTGGAGAAATTAGAACCCAGCACACTGAAAGTGAGAATATGAAATGGTAGAGTTGCTATGGAAACCAATATGGAGCTTTATCAAAAAATTAAAAATAGAACTATTATATGAGACAGAAATTTTTCTTCTAGATATTTGTTCAAAATAATTGAAATCAAGATCCTGAAGAAATATTAGTACTTTATGTTTATTGCAGCAGTATTCACAATAGCCAAAATACAAAAACAACCTAAATGTTCATTGACAGATGAATGGATAAAGAAAATGGGGTATATATCTAAACGGACTGTTATTTAGCCTTTAAAAGGAAGGAATTTTTGGAATACGTGACAATGTGAATGAATCTTGTGGACATTATGCTAAATGAAATAAGCCATTTGCAGAAAGACAAATGCTACATTATTCCACTTATGTGAGTTATCTAAAATAGTCAAATTCATAGACTCAAAGAGTGGAATGGTAGTTTCCAGGGGCTGGGGAAAGAGGGAAATGGAGAGTTGCTAATCAATGGGAATGTTTTAGTTAAATAAGGTAAACTCTAGAAATTAGCTGTACTTGTAGTTAATAATAATGTATTCCACAATTTAAAAATGTGGAAGCTAGATTGTTCATAGTAATTATTCTTACCATAATAATATAAAATTTAGAAAAAGAAATGTAAAATTAAGTAAAAAATATATAACTTTACAGCATCAAAAAATAAACCTATATGTATATAAATTAAAAAAAAATCAATAGAGAAGGTGAAGAATACCAAGATGTGATACTATGACAAAAAAAAAAAATCTAATTGTATTACAAATGTATGGTACAACAAATGGAAAAAAAGGGTTGATGATCTAAGCAACTTTGGAAGTGACTGGAAACTACACAATTAAAGAATAAAGGAACTATATTAAGTTCTCCCTTATCAGTGGTTTCACTTTCTGTGATTTTAGTTACCCATAGTCAACCCTAGTCTGAAAATATTAAATAGAAATTCCAGAAATGAACAATTCATAAGTTTTAAATTGCACGTTATTCTTAGTAGTATGATGAAATCTTGCACCACCCACTCCGGCCTGACTGGGACTTGAATCATCACTTCACCCAATGCCTACACCTCATATACACTCCCTGATTTTTTGTCACTTAGTAATAATCTCATCTATCAAATTAACTGTCAAGATAGCACAGTACTTGTATTCATGTAACCCTTATTTTACTTAATAATGGCCCCAAAGCACAAGAGTAGTGATGCTAGAAATTCAGATATGCTGGAGAAGTCATAAAATACTTCCTTTAAGTGAAAAAGTAAAAATACTTGACTTGATAATGAAAAAAGAAAATTGTATGCTGAAATTTCTCAGATCTATGGTATGAACAAATCTTCTATCCATGGAAATGTGAAGAAGGAAAAAAAATGTATGCTAGTTTTACTGTAATACCACAAACTTCAAACATCTCATCATCTAGGCATTTTATCACCTCACATCATCACAAGAAGGTATTTTGCTATTCTAATACAATAAGATATTTTAATAGTGACTATATTCATACAATTTTAGTAGAGTATATTATTACAATTGTTATTTAATTATTAATTATTGTTAATCTCTTTCCATACCCAATTTATAAATTAAATTTTATTATAGGTATATATGTATAAAAAATAGTGTATAAGGTTCAGTACTATCTGCTGAATGGGTTATCAGTCCTCAAACTGCTATAACTATACTGGAATTGAACAATAAGTAAATGCATGGTTTCTTAATGTTGAAAATGAATTTACAGATAAGCAAGAAGATGGGGAGACTAGAACATAGTATGTGGTATTGGACTAGAGTCAGAGACATCAGTATAATTTCAAGTTTAACTTAATATGGATACTGACTGGTAAACATAAAAAAATATAATTGTATATGTATAATCAGTATACATACATATATTTCCTAGTTCTGTCCATTGAGAAGACCTAGAAGCCATGACATGCCAGGAGCAATGAAGACACCCAGTACTAAGATCTTGTTTTCTAATACTATTCTTCAATGAAAGGGATAAGGAATTTTTGGAGGACTGGCAGATTCTAAGCCAGGGTAAGCAGTACATGAGATGAGATTGGAGTCTCTTGTAGTTTCAGAAAGTAAGGAAGTGCTAAAACAAACAAACAAAAAACAAAAACAAAAACACAATGATGGGGTATGTCAAAAGACATAAAACCAACTGGAACTCCCATTGCACAAACCTGAAACAATGTGAATAACAAAAGAAATAGCATACTATTAGATCATAACTCAAGGATAAAATAAATATCTGTGTGTCTATACTGATATAAATAAGTGATTGAACAGTTTAAATGAGGAAACAAAAACTTCATGCAGAATTCCAAACAGTGTATGTAGATATTACATCCTCAAAGAGGTAAAATATAATTCCTACTCTCTGAGTATAGATTTTGCTTAGGAACTTGTTTTTAAAGACTGCACCATAGAAAGAAGAAATATTAATTTCACAGTAGAGAAACCTGGCAAACTGTACCTTAGCCAGGTGATCAAGTTTAATGTCATCAGTGATAAGCCATAATATATATATATATATATATATATATATATATATATATATATATCCTTAATATGATGAAAGTGGTACTTCAGTCCATGATACTCCTCCCCCAAATCTATAACTCCTGTTTAACTATGGGATTAACACAGGCCCCAATTCAGGGACAGTCTACTAAATACCTGATCAATACTCCTTAAGTTCATAACAAATAGTGTCAAGGTATCAAAAATAGAAAAATCTGAGAAACTATCACAACCCAGAAAAGCCTAAAGAGATATGATAACTAAATTTAATATGATAGCGTGGATACAATCCTGGAATACAAAAATGAGATTAGAGAAAAAAAAACACAATGAAATATGAATAAACTATGGAGATGATTTAATCCTAATATATTAATATTGGTTTATTATTAGTGATAAATTTATCATATGAATGTATTTAATAATAAAATAGAATATAGAACATTTAAAAATTATAGTGTCTTTACATTTTTTCTGTGAATATAAAACTATTCTAAAAGAAAATGATTAAATCAAAAAATAATAATTAAAAGCATTAGATAAATGGAGACAATCCCTCAAGAAAGCAGAATTTTTGTTTAAATGTACAGTAACAGATACATTTTTTAAAAAAAAAGAATAAATCTAGAAAGTTCTACATTTAGCTAATACAAGCTTCCACTGACTTTCCCCTACCTCCTTCCCCAAAAAACTAAGAAAATAATACAAAAAAAATGATCAAAGAATTTATTTAATAGAAAAATTCCTAGAACTAAAGAACATGACCTAAAAAAAAGATCAACAAGTGGGAAGAATGTAAAGAAAACAAAAAAAAAGAACACTTCTAGAGAAAACTCAAAATATATAAAGGACAAATAAGAATGGTTCCACATTTTTAACACTGAGAGATAAATGGCAATGGAAGAATATCTCCAAAGGGCTTAGTAAAATAATGTCTAGCCTTTAACTTCATACCCTACTAAACTAAGAATCTAGTTGGACAAAATAAAAGTATTTTCTGATACATGAGACTCAACATATTTACCTCTTAGAACTCTGCCTCTGGGCTTCACTAAAGCCGGAGAGAAAGAAAGTGAGTGAGACAGGAGATCTAGCATAGGAAGATAGTGAAGGAAATTCTCAGGATAATTGTAGAGGGAAATCCTGGCACTGAAAAATGCTACTGCAGACTTTCAGAGCTACTGACCCAGATAGAAGCAGTAGATGGAAGGCTATAGGGGAATATTTCAAGAAAATAAAAAAAGAGTAAAAGAACTAACAGGTTTGGCTCTGTGAAAAATTGTATTAACTGTTATTTTACAAAGCTGTTAGTGGTGAAAAAGGTTTGAGCAGAGAGAGACAAAAAAAAAAAATGACCTAGATGATAGAGGCTCTGTTCACCGCTCTGGCAACCAAATAAAAGTTGTGACAGAAACAAGGAGCAAACAGCAAGGAAAAATCACCTGGGATCTCGATGAACAAGCCATACAACTAGGGAGAGGAAATCTAAGAAATCATTCTGCAACAGCAGAAGGTAGGATGGGGTGAGGACACGAGGCTGCCCAGTCCTAACAGCTGAATGGAACAGAGACTGAGGCGGCAGCAGCAGCAGCTGCAGATACCTCTTAAAAGGGCCATATCTGCTAGAAGACTTTCATGGAGAAGGACCTGCTCACTCTGAGCACCAGTGCTGGTTTGGCTGTGCAGGGACTTACAGCAGATGGGGACACTGAGTTGTCAGAGTGAGGGCTGAAGCGAGATTCGCTCTGTACAAAAGTGCCAGTAGTGTCCATTGTTGAACCCTCCCCACTACCAGGGTGCAGATTCAGTACCACCATAGTGGAAATATTATCAAACTAGATAACAGAGGTCACTCCACCCAGAGGATTCTCTGAAACTCTGCCTCCCTCAACTCGCAGCCCTACTCAAGCCACATCTAGGTGTATCCTTGGAGAGTCAGGTGTTCCTTGCTGAGCAAGACCTAGACTCACACTGGTGGCAGCTGGCCTTAGTTTCTGGTGTGGCCTCTTGAGGCAACCATAAGCACAACATCTGTGGATTGCTAGCTGAATCTTAATAGGTGGCCCTGGAGGAGCACAGGCTTGGGATAAACTTGGCCTGCAGCTGAACCCCTCTCAGGACTGTGCCACTGGACACCTACTACACAAAGACATACTTATTAGGACTGGAAGACTTAGGAGCTTTGCTTAATACACAGAAGCAGACACAAAAAGGCAACCAAAATTGGAAGATGAAGAAGCAGAAACTTTATGAGAGAACAGAACAAAGAGGCAAAGTTTAAAACAATAGTTATAAAGATGCTCAATGAACTTAGGGAAAGTGTAGATGAATTTAGTAAAAACTTCACTATAGAGATAAAAAACATAAATATGGAAATGGAAATTATAAAAGAGAACAAGTCAGAAATGAAGAACACATTATCTGAGAAAAAAAGTATATTAAGTGGAATAAACAAAGTGAATAAAGGAGAGGATCAAATAACCGATATAGAGGATGGGAAAGCCAAAGACAATCAGAATGGCAAGAAAAAAAAAGCCAAGACTATAATAATAATTTAAGGAGCCAATGGGACACAGTTAAAGGTAAAAATATCCATCTCATTGGGCTACCAGAATGTAAACAAGATGTTGAACAACTATTTGAAGAAATAATGATAGAAAACTTCCCTAACCTGGTCAAGAAAATAGACATACAACCCAGGAAGCTCAGAGAACCACAAAAACCAAGAACCCAAAGAAGCCCACACCAAGATACATTGTAATTAAAATGCCAAAGTTTAAATAGAAAGAAAGTATCTTAAAAGCAGCAAGTGAAAAGCAGTTAGTTGCCTACAAGGGAGCACCCATAAAACTGGCAGCTGATTTCTCAGAGGGAAAAAAAAAAAAAACTACGCAGGACAAAAGGACTTGCGACAAAATATTCAACATGAAGAAAACCCAGGATCTACAACCAATAATACTTTATCCAGCAAAGCTATCATTTAGATTTGAAGGATAGATACCTTCCCAGACAAAAATAAGCCAAAGGAATTTATCATCACCAAACCAGTATTACAAGAAATGTTGAAGGGACTCCTTTAAGAAATGTATCAAAAACATGAATAAAGAAATGAATAAAGAATGGTAATAACTACTTTCCTATCAATAAGATCTCAAATGGAAAAGAGTTTAGTGCTCCAACCAAAAGAGAGAGTGGTCGAAAGGATAAGAAAACAAGACCCCTACATACGCTGACTACAAGACACTCCCTTCAGATTAAAAGACACACACAGACTAAAAGGAAGGGGATGGGAAAAGATATTGCCTTTATAGACCTAGAGGGTATTGCGCTGAATGAAATGGGTTAGAGAGAGAAAGAAATATCACATGATTTCACATACATCTAGAATCTAAAGAACAAAATCAACAGCAACAAGAACAACAAAAGCAAAAATAAACTCATAGATACAAAGAATATTTAGAGGAATACTAGATGGCAGGGGTTTGAGGGGAAAAGGCAAAAGGATTAAGAGGTACAGTTGCAGAATAGCCATAGAGATGTAGAGTGCAGCATGGGAAAGATGGTTAATAGTGTTGGAATAAATATGTAAGGGGGAAAGGAGGGTACTAGATTTAGTGGAGTGATCACTTTGTGAGTTGTGTGAATCTCTGATCAATATGCTGTAAAACTGAAACATGTATTATTGTAAGCTAATTATAATTGAAAAAAACTCATTGAATTGTACAATGTCAATACAAGCAATTGTCTATTATATTTAAATAAAGACGAAAAAAAAAAAGATTTTACCAAAGATTTAAAGAAAACTAAGGGCAAAAAAACAAAAGCAAAACCAACCTTAACCTTAACTTCTTCGGGTGTGGGTGAGGGAGAGTTGTTGCATATGACAGGGGTTGTAACAATAGAGCTCAACAAGACTCCACTGTAAAGAACGTTTGAACAGCCATAATAACCAAAATTATGAATATGGAATTAACCAAATGATGAAACAGTGTTATGTTTTCAGGATGGGAAATGTTAAAGAAAGTTTTAACAGAACTACCTCAATAGGTGGTGTCTTAACAATGTCTAAATATGATGATTAAGGGATTTCAGTATAAACATAATGGATACAAATATTAAGGTAAAAACAAGAAAATGACTTAAAAAGTTAAAATTAGTTTCCTGTAGAACACAAACATGGGTGAAAAGTGATAAGAACAGAGGACAGCTTGTTTGTTGTTGCTATTGTTATAAGCCTTTAGCACATTTTCAGTTTTTTAAAAACTATGTCCACATGTTTACTTAGATATAAACATAATTAACATTAAATATAATAAATAAAGGGGAATGGATTAAGAAGTACAAATTGCCAGTATGGAAACAGTCATGAGGATGTAAAGTACGGCATAGGGATATAGTCAATAATATTGTAATAACTATATATGATCTCAGATGGTGCTAGATTTATTGGGGTGATCACTTTTTAAGTTGTATAAATGTCTAATCACTATGTTGCACACCTAAACTAATGTAATATTACATGTCAAATGTAATTGAATTTTTTTAATTAAAAAAATAGAAAAACAATAATAGAAAACAAACATACTAATAATACATTTTGTGGTTTACCTAGGAAAGGTTCATACACCACAAATGCTCACTCCATGACATAACAGTTGAAAAACAAGTGTTTTATACTTATTCATAGTAATCCAGAGTGTTTCCTCAGGATTCAGATGGATGTAGTTTCATATGATCACTCCAGCTAATGAACTAGTAGTATATTTTCAATGGTCATCTGAAAAAACATATCTGTTATCTTATAAATGGTGAGACTGTCAGGTGATATGTAAGTATTAATAAATCTTTGTACTCATAATCATTTATATGTCTAATCTGTTTAATAATTAATAATTATTTTGAGCACTTGTAGATAGTAATGGTAAGTCCCTTTCTTGAATATAATATTGTGCATGAAATTGTGTATAATTATTATAGACACTTCTATGCCTGATAGGCATAAAATTTTGATAGAATCTACTCATTCTCTATGAAACCTGTATTTAATCATGGAAATTATATTTTGTTCTCAATAATTAGATAATTAGACTCAGTAAGTGGTATATCAGATAAAGACAAGATTTCTAATTGTGTTTACAATGAAATGTATGAGCTAATAACTAAAATGTGAAAATAGTCTATTAAAATGATTAAAGACTTCTAGAATAGAATATGCTATATCAGGTACTTTAGAATGTATTTGTACATATAAATATCTCTATAAGTATTGTGTTAAAGCCAATTTTGGAGATTCAAACCAATGATCAAAGACCTTGTAAAATGTAAACATTAAAATAAATTTAGGACAAAAAAGCCAAAAGATTAACTGATGCAAACTTTAAGATGGAGCATTTTCTTGACTCTAAGCGTTTGAAGTTCATGCAGACCGTCATATTTTTATGCATTGCTTTTTGATCCTGCATAAGACAACTTAAGGAGACAGTTAAGGAGTGGTCTTTTCTTTTATCCTTTGGTGTACGTGCCTACCAGGAGACAGGGTCAAGTCATAGCCAAGATGGAGGATTTCTTTTTTCACATGTGGTTACCTAGAAAGAAGCATGGCCTTTTCTTTCCTAAGAGTTTGAATCTTGTTTCAAGGTCATGTTATCCTCAGAGGTATGGTGTCCCAGATTTGAAAACCTGGGATTTGATGTGTTTGTAGGCTAAATAAATCAGCTAGAGTGGTTATGACCTGGGCATTGAGTTTATTCATTGATTAACTAACTTTATGTAAATCACTTGGAAAACAACAACAGTGTCTTAATGAATGCATATACACATTTGTATTTGGCAGCATCTTTTGGCACCGTTTTAGGAATATTTCCATCGAAAGACTGAATTTCATCTGTAAATGTATTCATACTACATATGTTTACACACATGTTAGAAAAGAATATAAAGATTATTTTCAAAGGACTCGAGCTTGAATTTCAGTTCTACTATTTGTTGACTATGTGACCTTAGACAAATCACTTAAATCTCTAAGTAGCTATAAGAATACTGGTTTACCTACATGGCATAAGAATTGAAAGTTTCCAAAGACAGAATATATTTTGGAGCATTTATAAAGTGTAAATATTCTAAATTTATAAAGTATAAATTTATAAAGTGTAACTGTTAAATGTTAATTATTTTTCATCTTTCACCGGTTAGCTCTTTTTCAACTGTAGTTTACCTTCTTTTCTTTGCAGTAGGAATCCGTATTCTTTATAGCTCTCCCCAAAGGCTCATTACTGTTGGAGGCTATGTCAATGTAATTCTAGCTTTGGGACTCCCAGCAATGTTTTCTATTTCCCATTTGTCTTTTCACATATTTTCTTAAGTTACATGTTTTCCTTTTCTTTTGATGCACTTATTTTCCTTTATTTCTTGTCTCCCATTCACTGCTAAAATTACTCACTATTCCATCTAGATCTTTGACATGTTTGTCTTATTTCCGCCCTACATTTCCCCAGCAGTACAATGAACAGACAGTTTGAAAAGCTAACTTGTAAAGAAATGGCTTGTTTTTGGTTAAAGTTTTGCAGTGTGGTACTTAAAAAGAGTTCTGCATCTCTCCTAGGGGCCCTAAAATGTCTAACATGCTCTACTCATGTATCATTGACCCAATGCTCACTCCCAGAGGTCCCCCAAAACTTCTCTTTGCTCTAAAAGGGCTCACATTCTTTTTGGGCTTTGTCTCCTGATTCCAGTTTCTCTAATATTCCTTGCACTGGATAGTTCTCTTAACTACCTGTCTCAAATATCAGTGCCAAAGGTTCTAAAAGTCACCTTTTTTGGCTCTTTCAGTTCCTGGTCACCTTTCACAGACTACCATGCTCTAACTCCAGTTTATAATGGAATATAAGCCCTGACATTGGTCCTCTTTAATAGCAGCACCCTATTCTCACACACAAGTAAACATACGCGTGCACATGCAAAGTGAATAAAATATATGTAAAATGGCCAAGATATTACCAAATTTAACAAGTAAATAGACTAAGGGACCTAGAAAATTCTCTTTTCTAGCTCCTAAATTACAATACAAATTTATGAGATCAGTAAGAATTCATATGGCTAATGTCCACCTGTAGAGATTCTACAGCCACTTTAAATATCTGTTCCAATGTTTAACAACTTTCATTCATTAGAAATTCCTTTTTATTTTTTAAGAAAAAAGTCAACCTGCAGAGTATGTGAATAGTTCATTTGCATTTGCATTTACATATTTTTTCGTTTCGTTAGATTTTCCTGGTTTTGACTTTTCAGCATTTTCAGCTTTAGTTTTTCTTGCATTAATGATAAATAAATGTGTGTGGTGATATACTAAAAAACAACAATAACAAGAAACTAGAATCCCTTACTCCTAAAGAGAGTTTCCAATACTAGAAGATTAGCCAGAGGTATTTTCCCCATTATGAAGATAAAATATTTAGTGAGGAAACTTTTGAACTTAGTACTGAGTTGACCAATAGCCACATATGATTGCTCACATTTCACTTCTTTTTTCACTCTATTTTTCACTTTTTTCAACTACTTAGGGTATGCAATACTGTATGCAAAACCTTTTCCATGTACCTGGTAAAGCTTCAAGAATGGAAATACAAATACTAATGAGAAACAGGAGAAACTGGTCTGCCAGGCCTACTTCATCTGTGCCTTATTTTTTAGATGAGGCATTAAGAAACAGAAGTTGGTTGGCATGGGAGAAGGGACTCAGATCTTCCACCATGATACCAGCCAAAAGCCGTATTACAGGGTACCCATCTTAGGCATAGAAACAGACATTAATTATCCTAGATATTTAAGACATTCAGCCTCTAAATATTTCCCAAGTAAATTTCTTTGATTATCCTGTTTTTCTGCATTAATGGAGGACTCCCTGATTAAAAAACAGATACCTCTACCCCAGTTTATCAGACACTTTGAAAACCACTGCAGATTTTCCCCATCAAGGGAACTGATTGTGTGGGAATGGGTAGTAAGCTTGCATAGATAAAACTCTTCTATGAGCTAATCTACCAAGCATTTCTGCTCTTACTCCTTCCTCTCTGCCCATACTTTTGAAATGATTCAAGCAGTCTATCCAAAATGGGATGTTCTGAATACTCACCTACAAGTACTTTGGAGGCATAGCTGCTATTCTGCTTTTTTATTCAAGAAAAAAATTCAAACATCTCAATTTCTTTGATAAAGTCAACAACAGATGGAGAAATTTAGGACATACTTCGTGATATGTACATGACGAGAAGGTTTTGACTAACTTTGTGATGACTTAACTGAGTCAAATCACAAACACAGTATTCACAGAAGGAGCACAAGAATTTATTCTCTAAATAAAAGTCAGTTTAGTCTTATCAATTCTTGAATATCTTGTAGTAGCCTTTCTATATTGTAGATTATAACAAAATTTTAATACTGAACTACATTTCTTCTTGACATCCAATCAGCATGTCTTCTTGGGAACACAAATTTATTTTAATATTTGGCTAATAAAATCACATGAAAAGGGGAAAGTAAGTTATCATTATACTTCAAAGCCAAATATAAATGATGTTAGGTTCCCTCTGCATCCCTGTTCCTTTTTGTTAGGGCAGATTATCAAATATTGCCATCAATTTCAGGGGAAAGTTGAAAATGATATAAAAAATATGTTTCTGCCTAGAGCTTCCTGGCTAATTCAGCACCACAGAATTAGAAATAGCTATAATATAAATTCCTCTGGATGGAAATGTGTGACAGTTACTAAACTAGCAAAAAGCTTCCTTATAGGCAGCCCCTGTGAAAGAACCCAGCACAACAAACAAGAAAGACTATATTCCTATATATATTTCTGGTTCTGGTGTCATTGTAAACTGCACATTCCTTTTCATCATACTTTTATATTATTATCACAAAAGACTTATTAAGAAATTAGACCAATAACTAATGATGCAGTTAGAACAATATTTTTCAGTGTTAACAAGATGACTGTGGGAGAGCACCTAGAAAGACCAGGTGTTATAGGTGTAAAAAATAAAAATAAAGAACTATAAACTGACAAGTTCCTTGCAATCTGTAAGGTCAACTGAGAGTTTTTCTGCATAAAAAAATATAAATAAATTAAATAAATAATTTAAAAAATGACTGTGTGTATATGGACGTGTGTTAATATATGTATGTCTGGTGTTTTAATATCAATTTTTGAATTAATTTATATTTTATAGTGACATAGGTTTAATAAAATCCAATAAGTTTCAGCTGTGCACTTTAACAGTAAGGTATATGTATATTTACACTCTGTGTTCACCTCCCATGCTTAGATTTCTTTCTGTCACCATATATTTGACCCCCTTTACCACGTCTACCTCCCGCCTTCCCCACACCCTACTGTCTGGTAACCACTAGTCTATAGTCCATGCCCATGAGGCTCTGTTTGTCCTGTTCATTTGTTGCTTTTAGGTTTATATCCCACATATAAGTGATATCATGTGGTTTTTGACTTTGTGTCTGGCTTATTTCACTTAGCATGTTAACTTGAGGTTCATCCATGTTGCTGCAAATGACAGTATCTCATCTCTTCTTATGGCTGAGTAATATTCCATTGTATACACGTACCACTGTTTCTTTAGCCAATCATCTATTGTAGGACACTTTGGTTGCTTTCATGTCCTGGGCACCATGAATAATGCTGCTATAAACTATGGTGTGCAAATATCTTTTCAGATATGGGTTTTCAAGGTTTCGAGGTGAACATCCAGTAGAGGGATTGCTGGATCATACAGTTGATCAATTCTGAGTTTTTTGAGGAACCTTCATACTGTTTTCTTTCATTGCTCTGTACCAATTTGCAGTCTGACCAGCAGTGTATGAGGATTCCTTTTTCTCTGCCTCCACTCCAGCAACTGTTGTTACTTGTCCTGTTGATTATAGATATCCTATCAGGTGTGGGATGGTATCTCATTGTGTTTTTGGTTTGCACTTCCCTCATAGCTAGTGATGTTGAGCATCTTTTCAAATATTTGTTGGCCATCTATCTGTACGTCCTCTAGGGAGAAGTGTCTGTTCAGGTCCTCTGCCCATTTTTTGATTGGATCATTTGTTTTGTTGTTGTTATTATTGAGTCGTATGAGTTCTTTGTATATTTTGGATATTAGGCCCTTATCGGAGGCATTTCTTACAAATCTATTTTCCCATTTGGATGGTTGTCCCTTTACCTTGTGGATGATTTCTTTTGCTGAAGCTTCTGCTTTCACTTCCCTTGCTTTTGACATCAATTCATAAAATTCTCTTTAAGTCTGGGAGTTTAGCTCTTATGTTTTCTTCTGTGCATTTTGTTGTTTCATTTTATTATATTCAGGTCCTTAATCCATATTGAGTTAATTTTAATGTGTGTTGATAGACAACAGTCTAGTTTCATTCTTTAGCAGGTGGCTTTCCAGTTTTCTCAGCACCATATACTGCAGAGGCTTTTCTTTCCCCATTGTATGTTTTCGGCTTTTTGTCCAAAATTATTTGCCGATATAAGTAGGGGTTTACTTCTGGACTCTCAATTCTGTTCCACTGGTCTGTGTGTCTGTTTTGCTGCCAATATCATGCCGTTTTGATTACTGTCACTTTGCAGTATAATTTGAAGTCAACAAAGTGATGCCTCCAGCCTCATTCTTTTTTCCTCAGGATGGCTTTGGCAGTATGGGCTCTTTTGTGCTTCTAGACAAATCTGATGAGGTTTTGTTCTATTCCTTTAAAAACTGCCAAAGGGATTTTGATAGGAATTGCCTTAAATCTGTATAATACTTTAGGTAATATGGCCATTTTAACTGTGTTGATCCTTCTGATCTAAGAACACAAAATATCTTTCCATTACTCTGTATCTTCTGTGATTTCTTCAAATAGGGTGTTGTAGTTTTCATTATATAGGTCCTTCACATTTTTTTTTAGATTTATTCCTAGGTATTTTATTCTTTTTGTTGCTAGTGCAAAAGGAATTATTTTTTCCACTTTTTTTCTGATGCTTCATTATTAGAGTATAGGAACGCTATGAATTTTTAAACGTTGATTTTGTCTTGAGAAACTTGACTGTATTTGCCTCTTATTTCTAGTACTCTTCTTGTGGTGTCTTTAGAGATTCCTATATAGAGAATCGTGTCATCTGCAAATAGTGTCATTTTGACTTCTTTGTTTCTTATTTGGATGCCTTTTATATTTTTCTATTCCCTGATTGCACTTGCTAGGACCGCCAATGTTATTTTGAATTACAGTGGTGATAACGGACAGCCTTGCTTTGTTCCTGATCTTAGGGAAAGGTTCTTAGTTTTTTACCGTTAAGTTTAATGTCATCTGAGGGTTTGTCATATACGACCATTATTATGTTAAGGTACTTTCCTTCTATGCTGATTTTGTGAAGTGTTTTGATCATAAATGGATGCCGTACCGTGTCGAAGGCTTTTTCTGCATCTATTGATATGATCATGTGAATCTTATTTTTTAATTCGTTTATGTGGTGTATCACATTAATTGATTTGCATGTGTTGAACCATACCTGTGCCTTTGGGATGAAGCTCATTTGATCGTGATGTATATAATCTTTTCAATATATCTCTGTATTCGGTTCCCTAGTATCTTATTTAAGATTTTTGCAACTGTGTTCATGAGAGACATTGATCTGTAGTTTTCTCTTTTGTGTGTTATCTTTACCAGGTTTTGTTATCACTTGTTAATATTGGCCTCATAAAATAAGTTCAGGAGTATTACCTGCTCTTCGACTTGTTGGAAGAGTTTGAGGAGAATGGCTATTAAATCTTCTTTGAATGCTTTGTAGAATTCACTGGCAAAGCCTTTTGGTCCTGGACTTTTACTTTTGGTAGATTTTTGATGATTGTTTCAGTTTCCATACTGCTGATTGGTCTATTTACATTTTCTAGTTTTTCTTGATTCAGTCTAGGAAGGTTTTATATTTCTGCATACTGGTCCAGTTCTTCAAGGGTATTAATTTGGTGTTATGTTCTTTTTGACAGTATTCTTGCATGATCCTTTGTATTTCTGCAGTGTCCGTCATAATTCCTCCCCTCTCGTCTCTGATTTTATTTGTGTCCTTTCTTTCTCTCTTTATTTTATTTTATTTTTTTTTAGTGAGTCTAGCCAGGGGTTTTACAATTTTATTAAAAGAACCAGCTCTTTGTTCAATATATTTTTTTTTCATATTTCAATTTCATTTTTTTCAATTTCATTTATTTCTGCTCTAACTGTAATTATTTTTTTCCTTCTGCTGACTTTAGTCGTCACTTGTTCTTTGTTTTTTTAGTTTTTTAAGATGAATATTAGGTTGTTTGTTTGCGGTTGTTCTTGCTTTTGGAGGTAGGCCTGTAATGATATGAATTTTCCTCTTCTGACTCCTTTTGCAGTGTCCCGAAAGTTTGAGATGTTGTCCAAACATTATCATTTGTTTCTACATATCTCTTGATCTCTCTTTTTATTTCTTCCTTGACCCAGTTATTCTTCAGTAGCATGTTGTTTAATCTTCATGTATTTGTGGTTCTTTCCACTTTCTTTTTACAGTTGATTTCTACTTTCAAAGCATTATGATTAGAGAATATGGTTGGTATGATCTCAACCTTCTTATATTGATTGAGGCTATCTCTGTGTCCCAGTATGTGGTCAATTCTTGCGAATGTTTCATGTGCACTAGAATAGAATGTATAAGCAGCTGTTTTAGGATGGAAGTCTCTGTAAATGTCAATTATGTCCAGTTGGTCTAATATGTCATTTAAGGATGTTATTTCCTTACTGATTTTCTGTTTGGTTGATCTGTCTGTATCCAACGGTGGGATATTTAGGTCCCCTACTTCAACAGTGTTTTGGTCTGCTCTTCCCTTTAGTTCTGTTAATAACTGCTTTATATATATATTGGGGCTCCCTGTTTGGGATCTTAGATATTAATGTGTTATGTCGTCTTGGTGCATGATTCCCTTTATCATTATGAAGTGTCTCTCAGTAACCTGTTTTTCCTTTTTTATTTTGAAGTCTATTTTGTCCAATATTTGTACTGCTACTGCTGCTTTTCTCTGAATGCCATTTGCTTGCAATATCATTTTCCACCCTTTCTCTTTTAACGTATATTTTTCTTTAGAGATGACATGTGTCTCCTAGGGGCAGCATATGGTTGGTTTTGTTTTATGACCCATTCTTCCACTCTCTGTCTTTTTATTGGTGAGTTCAGTCCATTTACATTTAGGGTGATCATTGAAATATGAGGTCTTATAGCCATTTTGTTTTATGCTTCCTGGTAGCTTGGTGTTTCCATTGCTTTCTCATTCTAGCGTTTCTGTTTTCTTTATTTTGGTTGGCTTTTGTGTGTTTTTTTCTTTGGTTCTTTTTGTTTTATGTTATATACTTCAGTTCTGTATCTTCCATGTGTGATTACCATTATGAATATATATATATATATATATATATATATATATATATATATATATATATATATATATTCATATATATAAAATCCATTTTCTTCTGTGGATGCCTTATCTCCATTTGCCTTGTGAATTTGAATCTTTGAATCCTCCCTTTTCAGTCATTGTTGTGTTAATTTTCCTCATGTATGTTGAACGTTCTTTTCTATCCTTCTATAGCAATTCTCTTATTATTTTTTAAGCTTATAATTCCCTTTTTTTAATAAGGATTGCACTCCTCTGCTTCTATTTTCCTGATAGTCACCTTACTCCTAATTATGTATTTTTTTATTGCTGTTGTTATTTTGTTTTATGTGAGCTGTTCCCCTTTGGTATTTCCTGTAGTACAGACCTCACAGTGGAAAATTTCCTCTATTTTTGTATGTCTGAAAAGGTCTTTATTTCTCCTTCATATCTAAAAGAGAGTTTAGCTGGATACATTATTTTTAGCTGGTATTTTCTTTCACTTAATTTTTTCAGTATTTCATTCTCTTGCTTTCTGGTTTGCAAGGTATATACTAAGAAGCCTGATGATAGTCTAATGGGTTTTCCTTTATATGTTACCATTTTCTTCCCCCTGTCTACTCCAATAATTTTGTCTTTGTTATTGATTTTTGGTAATTTCAGTACAATGTGTCTTGGTGAAGGCCTTTTTGGGTTGAGATAATTGGGTGTTCTATTGACTTCTTGAATTCCAAGCTCTAGCTCATTCCTTAGATTTCGAAATTTTCATCAATTATTTGTTTGAAAATGCTTTCTAATTCTTTCTCCTTTTCCTTCTCTTCGAGAATGTTCATTATTCTAATGTTCTTCTCTTGATGTTATCAGCCAATTCTTGTATTTCTGCTTTATAATTTTTTATTCTTTGTTTCTTTCTTTTTTCTTTTGACTTATTTCTAGATTTCTGTCTTTGATATCACTGATCCTTTCCCTCATTTGGTCAACTCTTTTTCCCTAGCTTGCTATTTTATTTTTCAACTCTTGCAGTGTTTTTTTTTTTTTTTAATCTCCAGAAGATCTATTCTGTTCCCCCTCCACCAAAAGGTTTCAGTCTTCTTGCTCTGCTCATCTAGTTTTTTTTTTTTTAATTCCTGAAATTGTTATTGTGACTTGATTTGGAACTAGCGAGTTTTTCATTAATGCCTTCCTGAATTCTCTCATTTAAGTTGCATATTTCTGTGTCTGTAAGCTTATTTTCTGGATATTTTTCTCTTTTTTTTTGTGAGATGCCTTGTCACCTTGGTTGTTCATGGTGTTTAACAGACTTTTGCTCCTCCTCAGCATTAATGAAAGTGTATTCTGTCTTTTTTTCCAGAAAGATTTATCATACAAAGATCTCTCTTTAGCCTGCTGCAAAGAAAGTGTTTTTCTTTCAGTTTCCAATAGTGGCCTGTGAGCCTCTTGGATCCATCTTTATAAAAAGCCTTAATAATGCCTTTTTTTTCTTGTCGATATTTAATTATGCTCATTATTCTCAATTTCAGTTCCTGTCAGTGTTAATGACAGTTTTAGTAGCATTTGCTCATATTCCCCTGGGCTCTGCGGTGATTAGTCTCATAGGGTATGGGGGGAGGACCTTCTGAGTTGGATTTTGGGAGCTGCAGCTCAGCCTCCATTTTGCAACTACAGTCAGTAAGAATCAACTGTTTGTCTATGCCATCCCACTTCTCTGCTTTCTGCTCTGATAACTGAGCCCTGCTGCTGGCTGTGTGGAGCTTATAGCACTTTCAGGCAGGCTATTCAAGGAACTTGACGGTACCTTCTCTGATCCGCCTCCTCCTACACTGAGCTCCTAAGCTGCGAGAGGCAGCTTCTTTATTTCTCCCAGTTCACTGCCTGACTTCTACTGTTCTGACCTGTGGTAACTCTTACATGCAGATCCCATGCTCAAACGTGCTGGTGTGCAGTTTGGGTGTTTTTGTTGAGTTTTAGATATTCAGCTTGTTGTTTCAAATAGAGTTCTGAGGACGTCTCTTACTCCACCTTGTTTCTCCATATGTCCTCAACTTGTAAAAATTGGGTTGGAAGAACTTTATAAAATATGGGCATTATTTCCTTCACTAAAATTTGGGAGAATTTACTAAAATACTCACATGGGACTGAAAATTTTCAAATAGGAAGGTAATTAATTTGGGATCAATTTCTATAAAGCACATAAAAAGTATTCAAATTTTCTATATCTTATGTCAGTTTTGGCAAGTTGCTTTTTATAAAAAATTTAATCATTTATTTTAAATTTTCAAATTTATTGACACAAATAGATTCAGATTACCTTATTTATTTGTAATGTCTATAGATCAATTGTGATTCTGATAATGGTGATATATATTTTATCACTTTTTTGTTTAATCTAAGTGTTGTATTATCTTTATTGATCTTTTCAAATAATTTATTTTTAACTTTCTTAATGTTTTTTATTTTATATATTTTTATTTAATGATTTTTACCCTATCTTTATTATTTCCTTTCTTCACTTTTATTTGCTCTTCTATTTCTACTTTCTTTACACGATGCCTACATTATCGAGTCTTTTTTATTGGCTAATACGTACATTTAAGGCTGTAAATTTCTCTCTAAGAACAGCTTTAGCTGCATTTTGCTATATTTAATTTTCATTATCATTCAATTAAAAATACATTCTAATTTTTATTATAATATGGAAATGTATTTATTAATTTCCAAGCATTTGAAGATTTTCTGATGAGCTTTTTGCTAATGATTTCTAGCTTAATTCTGCTTTGATATGAGAATGTGCTTTGTATGACTGACTTCAATTTTTCTGATGTGCTTTGTGGTTTCCTATACAGTCTATTTTGGAACACATCCTTTATGTGTTTGAAAATATGAATTTTTTTTTTGTTTTGGTTGCAGTGTTCTATGTCAATGAGAGTAATTAACTATGTATGCAAATCTCATTTATGTATTTTGACTTTTATATCTGATTTTTACCTGTTACTTAGAGAAATATGTTAAAAACTCCAGCTATGATATTTGGATGATTTCTCCTCACTGCTGTTTTATTCATTTTCTGTCTACATCATTAGATATAATCAAGTTCAGAATTGTTATATTTTCCTGTGGAGTGGGGCATTTATTGTTATAAAATGTATTTCTTTGTTTAGTGCTACTTCTTTCCTTATAGTCTAAGCAAATGCTCTAAAACATTTTATTTCTCTTTTGACTTTCATGTTATGCTTTCATGTGTCATATATATATATATATATATATATATATATATATATATATAATTTTATTTTTTTTTTAATTCTTATGTATGCTAAACCACACAGGACATTTTTTATATGGTTTTAAAAAGTTAATAGTCATTTAATTTTGCCCAGTATTTACCACTTTCCTTTTATTAATGCTATCTGAGGTTATTTTATTTTCTGCTTTAAAACCTCTTTTTAATAATTTATTTCTCTGTAGATATGCTGATGAGGAAATTGTCAAGTTTTTAATCTTTTAGGAAGTCTTTATTTTGCCTTTATTTTTGAACTTTATTTTCACTGGGTATAGAATTCCAGGTTGAGAATTATATATATTTTTTTAGCATTTGTAATATGATTACATTTTCTTCTGTTTTTATTTTATTTATTTATTTTTTAATCAAAAAAGTAGTTGTTAGTCTTATTCTTTCTTCTCTGGAGGTAATATAACCTTTTCTTCTGGCTGTTTTGAAATTTTGTTTCTTTTCCCTTGGTTTTCAAAGTTTTACTATATGATATGCTTACATGTGGTAGTCTTTGTAGTCACACCTCTGGGGCTTTACAAATCTTCTTTAATCTGTTGCTCCACGTTTTAAAAATCAGATTTTTAAAAAGTTTTGTTTAGAATCTCTTAAATATTGCTTCCTCTATCCATTTTCCTCTCTCCTTTCATTCTGATAATCAAATTACATGTGTTAGACTTTTTTCACATTGTCACATTTGGCTCTGATGCTCTTTTTTGTATTTACTACTTTTCCTTTTCTTTCTATCCTTTTATTATTTTTAAAACACAAAATAATTTTTTTCTATTATCTCTCTAAGGAGTATTATAGAATGTTTTTTGGGAATTTTCTTCTGCTTCATATTTGATCTCTCTTGCCTTCAAATTTATTTTTCTTATTTGTTTCTTATTTGCTTAGCTTGTCTTTTTTTTCTTCTTAGAAAATTTTATTAGCAAACTAACAACTTTTGGTGGATAAATAGATGATAGATATAGCTAGCTAGCTAGATGATAGATAGATGTTTTAAAATGAGACAATAAAATATAAATTAGAAACAGAAGACATAGGGGTATGTCTTGTGAATTTCTGAGCATCATCACATAGTATAATTGGGTGTCCAACCTTTTTTTGTTTTTTTTTTTTTAATCAAAGATTCTCACATATCAGTAACCGTAGCTCATTTCTTAGAGCTTTTCAGTTTTCCAGACAATAACCACTTGTTTCTCTTGCTTAGGGAGGGGAAATATACCAACTTTTTGGTTAGCTTTTTGAACTGGTTGAGGAAGGGGACCAACATTAATTCCAATTAGACTATAATTTTAATATAATGACTTTTCTTTTCAGACTGCATTCTTGCCTTCTTCTTTCTTTACTGTCCATAAACCCAAAGTCATTCTGTCTTAATTTCTCTGGAGTAAATAACTCCCAACTCCTATATGATTGATACAGAAGTAATTGTTTCTCTTTGCTGTATGAAGAAGATAGGGACCAGGGAGCTTTGAAGTACCTTCTATAGATTTTTAAGTAAGCCATCCTTCCACTGCTACTTTGTCTTATTCCCACTTTCCTTGGTAAACTTAGTTCATCTAATTCTTGATTTTATAAGGGGTTCTGTAGGGAAATGGACTTGCTATTGTTAGTATATCTCTTTGCAGTCACTTAAATTTGATCTTTCTCCATTCTGCTAAGTCATTTATCATTTTTCCATCTGTACAAAATTCAGTAATGGGAAGTGTAAGAAATTTTCACTGTTTAAAAATAGAACCAAGGTTCTTGGAGATTTTGCTTCCCTATATCAAATTGGAGCAAGGCACATTTAAACTGGTAATACCACACCCACTGCAGTCCCAGGATACCCATGGGGATTTCCTCTCTGGTTTATTCCTGACTGTTTCCCAGCTTTCCCTGTGCTGTCTTCTGCCTATTCTGAGTATGTGTTTTTGTTCTTTAGCAAAGACTCCAGATAGAATATGGAAGTGGATTTGAGTTTGTCTTTTTGTACCAGGTAGTTTAAGAACACTAAAAGACCAGAAACTCTATAAACATAAATCTGTGAATATCGAACATTTTACTATATTATTATTCATGCTCAGTAGGACTTGTACTTAGTATCCACTAATTTATAATACTGAATATAATTAAAAGCATGATAATCATATTTAAAATTATTTTATAGATTCAAACTGCATCTCTTAGGCAAAATTAGTGAATCTCTTTAATAACCATACATATTTATTAAATGGTGAACACTGGGCATTAAAGGAAATAGGTATCATTGTTTTCATCATTTTGAGGGGCGCTGGTGGATTTAATATATATATGTGTGTGTGTGTGTGTGTGTATATATATGTGTGTGTGTGTGTGTATATATATATATGTATTAAGTGTGATTTAGAATAATATTATTTCATAAGTTTTCAAATAAAACAATGAGAATTCACCAAAGACTTTCCTAAGGAGATAATGGGATTGTCCTATTGATTATCCTATTTCTTATTCACAACTTATCGAAGCTTATTTTCATATGATGATTTGCAAACTAACATAGAACGTGAATGATACCCAGTTATTTGTCACAACTCTTAGTTTTCATTCTTAATTTGCTATCTTTGTGTCTTTGTGTTTTGGGAGTGAGAAAACATTTTAATTAAAACTATTTCTGCAGTGGATGATTAATTACTTTTTCAAAAATAAAGAAAGGAATAAATAGTAAACATAAAAACTTACACTTGTGCCAACATTTATAAAAATATTGTCTCAAGATAAAAGTCCTATGTTAAATTTGACTTAACAATTATACTATCAATTAATATTCATAAATTGGTTAATAGAGAAATTAATTTAGAGGTCATGTTAAATGCTCATTTGTAAAGTACATTTAAAAAATGTAGGGGGAAGAGAAATTGGACGAAGGTTATCAAAAGATAAAAACCTCCAGTTATGAGATATGTAAGTACTGAGAGAGTATGACATACAGCATGGTGACTATAGTTAACAGTGCTGAATGATTTATAGGAAAGTTATTAAAAGAGTAGGTCTTAAGAGTTTTCATCACAAGAAGGATTTTTTTCTTTTTATTGTATTTACATAAGATAATGGATGTTAATTAAACTTGAGTTAATCATTTTACAGTATCTATAAATCAAGCCATCATGCTGTATGCTTTAACTTATACAGTAATATATTTCAATTATTTTTCAATAAACTGGGAAAAATTTCCAAATACTTAAACAATAAGCAAATTACCTTTGATAATGTAGCTTTATCATTTGTATTGACTTAGTCATCCTTACTCCCATCCTGGAGACAATGAGGGTAGGGAGCTTGAGATAAGCTTTCTTGTGATATTTATGTTAAATACTGAACAGTCACTACTTCATGAATATAAATACAAATAATATCAATTTTATATATGTGTACATATACACATATATTACCCTCAGTGGCGTTTCTTTAAATATGGTACACCAGTGACCTGCATCAGAATGGCTGGAATGCTGGGTAAACACTGATCTCTCTCTAGGTTTCACTCCCACTGACCTAGTCAGAATCTCTGACCCTGAGGCCAAAGAATCTGCATTTAAACGACAATCTCAAGTGGTTCTTATATACAATAACATTTGACAACCAACCCTGGGATAAGATAGAGGAGGACTGGTGAGCTCATCAATAGAATTGTTCTATTTGCTGAGGTAAAGAAATTCTGAGAAAGTGAATATGGAACATGCAAATCCCTATAGAGCATCTGGTAGACAAACTGTAATCTCTTCCCTATTCAGATCTCATTTCCTTTCTTAACAGTGCTGTCTGCTGTAATCAGAAACTATTCACAGAGCTATTTTTTCTGTTATTTATTTATTTTTGCCTATCAGCTTGATGGATAGAGGAGCAAGCTTGGGAACACAGACACCCATGACCTACTTTGCAATGCTAGTCTCTCTTGCCTTTGCTTTTACCCATGGGGAAATCTGCAGTGGACCATTGATTTTGAGTTGGTTTGGACTAGAGGTGGCAAAATTAGTCTTAATTTAGCTTGTATAATTGTATTCAGTACCAATCATGAAGAGTGCTGTGAAATACAAACATGTTTACTGTTTACATTCCACTGTTACCCTGAAGATTTCAGTTTACCAAGAAACATGAGAATACATATTTCTCCTTTCTTACCTCTACTCCCACTCCCAAACAACATTCTTGAACTTGAGTTAATTTTCCTTAGATAATTTTATTTTTCTCCTCATATTTTGAGCTACAGCTTTGTGGCTTTTGTTATTGAACTTGTGAATTACAGCATCCTGCCACAATGGGAGCTTCAGGTCTTCACTGAGAGTCTTTCTATGCTGTACTTACAGACATCATTCTTACTACACCATGTCCCTCACATTTCTAGAACAAGTGAAGTCCAGCCTGGTTCTCAACACTTTCCAGCCACTCTGGATTTACGCATCATCTGAGTTCATCACAGGGTGCATTTTCTAATGAAATTTTTAAATGGACAGATTGTTCTATTATTTTTAATAGCCAAAATGACTTTTTACATTTGTGTAAAGAATATTGAAGCTCTTCTGCAATGCTTACCGAAGGCAGGATAGGGATGGATCACAGGTACGCTGTTTTGTATATCAGTAGAGGCAGAAGTGAGATGAGTTAAGTTAAATTCAATTCCAGGTAAAGTTCAGAAAAAAATCCAACTTAGACTATACATATCTAAAAATAATTTCTCTTTGTCCTGATAATTTAAGTTACTGAAAAGGCAATGAGGTATAATCAAAGATTTTAGGCTGAGTATCAGATTGCCAAAGTTTAAGATACTGCCTTGATCATTTGTAAATTGTGGTCTTTGGTATATTGTATGTTGATTACATCTTTGTTCTTCAATTTCCTCTTCTACAATGTAACATGAATTATTATCCCTGACTTACAAGGTTGTTTAGGGGATTAATTGAGATAGTGAGTTTCAGTCTGGAACTGAATAAGTGATCAATAAACAATACTAATCATATTTATTAATAAAAGAGAATTATAGGCATAACTTGATGCCAATAACAAAACCTTTATATTTCATTTGTTTTGACTTAGAATTTGGATTACAGTTTATTTTAAATATATTTAAGTTGAACTATATGAAACTGTTGATATTAAGCCATTCTGACCAAAGGAGTGATATCATTTGGTTCAACAAATAGTTATAGCAACAAATATATTATATATGTACATATATAATATGTACATATATATATATATATATGTATAATGCTTAGTATATTCAGGTTTTTTAAGAGCATGTTTGGGTAAATATTATTATTTTCATTTTGGAAAGTAAATCTCAGAAAGTGAAGTGACTTCCCCAATGACACAAAATAGCTGTTAGGAAGAACCTTGCTTCCAATTTTCGTTTTTGGATTCAAATTCTACTTTCATTCTAAGACATTATTCTTGGTTCAGTCCACCACCATTTCATAACTACATTCTGCACTAGCCTCCTTGCTTCCTGATTTTCTTACTATTTCTCCCCATAGACCATTTCCTATACAGAAACCAGAGGGATATTATTACTCAGCCATAAAAAAAAGATAAAATACTACTATTTGTGACAACATGGATGGATCTTGAGATAAACAAAATAAGACAGAAAAAATTAAAAACCATATGATTTCACTCATATATGTGATATAAAACTGAAAGCAACAAACAGAGACTCATGGACAGAGACAGTGGATTAGTGGTTACCAGAGGGAAAGGAGGAGGGGGCAGGTAGATAGTGGGAAAAGAGGTCAAATATTTGGTGACAGAGGAAATCTAACTTTGGGTGATGAACACACAGTACAGTATATATATAAGATATTGTTGAATTTTATACTTGAAACGTATTTGATTTTATTAGTCAATGTCACCCAAATAATTAAAAAAACTTTTTTTGAACAGATCATGTGGTCAAACTCTTCTGATGGCCACTCTTTACTCATAATAAAATCAAATTCCTTATTGAGGTATGCCTTATATAACCCAGTTCCTGTCTGCCTCCTGAGACTTTATCCTACCATTCACCACCTTATTTCTCTGCTCTGGACAAATGCTCCTTTGCTTTTCCTCAAATGTCCAAGCTCGTCCTGCCTTAAGTCCTGTGTCCACATTGTGCTCTCTGCCTAGATCTTTGCCTGGTTCCCAGCCTCACATCATCCCATAGGAGTTCAAATTGCCACCTATTCAAAGAGGCCTTATCCAACCTCCCTTCATAATACAGCACTCTATCCTTCAGCTAGGCTCTAGCGCTATGGTTTGTTTGTATAATTGATCATTTCTGTATTTTTTTTGTACTTTATACCATTTTTTATTACTTCTTGTACATTCACACATTCATTTGCTTATTTTCTGTCTCATCCATGTAGACTCCATGTGATCAGTCATTTTTGTTCATATTAGATCCTTAGGGCTAAAATAGTAAAATACTAAAATAGTAAAATACTGTTTGACTGTTTGTAAAAGTTACTCAATATTGTTAAGCAGAAGAAAGAATAAATACATTTATTAGTGAGTTACAAATTATATGCACTATAAAACATAAAATGAAACTTCTTTTAAAAAGATCTCATAAAATAAATAAAAATAAAAGTTTTAATATTTTCTATTGTTCCTTAATGAAGTGCTTTGTTCACTTCCGGTGTACTCTCTAAAACATAGATGTCAACATAGAAAATGGAGACTCATCAACATTTATTTGTCTGCCTTTTGCAGTACCAAATGACCATTCTTAATAGCATTCAATTTGTATTACATAACTGTTCCTCTTGATAAAAGTTTCATTTTATAGATCTTTTTAATTGAGGTATAAATAACATCTAACATTATATTAGTTTCAGGTGTATAACGTAATGATTTAATATTTGTATATATTGCAAAATGATTACCACAGTGTCTTGTTAACATCTATTGCTATGAATAGTTACAATTTTGTTCTTGTGATGAGGAAATAAAGATCTAGTCTTTTAGCAAATTTCAAGTATATAATAGAGTATTATTAACTATAGTCACCATACTGGGCATTACATCTCTATAATATATTTATTTTCTTACAGAAAGTTCATATATTTTGACCACCTTCACCTATTTTTCTAACCCCCCAGCTCTCACCTCTGGCAACCACCAATCTGTTTCCTGTATCTATAAGCTCATTTTATTTTTGTTTTTGTTTTTCAGATTCCGTATGTAGGTGCAATCATAAGTATTTGTCTTTTTCTGACTTATTTCACTGAGCATAATGCCCTCAAGGTCCATCCATGTTGTCATAAATGGCAACATATTATTCTTTTTATGGCTAAATAATATTCCATTGTATAAACTATATACCATGTCCTCTTTATCCATTCATTCATCAATGGACATTTAAGTTGTTTCCATATTTGTATTGTAAGTAATGCTTCAGTGAACGTGGGAGTGTGGATATATTCTCAAGTTAGTGTTCTCATTTTATTTGGATAAATACCCAGAATCTTCTGGATCATATAGCAGTTCTATTTTTACATTTCTGAGGAACATCTATACTGTTTTTTTATAGCTGTGAAAAAAATTTATGTTCTCCACATGCTCAACAATAATTGCTATTTCTTGTCTTTTTGATGATAAACTTTCTAACAGATGTGAGATGATATGTCATTGTATTTTTAATTGGCATTTACCTGATGACTAGCGATGTCAGGCATCTTTTTATGTACCTGTTGGCCATTTGCATGTCTTCTTTGAGAAAATGTCTATTTTTATTCTGCTTATTCTTAAATAAAATTATTTGCATTTTTGTGATTGAGTTGTATGAGTTTTTATGCATATTTTAGATGTTAACCCCTTATCAGATAAATATTTTGTCTAATAGGTTGACTTTTTATTTTGTTGATAATTTTCTTTGCTCTGCAGAAGCTTTTCTAGTCTAGTATAGTTTCACTTACCTTTGTTTGCTTTTGGAGTCAGATCCCCACCCCTCCAAAAAATCATCAAGACTATTTTCAAGGAGTTTACTGCTGATGTTTTCTTCTAGGCATTTCATGGTTTCAGTTCTTACATTTAATATTTTAATTCATTTTGAGTTAAATTTTGTGTATGGTATAAAATAGTAGTCTAGTTTTATTCTTTTGAATGTAGCTCTCAAGACATTCTTTATATCTATCTTACAAAAATTTAACAATAAAAGTAAAGGCATGAGTTTTTTAAAACCTTGGAGATCATTCAGGTCTCTTTCTACTTTTGATCTTCTAAATCTACTCGACACTTCCACACATTCTTGTAGGTCTAACACGTATTAACCAGCCCCAGATAACAGAATTTGACTTACTGTGCCTACTTACTTTCAAATTAAAGCATCTTTTATTTTTCTAAACTTTCAACATCTGTTTCCTTATCCTGACTTTTGACATCTAATTTTGCCCTCTTGAATTTAGTTCTGTTCTGCTTTGGTTCAATCTATTTCAACTGTATGCACTTCTCTGAATTCTGAGTCCACACAGCTCTAGAGATTAATTTTTTTCCCATCATCCTGGCTAGACTGACCACATCTGCTGGGCCAATTACTAGGTCTATTAATGAGACAAGACTGGAAAAATATATTATTTCCTCATTTTGTAGATTAAAAAATTCAAACCAAATGGAAAATAAGATTAGAGCAAACTCAGAAAGAGAATAACCACTAGGCTCACTATTACTTTTATTTTTCATATCACAGAAAGCATAAAAGTGCATTTTAAAAGATAATAATGTAGAAAGATCATTAGTCATGCTATAAACCTAATGATATGATATTAAAACTTCACTTCCTGTTTTAGAAATTCTTGAGTTGATTTCTGTTTCCTATAATATGATGAACTAGATAGCCAAAGAAAACTTCTTTTTATAAATGATCAAAAATAATGTGTGTGTGTTTGTTTAAAGGAAATCTTTGGGAGTCATTATTCCATTATGGAATAGAAATTCGAAGAAGTAAACCACCTCTTTAACTAGTGTGTGTTGTGAGTACATCTTGCAATTGCTGGTGGCATAGCATTTTGGATTAAATGGGGAACAGGAAACAAACCTGCATAAGTTAAGTTGACTTGAGAACTCTAAAAGTTGCACTCACAACAAGTGAAATCATAAAACTTACCAGTAGAGGAAGATGGTGAGTATACCTTCCTGATTTGCTCTTGAATTAGGATAGAAGGCAGAAACTGTGGTCAGGGGCCGGGGAATCTAAGAATTCCTAATCACAAGCTTTTAGTTATGTAATTATTTTTAGTATTCTAAAAACCTTTAACTAAAAATTTAATCTAAAATTTTTCTGGGTTTGGAATGGTTTCTATTTTCAGAAGAAATAAAGACAAATACTATCTAGAAAAACTGTACCTTGGAAACAGGCTTTAAAGTTTCAAATACATAAAGTTCCAGAAAAAGAGCTACAATCAAAAGTCATAAAATGGACAAAGAAACAGTCATTTGGAAGAAGAATAAGCAAAAACAACAAATTGCAAAATCTGATATTCATGACCGCAGCTATTTATAAAATAGTTATAAAATTTGGTACACATGTTAACAAAAAATGGAAGGGCTATTAAAATATACTTCAGTATACTTTAAAATAACATAACTAATTAAATACAAACATAACAAGTAAAAAGTAAAAATATAACTATCAAAATAAATATTTACCAACCTGGCTAAAGAGTAGACTAGTAAATTAGTAAACTGGAATATAGAGCTTGAAAAAAATTCAAAATATAGCACAGAGAGAAAAAACATGGTGTGTATGAAAGGAAAGTTGAGACATGGAAAAGAGGGTTCTAATGTCTTAGGAAAATAATAGGAAAAAAATGAAACTGCAACATCTGAAGAGAAAATGACAGAACATTTTTTTATAATTAATAAAATATGTAGATTTTCAGATTTAAGAAGACTAATGAATTACACACTAAAAACTTGTTCAGAAATCTACCAGAGCCCTTCATGGAAAAACAGAATATAAAAATAAACCTTAGAAGTCTGAAATGCTTTTGTAAGGAAAACAAATTCCCTCCAAAAGGATAAGAATATATTGATGGCTGACTCTCAATAGCAACATTGGAAGCCAGAGAAGAGTGAGATATAATCTTCAAAGTGTTGAGAAAGAAATAAGGGTGAAACAAAGATATTTTAAGATAAAAACTGAAAGAATTTATCAAGAACAGACTTTATTTAATGAACTTTAGGTAATTTACTTCAGAAAGAAGAAATAGAATTATAGAAGGAAGGTATGGATGCAAGAAGAATGGCAAGTAAGAAAATAGTAAACTTATATACTGATGTACAAAATAATAAAAACTAAACAGTAATTGTAGGGATAAAATAAAACTAATACACTGGAGATAAACTATATATTTGGTTAAGGTACATATGTTTCTTAAAATTTCCAGGATAATTATTTAAAAAGTAAAAATCAAGTATGTTGTTTTCAATCAAGAAAGTAAAACTAAAACAAAAAGAAACAAACAAAAAAAAATCACTCCATCCAGATGATAGCAAAAATTAAAATACAGAAAAGAAACAAATAAAAATAACAATAAAAAAGGTGAAAATTATTCTAAATCTGTAATCACTTTAATGTATAAGGGCATAACTCTTCTATTAAAAGGCAATGATTATCAGACTTTTTTTTAAGTCCAATTTTATAAAACTTAGAGTTACATATCTAAAATTTAAACTTCCATATATGTTGAACATAAAATAATTAAAAGGTATATAGGGAAATATTAATAAAAATGTTCTCACTATGTTATGTCAAACAAGAGAATTTGCAGCAAAAATCATTACTTTTTGTAATAACTTTATATTGATTATAGTTTAAATTTTTCAGGAAAATTCTAAATTTGTATACAAAATAGTATAGTTTTATAGTTTCAATGTAACACTTCACAGAATTGCCAAGCGTGAGTGATAAACTGACCATGATGTAAGAGATTTTGAAATGTCTTTCTCAGGAAATAATATACAAAGCAGATAAAAATTAGGAAAGATATAGAATATGTGAAAAAAAAAACCATATGGAAGACTGCATCCAATAACTTATGAGAGTACTTTTCCCCTCAGGAACACACAGAGAATAGATTTAAATTAAAAAAAATTATTAAATTACAATTAAGATGGTAAAGTAGGTACATATTATGCTTGCCTACTCCCATGACCAAAATTATAAGTAAACTACAGAACAGCTATCATTGAGAATCACCTGAAACGTAGCCAAATAAAAGTTCTATAACTAAGAATACTCAGAAGAAGCCACTTGGAAACCAGTAGGAGGTGTGGACACACTGAACGGGTTTGACCCCACACCCACGTGTGGCAGAAAATAATCAGGAAGAATATCTCAGGAGCAGAGGTACCCCAGTGAGAAGCAAGTGATCTTAGCCCTATACCAGACTCCCCAACCCAGGGGTCCAGTGCCAGAAAGACAAGTTCCCACAACTTCTGGGTGTGAAAACCAGTGGAGATTGGGGAAGAGTGAGATGGAAGTCAGCTTGAGTCCCAGGCATTTCTTTTAAAGAGCCTGTACATTGACTTACTCACTGACTCACTCGATCTAAGCTCCAGCACTTGGTCAGTAGCTCAAAAGATTTCAGGAACATATAAGCAGGAATTGATCTGTATGACTTTAGGAAGAAGCCTGGAGGTGCAGCTTTCTCCAGGAAAAAGGTGCTGACAGAAGTCATTGTTCCTTTATTGGCCCTTCCATTCCCAGCACAAAAATGCAAGTTGCTACCACATCTCCCTCAACCTGGATAACTTTGTTCACCCTTCCCTGGTGAGACCCCCCTCCACCACTCAAATTGGGGGTCCAACCAAGCTGCTCCCAGTAAATTTTCCATACAAATGGCTTGTCATAGCTCATGCTTTGAACTTTTCTAAAATCTCTGAAAGCTTTACAAACCCAAAACCAGTGAAATCTGGCCTCAGTGTGCTCATACCTCTTATTGAGCAACTGCAAGCCTGTTGTTGGTAGTAACCAGTGTTGGTTCAAGGCTTGGACTTTCCCAGGAACCTCCAAGCCCAGTGTGAATGGTGGTCATATGTGGATTGCTTTGAGGCTCATGATAGGTGGCCCTGAGCAGGGTACAGGTGGCAGCTGAACTTGACTTGCAGTGAGGCTCCTCCCAGAAGCATATCCCAGGTGATTCACAGATGATACACCCAATGGACAGACTGGGCAGGTGTCAGACCTCTGATAAAATGAATCCTGTTTCATAGGGTCAGCCTCTGTACAACAGCTGCTCTGCTGCAATAATGACCAGTCCTCACAATCAATCAACCCTAAGATTAATTTCTCCCATTGACAAATAATAACAAAGGCTTAACTAACCAGGAGGGCACATAAAACTCATACAAAGGACACACCTGAAGCACCTAATTCAGGTGACCAGATAGACTGTGCCACTGGGACCCATAGGATCACTTTGTAGCTCACACCAAGTGGCCCCAAGCAAGGCACAAGCAGCAGGTGACCTTGGCCTGTGTCAGAGTTTTTCTCAAGAGGTCCCAGAACCAACACACTCAGTGGCTAGCTTCAGAACACACCGGAGCACCACCCAAACACCTCCACAAAGACACACCCAAAGAGCAAACTTAGCAGGCACCAAGCTCTGCTAAAATAAATCTTGTTTTTTAGGGTCAGACCCTGCAAAACAGCTTCTTCACTGTAGTCAGAGATAGTCCTCACAACCAATTAGCCAGAAGGTCAAATCTTATTATTGATGTGCAAACAACAACTAAGACTCAACTATAAAAGGAGAGTATTCACAACTAAACAAGGAACATGCATGGAGCACCTGGCTCAGGTGACCAGGGAGACTGTATTCCTGGGCCCCAAAGAACACCTACTGCATAAGGCCAATTTATCAAAACCTAGAGATGTAGGAGCAGCTCTATCTAATATATAGAAATAAACACAGAAAGGCAGCTAACATGTGGAGACAAAGAAACAGGTCCCAAATAAAAGAACAGAACAAAGCTCCAGAAAAAAAAAAAAAAAAACAAAAACTAAAGAAAATGGAGACAAGCAATCTACCAGATGCAGAGTTCCAAACACTGGTTATAAGGATGCTCAATGATCTCAGTAAGAATTTCAACAAAGAGGTGAGAAACATAAAAATAGATGTAGAAAGCATATGTCAAAGGTTAAAAGCAAAGACAGAATTGTAAAAGCAGCAATAGAAAAGCAGTTAGTTATCCAAAAGAGAGCTTCTGTAAGATTGTCAGCTGATTTCTCAACAGAAACTTTGCAGACCAGAGAAAATTGGCAAAAAATATTCAAAGTGATAAAAATCAAGGACCTACAACCAAGATTACCCAGCAAAGCTATCATTTAGAATCAAAAAACAGAGAAAGAGCTTCTCAGAAAAAGAAAAACCTAAAGGAGGTCACCATCATCAAAACAGTATTTCAAAAAACGTTAAAGAGACTTCTTTAAGAAAAAAAGAATATATATATACTCACACACATATAATAAAAAGGCAAAAACTACATGTGTATCAATGATTATTTTAAATGCAAATGGATTAAATGTTCCAATCAACAGATAAGGTGGCTGAATGGAGAAGAAAACAAGACATATATATATGCTGTTTGCAAGAGAGTCACTTCAGATTAAAAGACACACAAAGACTGAAAGTAAAGGAGTGGAAAAAGATATTTTATGAAAATGGAAAGAAAAAAAGAAAAAGCTGAGGTAGCAATACTTACACCAGACAAAACAGACTTCTAAACAAAGGCTGTAACAAGAGACAATGAAGTAATTCCACTTCTACATATTTATCTGAAGAAACCCAAAGCACTACTTTAAAGGAACATATGCATTTATATGTGCATTGCAGCATTATTTACAACAGGCAAGATATAGAGGAAACGTGGGTGTTCATCAATAGATAAATGGATAAAGAAAAAGTGGTACAATTGTACAATGGAATATTACTTGGCCATAAAAAGAATGAAATCTTGCCATCTGCAACAACATGAATGGATTCTACAGGGTATTGTGTTGAGTGGAGTAAGTTGAACAGAGAAAGACACATACCTTATGATTTAAGTTATATTTGGAATCTAAAAATAAATAAACAACAAACAAACAAAATAGAAAAATTCATAGATACAGAGAATATTTTGATGGTTGCTAGATAGGAGGGGGCTGGAGAAGGTGAATAATAAAAGGGAGGGATTAAAAAGTACAAATTGGTTTTTGCAAAATAGTCGGGAATGTAAAGTGTAGCATAAGGAATATAGTCAATAATATTGTAATAACTGTACATGGTGTCAGGTGGATACTAGATTTATTAGGGTGATCACTTTGTGAGTTATATAGATTTCTAATCACTATGTTGTACACCTGGAATTAATATAATATTATATGCTAACTGTAATTGGAAAAATCTTTTAAAAATATATTATTTGGTCATCTCATAATCTTGATATTTGTAATAAGAAGATAACTTTAAAAACTTAAAATTGAATGTTTTAGAACTTCAAAAATAATTTATAATTTAAGGTAGAAAATATTTAGGAAATTGGAAACAGAACAAAATGTTTTTAAAAATACTACCTATGAAATTTGTGCATTTCCGTTAAAATATTTATTAGAAATGTATTATATAAATATTCATATTAGAGAAAAAGTGAAGTACAAATCTGAAATGTATTGGATAAAAAACAACTTAAGAAATAAATATAAATAACAGTATCAAATAAAACTGAAGAAATAGAAAAGCTAACATTAAACATAGAAACAAATAACATTGAAAATAAAGATGTAATTCATATGGCTTACATGGCCAAAATTTGGTCCTTTGCAAATTCTAATAAAGCATATAAACATCCAGAAGAACTGATCAAGAGAAAAAGAAAGAAGACACAAATGACTAGTAATAAAAGAATTTTAAAAGGTCCTCAGGGCACCTTAACAGAGGTTAAAAATAAGTGCAAAAATTACAAAAATTACAAAAATATAGATAAAAGGGACAATTTTTAATAAAAAATTACCAAAAATAAATTAAGACTAAATAAAATATGTAAATGCAAATAAATTGATCAGTAGTAAAAAAGGAAATCTTCATGCAAAAAAAAAGATACAGATAATTCCAATCAATTTCAAGGTCATTAAAGAATTGGAATACAGGGACCATTAATTTTTCTGCAATAAATTTCAAAGCCAAAGAAAATACTATATGAAAAAAAGAGAACTTAATGACCAATCTCATTAAACAACATACATTAAAAAATCCTCAACAAAATATTAGCAAACCAAAGTCATCATTGCTTAAAAAAAATGGTAAGTTGTCTTTATGTGAGAAATGTAATGTAAACTCAACTCTAGATGGTCTGTAATACAAATTACCATATTTATAGATCATATAAGAAACCCCACATGATAATTTTAGAAGATGAAGAACATGAGATAAAATCAACATTAGGAGACAGGATTAAACATAGCGGAGTGAGAGACGTCCTCAGATCTCTCCTCTTGAAACAACAATAAGCTGAACATCTGAAACTTAGCAAAAACACCCAAACTGCACACCAGCAAGTCTGAGTGTGGTATCTGAGCATAAGAGCAACTACAGATCAGAATCCGGGTGACTGGCGGTGGACTGGGAGAAATAAAGAAGCTGATTCTTGCAGCCAGAACTCCCTATAGGAGGAAGGGGAGAGAAGGTATGGCACGTTTCCTGAACAGCCCTGCTTGGAAGTTATGTGAACTCCATGTGGCTGGTAGAAGGGCCCAGTCATCAGGGCAGGAAGCAGAGAAGCGGGACATCAGAGAAACAACAATTGATTTATACCAGCTATGGTTGTAAAACCAAGGCTGACCCATAGCTCCCAACACCCAACCCAGAGGGCCCCTCTGCCCATATCCTCTGAGACCAATCACCACAGAGCCCATGGGAATATGAACAAATGCTACTGAGACTGTAAGTAACACAGAGACTGAGACTGAGAGTAGTGAGCATGATTAAATATCTATAAAGGGTTTGAAGTGGAGAAATCATCTATTAAACATTGAACAACCGAGGTGACAGGCATCTCACGAAGAAAGAGAAAAGTCTCCAGAAAATAAGCTTACATGCATAGAAATATGCAACTTAAATGACACAGAATGCAGGATGGTACTTCTAAAAAAACTCAGTGAGTTCTAAAATAAGTCGTATCAACAATTTCAGGAAATGAAAAAAACTACTAGATGAGCAGAGTTAATGCAATCCCTATCAAAATCCCATTGGCAGTTTTTTAAAAAAATAGAACAAAAAATCATAAGATTTGTATAGACCCGAAACTGACAAAGCCATCGTGGGAAAAAAAAATGAGGCTGGAGGCATCACTCTGCTTGACTTCAAATTATACTACAAAATGGCATGATATTGGCAGCAAAACAGGCACACAGACCAGGGGAACAGAATCGAGAGTCCAGAAGTAAATCCATACTTATATTGGCAAATAATTTTGGACAAAAAGCCAAAAACATACAGTGGGGAAAGGAAAGCCTCTTCAATAAATGGTGCTGGGAAAACGGGAAAGCCATCTGCTGAATGACACTAGACTGTTGTCTATCAACACACATTAAAATTAACTCAAAATGGATTAAGGACCTGAATATAAGACCTGAAACAATAAAATACATAGAAGAAAACAAAGGAACTAAACTCATGAATTTAAAGAGGACTTTATGAATTAACTTCAAAAGGAAGGGAAGTAAAAGCTAAAATAAACAAATGGTACTACACCAAACTCAAAACCTTCTGCTCAGCAAAACAAATCATCAACAAGGTAAAGAGACAACCATCCAAATGGGAAAATAGATTTTCAAGCAATGCCTTTGATAAGGGCCTAATATCTAAAATATACAAAGAACTTATATGACTTAATAAACAATGAAAAAACCCCACAAATGATCCTATAAAAAAATGAGCAGAGGACCTGAAAATCACCATGCTGACAATACAAGTGTGCAAGCAGAGTGTACATAATTACCAAAAAGGTTACTATAGACCTATAAAAAATCCTGAATTGAATGGAAATGACCTTTAGGGCTCATTCATCACTAGAATTCCGTAGTTCCAATTTCTCCTAGCTTTCTAGTAATCTAAAAGCTACAATTCCCAACAAATGACCAACAAATATATTAATAAATGCTCAACATCATTAGCTATTAGGGAAATGCAAATCAAAACCACAATGAGATACATCTCACATCTGTTAGAAAAGCTATAATCAACAGGACAAGTAATAACAAATACTGAAGAGGATGCAAAGAAAAAGAAACCCTCATACACTGCTGGTGGAACTGCAAATTAGTGCAGCTACTATGGAAAACAGTATGGAGTTTCCTCAATAAACTAAGAATTGATCTACCAGATTGATCTAGCAATCCCTCTACTGGGTATTTACCCCAAAGACTTGAAAACCCATATCCAAAAAGATATTTGCACACTGATGTTCATAGCAGCATTATTCACAGTGACCAGGACATAGAAGCAACTAAAGTGTTCTATGATAGATGATTGGCTAAATAAGGTATGATACATATATACAATGGAATATACTCAGTCATAAAAAAAATAAATAAAATTATATCATTTCAATGACAGGGATGGACCTAGAGGGTATTATGCTGACTTGAATAAATCAGGTAGAGAAAGATAAATACCATATGATTTCACTTATATGAGAGATCTAAGGAACAAAAGAAACTAAACAAAAACGGGCTCTCAGATACAGAGAACAAACTGGTGATTGCCAGAGTCCCCTGGGGAGGTGGGGTAGGGGGACCAGGCGAACAAGGTGAGGGAATAATAAGTACAAATTGGTAGTTACAAAACAGTCATGGGGATGGAGAGTACAGCATAGGGAATATAGTCAGTATTATTGTAATGGCTGTTTGTAGTGCCAGATGGGTATTGTATACCTAAAGCTAATATAAAATTTAAATAAATAAATAAATAAGTAAGTAAATAAATAAATAAATAATAAAGAAGATAGAATGCCCAATGTTTTCAGACTGTGAAACAGTTTTAATACACAAAAATAAATAAATAAATAAATAATCTTTAAAAAGTTAGGAATTAGAAAGGAAAAAACAAATTCCATTATTTTCAGATGGTATGATTGTCCTCAAAGAAAACTAAAACAAAACAAGTAACAAACAAAAACAGAAAACAAATAATTTGAATTAATAAAATATTTCAGGAATTCTGACATTAAATTCAGTAGTGAAATAGTAATCTACATATCATTTTATATTAAAAAAATTCAAAGACAATAAAAATATAGTCTAATTAATATATCTGAGGTTAATATGATATATGAAATTATAATTCTTAGCAAAAGATATTTTAAAAGTCCTAAATAAGAAATTAATAAATAAAAAGAATCAGTATGATAAAAATATCATTTCACCTCAATTTGATCCATTGATTAAATTTAATTTCAATACAAAAAATCTTAAAATTGTTATGAAACTTTCAAGATAATTTCTAAAATTTATTTGAAAAATGAAGTACCAACACTAAATTCCAAAAAAGAAAAATAGTTGGTTTTCCTTACAGTTATCACAATCAATTGAGAATCATTGAGAAGTTGGCCAATGGAAGAGAATAAACAGACCCGTGATCATATAAAATTTAAAATATGATGGAGATGGAAATGCAGAACTGAAAATATGATGAGATTACATGGAAAGATGAAATGTTTAATTATTATTTTTAATCCAGATGAAATGAGGACTCTAAGTAATAGTCTCATACAAATAGGCTATTATAAACAATTCTTCAAAAAACTGCCATAAAAGGACATTAATAAATTAACTATATTAAAGGTAAGAATTTATTTTTATCAAAATATATCATAGAGTGAAAAAGCAAGTCAAAAACAAGGAGAGTGAAAAAGCAAGTCAAAAACAAGGAGAAAATATTTGCCTCATGCCAGTGACAAATAGTTTTTATCTAGAACTTGTAAATAATTTCTCAGAGTAAATTTTCTAAAAGGCAAGCAATCCAATAGAAAAGTGAGCTAAAAATATAAAAGGCTATTTCTAGAAGGTGAAATTCAAATACTGTAGTTAGTAATGCTAAAATTTGTCAGTAAAATAAGGAAATGCAAATTAAAACTATAATGAGATCCCATTTTGAAACCAGATATTCACCGAAAATGAAAGCCTACCAATACCAGTACTAGTGACCTTGCAGAGCAATATGGAATGTATTACATTGATGGTGGAATTGTAAATAGTTACAAGTATTTGAAACCCAGTTTGAATTATCAATCTTAAAAGATTATTATAAATATATCCTATATAATGATTGCACTACCAGATGCATATCTTAGTGAAAACCTTGCACATGTATAGAAATAATACAGAAGAATAACTATAACAGTATTATTTACAGCATTATTGGAAAACAAAAGGAAGAAAAGCTTATTAATAACAGTTCAACGGATAATTGTAGTACCTTTATAAAACAGACATATTGTACAACACTGAAAATAAATTACCTACAGCATCAACACAGATGTATCAGTCAGCTATCTAGCACAATCAGACTGGATAATGTGAGGATAGGAGAGAATAGTACAGAAAGTATTTAAAGTAAGATATTTACAAAGTGTGAGTAGAAGGTGTATTACACTAAGACTAGTACAAGTGTAGGCTGTAATCTCCCTTAGATCCACAGAAATGAAGGAGAGAAGCTGCTGCTACAACCCAGAAGAGACAATTGTCTGAAGATGGGCATATAGCAGGCTCTGGGACCTTTAGTCCAGGGATGCAGCAACCCTGAGACACCACAAGGAAAGAATAGCAGAATAACTTCTCTTTCCTGTGATGGTGTGTTGGTAGATGTATGCTTTCCAAAAACAAAAGCCTTAGTTTAGAGCATTTGCAAGGTGGTATACATATTCTTTCCCCAGGGCTGATGAGACAGAAAAAGATTATGGAGGGGAGAGGTGATGTATTCTTACGAATGAAGAAGAGGTCAAAAATAAGTTCTAAAGGCCTTCAGGTTGGAGGCTGAGGAGGTGATGAGGAGGAGATGTTGCCACAGAAAAAACGACTAAGAGAGAGGAGGGTCCTGGAAGCCCAGAGAACAAGCTTTCTAAGTTGAGAGTCACCAGCTGTGTCAAAGACTGCTGATTGGTCAGGGAGGCAAGGAGTGACTCAAAGTGATCACTGTCTTTATCTAACATGTCCTTGGTGATCTTACAGAAACTGTTTATGTAGAGAGGTATAGTAAAATCTGATAGAAATTCATTGAAGAGAGGAGAGAGCAACGGCAGATTCTTTGGAAATAGTTCTTCAGAGGAGTCTTGCCCCTGGCACAGGGAGCAGTGGCATAGGCTGGAAGATGTGAGTAATAAGACAATAATTTTTTTTTTCATTTTGTTTTGTTTTTAATGAAAGAAGATATTATATCATTTGCATATGGATGTGAATTATCACAATGTTTTGTAACATTTTTTTTGATGCTTGAAAAAACATGTCTGGGAATTCTTTATTGCTTGTTATCAAAGATTAGAAATAATTTTTCTTGCTTTCGAAAGCAGACACCATATTTTATTTTACTGACCTTACTATTGTTGTTGGTTTTTTGGGATATAACATTTTTTCCTGTGAGATTGTATGATGTTACTCTAAAATAATTATATATATAAAAAAAAACACAGTTGTATTTTTTCATCTATGATTTAAATATTGTTTAAAAAAAACATAATTATTACTATCAAAGGAAAAGTCATGTAAATCTTGATTGGTTTATCCAAGGAAGGGCCACAGATATTCTTGTTCAAGTCACTTCTCCCTTCATTTATTTTGTCTTTTTAAATTTTCATGGTAGAGAAGAGCTATTAAACATATCCATACATGGAAAAGTTCCTATTAAGGCACGAGATAGAAAGAGAGAGATTTATTACAAGTATTGGCTTATGTGATTGCGGAGACTGAGAGGTCCCACAACCTACCATCGCAGGTTGGAGACTCAAGGAGGTGTTTGTGTGGATCAGCTCGAGTCCAAATGCCTGAGAACCAGGGGAGTTGATGATATAAATCCCAGGCCTTGTGCAAAAGACCAATGTCCCAATTCAAGCAGTTAGGCAAAGGAGGGTTGAATTCTTCCTTCCTCCACCTTTTGTTCTGTTTAGGCTTTCTATGGGTTAGATGGTTTGCATGTTGGGGAGAGCCATCTGCTTTATTCGAATGCTAATCTCATCTGTAAACACCCTCACATACATACCTTGAAATGATATTTAGCCAAATACCCAACCACTTCATGTCCCAGTCAAGCTGACATATAAAATTAGTCACACTTTTCAATTCATTTAACACTTATTAACCAAGTTAAACATTTATATAAATACTGATTTATTTTGGTACTGAGTTTTGTTGTTATTATAATTTTTGAGATAGAAGAAGGTAGAAAGGAACTTCAGAATTTTGAAGAAACGAGTGTTTGTTTATTTGATCCAGGGTATAGCATGGAAACCTATGTGGATGAAGTAACATTTGACTTGTGCCTTACAGGACTTTATATTTTAGTCATTCAGAGATGGGTAGTTGGAGAGGAGGCTTTTGATTGGAGGTAGCAGATTCATATCAAGGAGGATAAACAATGCAGTCCAGTAGGCTCAGAGTAAGTATAAGAAGGAACTCCATCTGCAAGTGGGTTTTCCTCAGATAAAGATTCGAGATGTTTAAAGATTTAATACTATATACAAGGTAGTAAGAAATAACAGGTATACAATGATACAATGAAATGAAAGTTCTCCTGTCTAAGCTTTCCCATCCCCAGTCTAATGCCTTTGAGAAAAGCATTTTTGGTTCTTTCTGGGTTTGGTTCTAGAACTTGCCACCACATCTATAATTATAATTTTTATTCCTCTATTTTTAATTTATCATATTCATTCATTGGCATAAAAGATGAGAATTTCTGCCTGTTTACATTAGTCTCCTTCAGTACCTTTCTTCTTACTTTTAGTTATTTTGCTTAAACTGCTTTTATCAATAACCACTTTACCATTTTTCACTAAGACCTCTTTTTCATTGAATAATGAATAAAACCTAAAGAAAATGTGTGGAAATGTCTGAATATATGAAATATGTATGATTTTAAAACCTTTATGTCTGTCTCCAATCTTACTCTCTATCTGATCATTTCAGAAGAGACTACTATTCTGCATTATATGTTTATTATTCTCTGCTTGTTTTAAAATTCTACCAAATATTTATACTTCGAAATAATATAACCTTTACGTTATCATACCTCTGAACTTTACAAACATAGACTTATACCAGATGTATTTTTCTGCAACTTGCTTTTGCTGCTCAATTTTTTTCTCTGAGATTCACCTAAGTGATTATATATTGTTATCAGTATTTAGTTTTTCATATTGATTAGAATTTCTTTTTTTTTCAGCTTTATTGACATATATTTGACAGGTAAAATTGAAAGATATTTAAAGTGTCTGTGGCGGTGATTTAATATATGTATACATTGTGAAAGAATCTACTTAATTAATACATCCATCACATATTTCTTTCTCACTTTTTTTTTTTTGTGTAAACATTTAAGTTCTAGTCTCTTAGCAAATTAAAATGGTATTAACAACTATAGCCACCCCATCTTTTACATTAAATTCTCAGATTTTATTCATTTTGTAGCTGAAATTTTATACTTTTTATCAACCTCTTCTTATGTCCATTACCGCCCCCCACCCCAGCCCTTGACAACTACTTTACAACTTTCTGTTTCTAAGAGTTTAATATATATTTTAAGGTTTCACATATAAATGGTACCATGTAATATATGTCTTTCTTTATCTGGCTTATTTCCATAGCATAATGCTCTTGCAGTCTAATTATGTTGCCGTAAATGTCAGGATTTCCTTCTTTATCTTGGCTGAACAAAATTTCATTCTGCATATGTACCACCACTTTTTGATCTATTCATCTATTGATGAACACTTATCTTGTCATATCATCTTGGCTGTTGTAAATAATGCTGCAGTAGACATGGAAGAACAAATATTTCTTTGATATCCTTTAGATATGTAACCAGGTGTGAAAATTCTAGATTTTATAATAGTTCAATTTTTAATATTTTTAGGAATGTCCATTCAAACTTTCATAGAAGCTTCATCAATTTGCATTTCCACCACAAGTTCACAAGGGTCCCTTTTACTCGACCTCTTAACTAGCTCTCGTTATCTCTTGTCTTCTTGGTGATAGCCATTCAAACACATGTAAGGTGATATTTCATTGTGCTTCTGATTTATATTTGCCTGATGATTAGTGATGTCAGATATATTTTCATGTGTCATTGGACCTTTGAATATCTTCTTTGAAAAAATGTCTATTCAGATCTTCTCACTTTTAAATCAGATTGTTAGCTTTTTTCTTGTTGTTATTGAGTTGTATGAGTGTCTTATATTTTGGTGGTTTTAACTCATTATCAGATATATGGTATGCAAATATTTTCTCCTATCCCATAGGTTGCCTATTCATTTTGTTAATGGTTCCCTTTGCTGTGAAGAAGCTTCACAGTATAAAGTAGTTCCACTTATTTATTTATATTTTTGTTGTCTTTCCTTCCAGTGTCATATCTAAAAAATTTCTAAGAACAATATCAAGGAGTTATCTTCATATGTTTTCTTCTTGGGGTTTTATGTTTTTAAGTCTTGTGTTTAAGTCTTTAATTCATTTTGAGTTGATTTTTTGTGTATAAGATAGTGGTCCAGTTTCATTCTTTTGCATGTGGCTATTTAATTTTTCCAGCACCATTTGTTGAAGATGCTGTTCTTTCTCCATTGTATATTCTTGATTTCTTTGTCATAAATTAATTTACCATATAAACATGGGTATATTTCTCACCTTTATTCTGTTCCATTGCTGTGTTTGCTGTTATGATAATACCATATTGTTTTGATTACTATTGGTTTTAATATAGTTTAAAATTAGAAAGTGTAATGTCTTTATTTTTTCTTTTCTTCAAAATAGCTTTGGCTATTTAGGATTTTCTGGTTCTATACAAATTTTATAATTGCTTGTTCTATTTTGTGAAAACTTTCATTGGAATTTTTTCTAGAGATTGCATTGAATCTGTAGATTACTTTGGGCACTATGGGAATTTTAATAATATTAATTTTCCAATCCATGGGTACAAAATATCTATCTATTTATGTTTCTCATTCAATGTCTTATAATTTTCACTCTACAAATTTTTCACCTTCTTGGTTAAATTTATTCTTTTGATGGAATTGTAAATGGGATCATTTAATTATTTCTTTTTTCAGATAGTCTGTTAGCATATAAAAATAACTGATTTTTGTATATTGATTTTTGTATACTGCAAGATTACATTTACTCCTTCTAACAGTTTTTTTTTGATGGAGTCTTTAATGTTTTCTCTAATATCATGTCATCTGCAAATAGAGACAGCTTTATTTCTTCTACCCCAGTTTGGATGTCTTTTATTTCTATTTCTTGCCTAATTGTTTTGGCTAGGACTTCAGTACTAGGCTGAATAAAAGTGGTGAGTGTAGTCATCCTTGTCTCATTCCTAACAGTAAAATAAAAGCTTTACGTTTTTCAAATTTGAGTAAAATATGAGCTGTTCAATTGTCATATGATTTCTCTATATTGCTGGGGTATGTTTCTCTATATTCAATTTGTTAAGAGTTTTTATCACAAATGGATATTAAATTTTGTAAAATGCTTTACCACATCTTTTGAAATAATAATATTATTTTCATCTTTCATTAATGTGTAGTATTATATTGATCGATTTTTGAATGTTAAATTATCCTTACATCCCTGAAATATATCCCACGTGATCATGATATATTAATTATCCTTTAATGTTTTAATGTATTATTGAATTTAGTTTGCTAGCATTTTGTTGAGGATTTTTACATCTTTGTTCATCAGGGATAGCAGCCTGTAATTTTTTTTTCTTATAGTGTCCTGTCTGGTTTTGGTAGGAGGGTAATACTGGCTTCCAAAAATGAGTTTGAAAGTTTTCCTCCTCTTTTTTTTTTTTTTTTTTTTGGAAGAGTTTGAGAAGGATAAATTAATTATCCTTTAAATGTTTGGTAGAATTTATCAGTCAAGCCAGCTTGTCCCCTGTTTTCTTTGTTAGGATGTTTTTGATTATTGATTCAATCTCTTTACTAGTAATTAGTCTGTTTCCTTTTTTCTCATGATTTCATCTTGGTAGCTTGTATATTTCTAGAAATTTATCCATTTCTACTAGGTGTCCAATTTGTGGCTTATAATTTTTCATAGTAACCTCTTATAATCCTTAGTATTGGTGTGATATTAGTTATAATATATCCCCTTTCATTTCTAACTTTATTTGATTCCTCCCTCTTTTTTTTCTTGGTAAATCTAGTAAAAATTTTGTCTATTTCGTTTATATTTTTTTAAAAGCAGCTGTTAGTTACATTGATTTTTTTTCTTATTGCTTTTATTTTTTATTTTATTTATTTCTACTCTGATTTTTGTTATTTCTTTTCTTCTACTAATTTTAGGCTTATTTTGTTCTTATATTTCTAGTCTTTGAATTGTAAAATTGGGTTATTTATTGAACTACCTTTTTCCCCCCCTCAATGTAGGCATTTATCTTTACAAACTTCTCTCAGCATGTTTTTACTGCATTGCATAAGTTTGGGTTTTTGCATTTCTATGTTCACACTCACACATAGCCTATCCTCATTATTGATAAATTTCCTAACTGCAAGTTCATCTGTTTGCTAAAATTTATGTATAATCCCCAAATCAATACTTAGAATACTTTCTTATTCATTTGTAAATATGCATAGAGTTGTTTCATGTGCATTTAGTTGAAGAAAGGCAATCCTCTGCCTTGTTTCAACTTTCATATTGTAAATAAGCATCTTTTTTGATATCTATTTAATGCTACACTTTTTATGGTTTTATGCTTTTTGACTGATTTTATTGTTTAAAATAAATTCCAAGTGCAGTACTATCTAGTGTTCCTAAGTACAAGAAAGCAGTGGTGAGCCTTGTGAAGAAAAAAAAAGTGTGCTCAGTGGGCTTCATTCAGGCACAAGTTACAATGCTATTGGTCACAAGTTCAACGTTAATGAATCAATAATATGGCGCATCCAAAAAGGAGGAAGAATTTCACAGATCTGTTTAAAAGGATGCTCTGAAAAGTGCTAAAATAACATCTATGGTGTATGATAAAGTTGTGGAAAAGATGGAAAAATATCTAAATTATGGATTCATGAGAAGACGATAGTTTTAAAAAAAATATGAAGTGGGAAGCATTGTGGTGAGGCAGAGAGCCAGAGAAATTTACAGTCATGTTGCCCTGTATCAGGAAAATGTTTAAACCCTTCTCAGCTGGTGTGGCCTGGCCAGAACTTTTCAGACAATAATGTGGTGTGCAAAATAATAAAATATAGGAAAGACAGGTTCTGCTATCATGAGACTATAGAAAAATTTTTTTTAAATACCTGCTGTTATGAAGCAAAAGGGTTATGTAGAAAAGCATGTTTTAATGCTAATTAGAGTGGCTTTTATACAAGGACATTGGCATAAAAAATCTGTATAATGCAAATGTGTTTCAATTGAGGTAAATGTAGTCAGGGACTCTAGCAGCAACAGCAATAGTTCAGTATTTGCTAATTCAATGTTCATGATGACTTTATAGATTGTAGCTACCATGAAAAATGAGGCATGACTATAGATGTAGATATAGACATATATATTAATAAACAATTGGAAATTTTTATATTAATGTGGTGGTAGATTGCATGAAGAAATTGAAAAATGTTCTCTTTTAGAGAAAATACTGAAATGTATCGTGATGGCTTGTCAGAATGTCTATAGCTGATTTAAAATACTTAAAAACAAAAATTAAATTAATTAAAATGATTAAAAATTGATGTCTTTCTTGGTTCTAGGGAGACATTTCTTACTTTTACATTAATTAACATTATTTCCTTCACTCTTTATAATCCTCTCTCTTTCTGTCTCTCTCCCCATCTTTCTGTCTCATCCAGCCTCCCTCGTTTCCATTCTTTCTTTTTTCTCAAAGTTTTTGAAAATCCTACAATGACCCCCTCTACATTATCTTAAATTTTATTTCATATTTGTTATCTTCTCTTCTTTTTCATGTCTTCTTTTAGCCCTACATCTTGGATACTTTACTTTAAATCCCAGCCCCTCTGCTAACATTCTTGTTTTTAATTTAAGCAAACATATTTCGCATTTCATGTGTGCACAGATGGGATGGTTTAATTATTTCTCTTTCTGATAGTTTGAATGTGTGCACAGAGAGAAGGTAGGCTGTTTGTGCACCACCACCTTTAAACCGCAAATACCAATATAAGGAGAATTTTATTCTGGATTGCTAATCTCTACACAGAAGTTATTTTTTAAAAAACAGATTATTTTTAAGTCACACACATTCTTTTTGTTAAAAAAGTTGAAATTATAAAATTATATGACATATCAAATCATATAAGGTATAAAGTAAAAGTCTTTTTTTCACATATATCAACTCTATTTAATAGAAGCAATTATTGTTTTATACTGTATTATGTAACTATCCATGTATTTTCTATGTAGATACTCAAATCTTTCATTTATTTATATTTCATTTGTCTATATATCTATACGATATACCAAAATAAAAGTGGATTATGCTGTGTCTATGACTTACTTTTAAAAATTTTAATAATACTCATTAAATATTTTTTGTTCATATGTTAGAATATATAGATACATGTTCTTGGTTCTTTAAGTTTCAGCTTTTTATTTTGAAAACAAATTTTAAGTAATATAAGCTCTTAAAAGAGTTGCGAAAATAACACAAAAAGTGTATAATCTACACATAATGTTTTAGTTTGGTGGGGCTGCCATAACAGAATTCCACAGATTGGGTGCTTAAACAAACAACACAAATTTATTTTCTTACGATTCTGAAAGCTAGAAGTCCAAGATCAAGGAGTCAAGAAGTTTGGTTTCTGTGGTCTCTTTCCTTGGCTTGTAGATAGATGGCTGCCTTCTCATGATGTCCTCTCTTAGTCTTCCACCTACGCACACACCTCTCTGATATATTTTTATGTATTCAGTACTCTTTTTCTTATAAGGGCACCAGTCAGACTGGATTAGGTCTTACCCATAGACCTCATTTCACCTTAATTACCTCTTTAAAAGCCCTGCCTTCAAATACAGCTCATTTTTGGGTATTGCGGGTTAGAATTATGACTATTGCAGGGACAATTTAGCCTCTAATACACTTGTGCTAACATACTGTCACATTTATATTATTATCTCATTTATTTTTATATATTGCTACATTTTTATTCTTGACCATTTGGGAGTAAGTCACCATATAACACTATACATTTCATTACTCCCTAGCACTTCTGTATGCATTTCCAAAAAGAATGCATTTCTAGAAAGCCTCGTATTATCATCAAAATCAGAAAATCAACATTGAGATAATACTACCTTCTAATTCAAAGGCCTATTCAAATTTTGCTGTTTGCCCTCAAAAGCCTATTATAGATTGATGATTCTATCTAAAATCCTTCAATTTGAAAAATATTTTTAGTCACTTGTTTGTTTCATATTACCTTGACTTTTTTTTGAATAGTGAAAAGCAATTATTTGCATAATATCTCTCAATTTAGGTTTGTGTGATGTCCCTCATGATCTGGTTCAGGTTGTGTAACTTTTATAGGAATGTTACCACAGTGATGCTGGTTTCTCTCAGCATACCACATTGTGTTGTGATGCGATCAAATCTAAGACCCACAGTGCCAATTGCGATGAATTGTGAGCCTTTATTAGCTGGCCGGAGACTGTCTACCACTCAAGGTTCTCAAAAGAGGCAATTTATAAAGCCTAGAACCACAAACAAGCAAGCAGATTACAGAAACAGAAGTTGGTCATTAGCATATCTTTGAGCAGATTACCACACCCTGGTTTACCATTAGCATATCTTTGAGCAGACTACCACACACTGGTTAACATCAAACAAGAAAGCAGAAGTTGGTTTACTTGAAAATTTTCTACTCTTAACAATAGGAAGATACTCAATGACATTTTGTTTTATCACTGGTGGTATCAATTCTTATTATATTTAAAATGGTGTCTACAAGGTGTTTTTTATTACTCTAATGTTAATTGATAAACATTTTTTATCAGCTAATATTGTTTGATATTTTACTGCATGATAAACTTTTCTGTTCTCCCTTCATTCATTCATTCATTTATTCATATCATTGTGGCTCATACATTCCTACTTTATTCACTATATTATAATCTTTTCAATAATTATTTATTTTGATGCTCAAATTGTTTTATTTTTGGTTTTCAAACAGGTTTTCATATCTTTTTGGTATGTCTACTTTGTTCTATGGGGCAAATAGACAGTTGTTTCATTGTATAGACAGAGATTGAGAGAAAGCAGGCGAGAAGGTAGAAAATGTAGCCCAAATATTTCATATGGTGGAATCTTTACAATCAGTCTTTTTCTGATCCAGAGCCCATGGTCATGCTCCCCACACCTGCCAGTATAGAGCTTGAAGCATCACTGGAACTCTGCCTGGAAGAATAAATTTCTCCTCTGCAGCCATCTGTTTTCATTTTCTATTGAGATGCGTACCCTCTAGTCTGATTTTGTCTCTCATCAGGTCCTTTTGCTTTTTATCTTCTAAAAATATTTCTACTTTTCTCATGCAGATTTTCTCATATTTTCACTTTTTATTGAAAGTAAAATTAAGCTACTTTTGAAACGTGGTTACTACTATGATTGGTATACAATAGTGTACCATAGCTTCATATTTACATAGCATGTTTTAAAGTTTACAAGAGGACATCTTTCATCTGTTTTTACATAGGTACTCTGATAAAGAAAGAAATAAAAATTATTATCCTTAAGTAAAAAAAATAAAGGTTTTGAGATTAAAGGCACTTATTGTGTTTATTGTTCATGAAATTAGCAAATGACGCAGCCAGGAACTAACATCCATAGCTTCTGGCTTTGACCTCTCTGGGCTTCAGTTTCTTTATTTGTTGGGAGATAAGTGGCTCCCACTTTGAGATTTTATGACTGAATGAGTTCTTAGCCAGCATTTTTCACCTGTGTTAGGCATTCTTACCCTTGTTTTTAAAATAAAGTCAAGATTATTAAATATCCTTGGTAAGACATATAAATCACTACCCAAAATAGTGTGTGGTTACTGTGGAGTGATGCAAATTCAATAATTGGGTAGCAATATTCTCTTAAATGGCAAGCTAAAATGAGGTTCATCAGTCTCTATATCTGGCTCAATTATTAAAGAACTGAAATGGCTCTGAGCGAAAATGTTTGCAGTCACAACCAAAGGCAGTGGAAGTTTAGCCTGGACCAGCTGAGATCAGTTAGATGGTTCACAATCATGTGTTCCTGAACACAAGCAGAGTGCAATTAAGTGTATTTTTTAAACATTAATAACAATTTTCTCTAATAATAAAAGCCACATTGGTAGTGGTTGGACTTTGAGTGTTAAAAATATTGTTTAAATCTGAATGAGGTTATTTATTATCAATGATTATTCTTCCGGTACATTTGGGAAGGGAGAGATGAAAGTGGGTTTTATCTTATTAACATGTCTTCATTGGTAACTGTTTGTAATATTAGTTCCCTTTGATCTTCCTTTTGATTATAATGTGCAAGCCTGATATAATCTGTTATTATTTCCATTAATAACTAAGTATCTCTTGTGGTTGACAAGGCAATTTGTTATTATCAGGCTGCCTTTGTGTAGCTCAAAGAGGTTTACACCCTCTCCCCCACCCAGCCTGTGTAAAACAACAGGCTTATCTTCTCTCAGCAGCCTCCAGATGCTGCCCTCTTCAAAGGGGCTCTGTGAGTGCTGCAGGACAAGGACAACAAGCACCTTGGCAGTGAGGTGGAGAATCAGGGGTGGAGATTCTAATCAGGACACAATTTTTATCACAGAGACTTCAGCAAATTGGGCAACCTGACCCCTAGCATATTTTGCTGACCTTGGTTTGTTTTCTTGAGGTTTTACTCAGGAAAGAGAAGGGTTGGGGGGATAAGGGCAGGAGCTACATAGTGGTGGTGAAGCTGAAGTTTCTCTTGCAGCCAGAGACATGTATTTTCATTGTCATGTCCACAGTATTTCAGGCTTCCAAAGTGTGAGTTTGGGCAGATGATGAAGGTATAAGATTTGCAGCTCAAGAGGCATTATTGTAAAGTTTCTATATTTGTCTTGAATTTAATGTGTCTGTCATACTCATTCCCAGACACATTGAGATATTTGACAAACCTTGACACATACATGGATAATTTTCTTCCACTTCCAAAATGACTCCACCTCCAAGAATAACACCATGGCTCATTAGTTTAGAGAGAAAAGACTATGAGTGGAGTAGTTCAAGTTATGACAACTTCATCTTTCAAGTGGAATGGGAGTATTTCAAAACATAAACTTTTTCTGATGGATTGAATTGACATCTTGACTCAAATATTCCAGCAGAAGTTTTTTTTCCTTTTCCTAAATCTATTGATTTGAAGGGCAGATTATATTCTTGGAAACCTCACCTGTCTTATGAATATAACTGGACTGCCTCTAACAACAGCACAGAGAAGGTGAGAGAGCTATTTAAAGTGGCAAAGTCAGTTGGAGGCAGTTGTTAACAACTACTGGCAAGGTTTTGTCTGTGAATACACATTCTGCTGTGTAAATATAGACACTGAGGTCTTTTCATGTAGTCACAAAAAGCCACACAGCTCTATGTTTGGATGTCTTAGAAAGAACAGAAAGAAAATGAATTAGGTACGTCAGAGAGTCCTGTCAGGTTTTTTTAGGCCAGTGTTGCCTCTGAGATAGTGATGGTGCTATTGAATGCTCCTTTGACCTAGAGGTTACTGAATTCATGGCAGGGACCCCTGGTAATGACATGGGTAAATGCAGTTTCAGTAGGTCTGGACCCCACAAGTTCTAGCTCTTTACTCCATCCAGATCATATCATAGTAGGTAGTGCATCTAGGCTAGGTTAGAGCAAACTAAACTCCCTTCCCACTAAGGACTTTCACAGTCAGAACTCCTTTTACCTAGAAGAGTTGGTTGCTCAGATTGTACCTGGCTGTGCCGAGAGGTGTTCACTTACCCCATCTTAGTAACAACCAAGAAGTAAAAAGCAGCTGCCTATTCCTTAATGCTTAATTAAGGGCCTTCACTGAGCTAGGAGCTTTGCTCATGTCTTCTATTTTCAGTTTATGCTATGAATCGAGATGACTCTTGTATTTGTGCTATTTTAAAATAAGCAATAAGGCAGGCACATCAGGACTCTAAGAGCTGAGATAAATCTAAGTGTTTTTTTGGGGGGGATCCTTTTGTTATCAACACAAAATAAGATTAAACAATATTAGATTTCATCCACATTGATCTCAGCCACTCTGCTTGTGAAGTTTGTTCTTTTTCATACATCCAAGCTATTCCAGATCATCCATTTTCTGGGGGAGGAAAGGGTGGTACAGACCAAGATCTTTGTTTATATACCACAGCATCTCAATATTCTGACTTCTATTATTATCTTCCTGGATACAGAAATAATTGGCAGCCTTGAGGCTTCTTTTCAATTCCTTTTATTTTATCTTAGGAAAGTCAGTCAGCAAACCTTTTGATTGCCAAGTAACAATGTAAAGCACTAAGCAGGGACTGCATGTTCCATTTGTTGAGAGATGTAGAATTTATCTTTTGGGAAAGCTACATATGGTTCTTGGTGTGACTCATTTTAATATTATAGAAATCAGTCATAAGTTGTTAATTTCATTTGTCTCCTCACAAGAAAGGAAAAATCATTAATTGTGTGATGTTGGCAGAGATTTTTCATCCCATAGATTGAAATTTGACCACTGTTCTTCCAGAATACAGCCTTAGGAAGTAGATGCCATCATTCTAATTTAAACATAAAGGTACCATGTTCAGACAAACTGAAGTTAGGCTATTTCTAGAGGTAAAAACCAAAGCTGAGATTCTCCACGCTGGTACATATATTTCTTCTATTAATTTCTTTCTTTAAAGAACAGAAGTTAAAGTTATAACAGTTGGAATGAATTAGGCCCAGGGCAATTTTCAGAGTAATAGGCTTTTTGACATGAAACATCTAACTTTTATTGCGTTGAATTGTAACCTCTCTAGGAGGTGTGAGAGAGACTGAGCAAGACCAAGGCTAATTATTAGATGCAATTATTTTGTTGAGCTGCTGTTATTATAACTACATGGTAGAGAACACTTTAAAATCCATTTCAGTATATAATTTGTGAAAATTGATTGATATGACTTTATTTTTTATCAGTATAAAAATACTCAATTTTTGCTTTGAGACATGCACTATTTCATCATTAGAACCCTGAACAATATGGGCTCTTAGAAACCATCGCCACTTGGAAATGTGCAAACCTGAGCTCCCCAATCTCATTTTATCATGTCCCACTCCTGGGTGCCCTTAAAAGAGCAGGCTGACTGCCCTTGAAATGCACTGCAAGCAGCCTAGGCCAAGCGCACTGCACTTGGAGTCAGATATAAATTTGAAAATATGACCTCGGACAACTCCTATACCCTCTCAAAGTTTGTTTTCTCAGAAACCAAAACTTAAAAGGATATTGTAAGGATTAAATGGCATATATATGTGAAAGAGTCTAACAACATTTTTTATAAACAGTAGGTGCCCAATAAATATTAGCTCAATCTGAATCTATTTACAAAGCAAAATTAGGTTATGTGAATACTGTTTTGATAACTGATAAGAAAAGCTTTTTGGCTTCTCTTTGCTCAGCAACCAGATTGTATTTGGTTAGAATACAAGTGACTTGAGGTTTAGGAAAACACAAAAGCTGCATGCATTTATGTGACTACCCAGTTCTGTGAGGACAGATGAGAAATCGTGAAATACTGAAGAATAAATGCATTCTGGCTAAGCTAGATCTATATAGCCTTCCAAGAACTGCTGTTATCAGCCAGGCTTGTCAAGAACTAATCACTAACTTTCAAGTTTTGTAAATCTACTCCGAAGGTTTACTTTAACCTTACCATACACAAAAATGTTTTGTATTGCTACCCACTGATAAGAAAACTATTAGCATTCATTAAGTAGAGCCATAAATTTATTCCTCTTGGAAGAACAATAATGCAGCCCTCCAGCTGCCATAAGGAATGTGGTATTTAATCTCTCCTTGGGAGAGAGTCCTAACTACAGACCTCTTCTATAGTTAGACAACTCTGTGAAGAGCATGGCATTCTGGGAATGCAACTGATGACAATGGAATTATACTCTTGCTTAATTTTGGATCCAGAATACCTAAAAGTTATAATTAAAGCAGAAGTCTTAATTTTAAATAGAAAATGAAGGAAAAAGTGTCTTGTTCAAGAAGGTGGAGAAGTTGCATTTATTGAGCACCTACTACAAAAGGCAGGCACTACAGAAGAGATTTTTTATCTATAGATAAGTTTCTCCTCATAACTACCCTCCAAGTCATTGCTGTATCAATGTTACAGAGAGAAAAGAGACCCACAGAGGTTGACTTAGCACCCCAACATCAGAGATAGAGTGTAGCATAATATAGTAGTAATTTGAATTTACTTATCTCTGACTCTAGAGCCCAGAGCATTTTATGCTACCAGATGCTGCTGACCTAAGTGCAGTAATTTATTCCTTAGTTTTAGAAATCAGACTTCTCTGGTTGAGGAGTGTATGACCTCCATGGTAGAACATGGAAGTTTGGAACCTCTATTTTAGAGAACATTTATAGCATGTAGTGAGAAGCCTTCTCTGTCTCAATTTGCTAACACACTGTCCCAGTGTTTCCAGTAAAAAACAGCATTCCTGAGTTGCAATATTCTCAAACACATTTCCTTTATGAGCTCTGCCTTCTACTTCAGAATTTCCTGAGAGGAAAATCCCTGGGGTTCCATATAGTCTGTTGTAGCTGCACAGCTGACCTAAGGAGCATCAGAACCAATGGGCCAGGAACAGGAAAAGTTTCTTTCTCTGTGGACCAATAAAAAAGGTATCATGTGATACTGGGCTAAACTGCTAAGGTATAGGCAGTTGAATGGCTCCTTGTCTTACTTCTACATTTGTTTCTTCTGAAGGGATCTAGAATTTCAGCATTTTATAACTTTGAGTTTCTTGAGATGATGACAATAAATGTTTTTTAATCACCAAGAGGACTTGAAAAAAAAGAAAACCAACTATTCTAGGTCTGAAAATGTAACTTTCCCAGAGACAGGGCCATGTAGTGACCAGGATTATCTTCTGTAGGCACTTTCCACCCATGGGAAAAGATGAAATACAGAGGTTATGACTAAGGTTATTGAGCATCATGGAGTGCTGCTTTGATTATTTCATCTGGAAAAATTGAAGGTTACCTTACATATAAGCTTCAGAGTCTAAAACAACATAATATATTTTTAAAAATGGTAGACATTTGCCTTCTAGTTCAACAACAAAGGAAACCAAAACCAAATAAAAACAAGCAAATAAAATGGCTTGATATTTCAGAAAGCTAAATTAAAATTGGTATCTGATAAGCTTACCAATAAATCACTTTAAACAATGGCCATCATCTCTAAGGTAGAAAGGCAGTACACAGATTGAGACTTTGTCTCAAGATGTTTTCATGCATTGTGAGGCAGCATCTACCAGCTTCGTTTTGTTTGACTGGCAGTATGTTTTGAGTCAATTCATAAATATTATACTGAAGTATCAGCTTTAAACAAGCTTCATGTGGGATTGTTGGAGTTGGTTTAATGCTTTATTTAAGCTTTTATGTTTAGCATGCATGAATTCACTTGTATAAGCCTTCTATTTTGCAAGAGGTAGAAAATAAAATGGGGAAACCCCAGTTAAAAGAAATTGTTCTTATATTTATTTTGTTATCTCTGATACCAAGTCTTTAACTTGGTTACCACACACACACACACACGCACACACACACACACACACACACACACTGCTATTTTATTCCCTTAAGAAAGAAATAACAGTGATATCTATGTACTATAAGGATAAAATGTGTATGTGATGGTGGGGGGAGATAAAAATCTATTTTCAAGTGAATTAAATATACATATATATGTGATATTAACATGTTTAATAAACTATGGAAATGGTAGGTTAGTCTCAGTAGGACTTTAACAATTTGCATATGTTTTAAATTCCTTTAAGGCATTTCAAAAATAAATAAAGAACACTATTAGTTTCCTCTCTAGGAGAAAGCCAGATAGATTTCACGGTTTAGGATGAGCAAACCCTGAAAAGTCAATGACATAGAAAAGGACTAGAAACAGGTTTGGGCTTTAGGTTTCTTTTCAGTTCTGACACCTGGCTCAACATGGGCCTTTCTTCTCAATGGTTTATATTCCTGCTTCTTTATTGATATGAAACATATAGTAGAAAAAAAAAAAAAAGAAGACACTCAGTTACCTACAATCCTGATATTTTTTTGAGTATGGTTTACTCTCAGAGGTGATCACGTTATCATAAACTGAGACCAAAAATAAATCTCTACTAATATCTATTATACAAGTAGAAATTTTTGTTGAGGTTTTCATGGGCCAGAAGAATAGAAGAGTGATGGTGCTTAGTAGGAGCCAGGGATTTTTCAACAGATTGACTAATTTTAGAAATAACATGGACTAAAGGAGCTAGCCCCATGGAGTGCTGGGAATTGCTCCTAGTAGAATTATGCTAAGGGTTGACATTCATCAGGTAGCAGTAGTCATCTGCCAATTAGGTTCCTCAGACCTCAAAATCCCTCCAAACTGGTGTTTTATTAATTCAATTAATTAAAAATTCTAAATATTGTTTTATATGTTCATTTGCACACAGAGAAAAGAAAGTGTGTGTAGTCATTGATTTGATTTTGGTTCATTCAAAATACTGACTAAATTTATCTAGTGTTACTATCAAATTAACCAGCCAGATTTTCCTTATTTACATTAAGTCAATCTAATTATGAATGAAGATGAAGTTGAGAAAAAAACTATATATTTTAAGTAATTTCTTACATTTGTTGCATAATTAGAAGTGGCGAATGAAGTCTATGAATCAATATAGTGGCCTGATAATAGAAATGAAAATAAAATGAGGTTAGAAATAAATTTTCATTTTTTCCAACCTCTCTTTATTGAGTCTGTATTTTACTTAAAGCTTTAAAATCACTATTAAAGATTATTAAAAGAACTATTAAAATGTGAAAAAAATATGTTCTGTGATCTCTGTTCCTTTGTATCAAAATCATAAAACTTCAACTCATGCTCATTTATATCTACTTATTTAGTTGCCTGAATTAACTTGGTACAAAATATTCCCAGAATATTCCTGAATTCTACTAAAAAATCTATACATTTGCCACCATTTTTTCCTTTAAAACAGTTTTATTGCAATATAATTGTGATATAAAAATTACTCAAGCTTAAATTGTGCAATTTTATAAGTTGAGATAAACATATACATACACCTTTCAAAACATCACTGCCATCTAGATAATAAAATATTCACCACCCCCAAAATTTTTCTTGATCTCCTTTGTAAACTTTCTCTCTATTCTTAACTTCCTACGTCCTCATCCCTAGATGATTACTGACCTGCTTTCTGTTATCATAGACTTGTTTACAACTTTAAATTACTTCATGTGCATGAAATCACATGTTGCGTACTCTTCCTGTCCACTCTTTTTGTTATAGAGTAGCAATTTATTATATAGTTTTACCTTATTCTGTTTATTCATTCTCCTCTTGTTGAACTTTTGATTTATGTTCAAATTTTCTCTATTACATATAAAGCTGATATTAATATTTTTACATGAGTCTTTGTATGAATATACAAATATGATTTCTCTTAGGTAAATACCTAGGATTTGAATGGTTGGATCATGTTAGGTCAATGGTAAACTTTAAAAAGTTGTTTTCCAAAGTGGTTGTACTATTTTACATTTATATCAACAGTGTGTAAGAGTTATAATTATGCTACATTCTCTCTACCATCTCTTATGGTCAGTGTCTTAAATTTAAGACAGCTTAATAGATTTGTATGTCACTGTGGCCTTAATTAACATTTCTCTGTTGACTACTGGTGGTGGGCATATTTGCATGTATTTACTTATGATCCACATGATTCATATATCTTTTGGTAAACTGTCTTTTCAAACACTTGGCTAGTTTTATCAAGTTGTCATTTTCTTATTACATTTTGAGAATTTTTTTACATAATCTAGATACTGGGTTTTATTATTTTATGTGACATGCCAATATTTTCTTCCACTTTGTATTTTTTCTTTTCAAACTCTTAATAATGTATTTCAAAGAGGAGGGTTCTTGATTTTGATAAAATTCAATTTATAAATCTTTCCTTGATGAATTACATTTTTGATGCTCTATATAAGAATTCTTTGGCTACACTAAAGTCAATTATTTCCTTTTTTGTGTGTGGAAGTTTTAAGTTTTAGGTTTTACATTTTGGTCTATAATCTTTTTTCAGTTAATTTTTCTAGATAGTGTGAGATATGGATCAATCCTCATATTTTTGCATATGAATGTACAATTATTTCAGTACCACTTGTGGAAAAGCTGGCATTTTTTAAAATACTATTTTAGTTTTTAATTACAGTTGACATACAATATCTATTAGTTTCAGATCCAGTGATTAGACATTTACATAATTAATAAAATGACCACCACAATAAATCTAATACCCATAAGAAGCCATACATAATTACTGCAATATTATCAATTCTATTTCCTATGTTATACTTTACATCCCCATGATTATTTTGTAATCATCAATTTGTACTTCTTAATCCCTTCCCCTTTTTGACCTGACCACCCTGTTATCTGGCAAAAATCAATTTTTTTTTCTATGAGTTTGTTTCTGTTTTGTTTGTTCGTTTATTTTGTTTTTTAGGTACTACATATAAGTAAAAACATAATATATTTGGTTTTTTTTTGGTATTTCACTTAGCAAAAAACCCTCTAGGTCTTTTTGAATTAGTGTTTTGGATTTCTTTGAATAAATACCCAGAAGTGGAATTTCTGGGTCTTTATCTTTTGTTATAGCCTTTGTTTTAAAGTCTATTTTGTCTGGTATAAACATTGTTACCCCAGCTTTGTTCCTTTGTTTCCACTTTCATGAAATACCTTTTTTTATTTCTCTACTTTTTGTCTGTGTCTTTCAATCTGAAGTGAGTGTCTTGCAGGTAGTATATATAAGTGTCTGGTTTTCTTATCCCATTACTTTTGATTGGAAAATTTAATCTATTTATATTTAAAGTAATTGTTGATAGATATGTAGTTATTGTCATTTTATTATTCATATTTTTTATCTTTTATCTTCCTTCTGAAAGAAATCCTTTATATATACATATACAAAATTATACATAATTTTTTTTTGCAATACTGATTTAATGGTGATGAACTCCTTTGTGGGAAGCTCTTTAAGTCTTTCAATTATAAATAATAGTTTTGCTGGGTTATCTTGATTATAAGTCCTTGCTTTTTATCACTGAATATTTTGTGTTCATTTCTTCCAGCTTGCAAAATTTCTGTTGAGAAATCAGTTGACAGTCTTATGGAAGCTCTCTTGTAGATAAGTAACTGCTTTTCTTTTGCTGCTTTTAAGATTCTGTCTTTGTTTTTAACCTTTGACATTTTAATGATGAAGTCTTAATGTGGGCCTCTTTGGGTTCATCTTGTTTTGGACTCTGCACTTCTTTCGTTTGTATATTGATAACCTTTACCAGATTAGGGAAATTTCATCATTATTTCTTCAAATCAGTTTTTAATTTCTTGTGCTCACTCTTCTCCTTCTAGTACCTCAACGATGTGAATCTTGACATGTTTGATGTTGTCCCAGAGGTCCCTTAAATTATTTTAATTTGGGGAACCTCTTTCTTCTTCTTCTTCTTCTTCTTCTTCTTCTTCTTCTTCTTCTTCTTCTTCTTCTTCTTCTTCTTCTTCTTCTTCTCCTCCTCCTCCTCCTCCTCCTCCTCCTCCTCCTCCTCCTCCTCCTCCTCCTCCTCCTCCTCCTCCTCCTCCTGTTCTAATTGGGTATTTTCTGCTACCTTATCTCTCAAATTGCTGATTCAATCCTCTTCTTCATCTAATCTACTGTTGATTTCCTCTAATGCTTCATTTCACTTATTGTATTCTTCATGTCTGACTGGTTCCTTTTTATGTTTCCTATCTCTTTGCTGAAGTTCTCACTTAAGATCATTGAACATCCTTATAATCAATGTTTTGAATTCTACATCTGGTAAATTGCTTGTCTCCATTTTGTTTAGTTTTTTTTTTTTCTGGAGCTTTGCTGTGTACATTTATTTTGGACATGTTTCTTTGTCTTCCCATGTTGCCTGCCTCCCTGTGTTTGTTTCTATATATTAGGCAATGCTGCTATGTCTTCCAATCTTGGTAGAGCACTGTTATGTAGTCAATGTCCTTTGGGACCCAGTGGTGCAGTATCTCTGTTCACCTGAGCTGGGTGCTGCCAGTATGTCTCTTGTGTTAGTTGTGTGTGCCCTCCTGTTATATTTGAAATTTGACTGCTATTTGCACATCATTGTGAGGGGTTGACCTTCAGGCTGATTGGTTGTAAGGACTGGCTGTGACTACAGTGGAGAAGATGTTGTATAGGGGCTGACCCTATGAAGCAGGATTTGTTCTCATGTTGCTTGGTGCCTGCTGAGTCTGTCCTTTGGGTGTGCCTTTTGTGGAGATTGTTGGGTGATGCTCTGGTGTGGTCTGAAGCCAGCCATTGAGTGTGTTGATTCTGGAGCCTCTTGTGAGGAGTTCTGGTGCAGGGCAAGGTCAGCTGCTGCCAGTGCCCTTCCTGAGGGCACTTGGTATGAGCTACAAAGAGATCTGCAGATGTTGCCACTTGACTTAGGCTAAGAAGTGCCAGGGAGAGTCCAAGATGCAAACTGAGGTGAGCTGCCATTAGTGCTGGGGTTAGGGTTGCTTAGCAAGAGGTGTGGGGCATGCCAAATTCAGCTTCTGCTTGCTTAGGGTTTGCAAATCCCAGCACTTCTGTCTGGGAGAAAACTGTTCCTCTAGCCCTTGCCCTGAAGCCAAACAATTCAGTTTCTCTCAGTGTATTCCTGGTGCCCTCAAGCTATTTCCCCTGCACTGGAGCTCAGAGCAAGTGATTCTGTCAGTGAGTAAGTCTGTGTGCAGGCCCTTTAAAAGGAATTCTTGGGAGTCCAAAAGCCCTCCATCTCTCTCAGCCAAAATCTTTGCTAGCTTTCACAGCCAGAAGTTAGGGGACTTTCCTTGCTGGCACTGGAACCCCTAGTCTGGGGGGCCTGGTATGGGGCTGGAACTGACCCCTCATTCTTCAGAGGGGACCTCACAGCCAAGATATTCCTTCTAGTTTTTAACCATCACACAGGGGTGTGGGATCACCTGTTCTGTCTTTGTTCCTTCTACCAGTCTTGCTGCAGCTTCTTCTGTATGTCCTCAGTTATAGGAATTATGTTCAACTAGACTTCAGTTGATTCTCAATGATGGTTGTTCTATAGTTGTAATCTGGGGATGGTCACGAGAGGAGGCAAGCACAGTGTTTACTATTCTATCTGAACTGAAACTTCAAGACTTTCCATTCTTAACTAAATTAAGTTTGCATCTTCTCAAAGAGTAATTGATCATATATGTGTGGGTCTATTTCTGAGTTTTATTTTCTGTGCTATTGATATGCCAATATCTCAGCCTGTACTTCTTGAAATACTGTATCTTTTTCTCCTTTTGGAGGTGCAATCAGACATATATTAAAGTTTTGATGTGTTTCATAATGTTTTACTTTTCTGTGTGTTTTGTCTGAATATTTTCTACTTACTTATCTTTTACTTTAATGATCTTATTTTTTCTTTTACCTAATCTACTGATATGTCCATATACTGATGTCTTATTTTATTAATTATGTTTTCATTTATGACTTTTTAGTTTATTATGTTATTCATAGATTATAGTTCTCTGAGAGATTTCTATATTTTTTATAAGTTGTTAAATATTTTAAGATAGTTAAAATCTGTTTTAAACTCTGTAAAAATGTATTCTAAAATACTGTTTCTCTTCAAATTATTTTTTATGTTTTTAGTCACTTATTTTTGTATCCTAGTATTACTAATAATTTTAATTTGAATTCTGAACATTACGTATGAGAAATTGTATAGCCATTGAACAATGTTTCTTCCTCTAGAAAATATTTAATTTTCTTCTGACTAGCAGTTTCAAAGGGAAAGTACCAAGTTCATTTATTGAAGGACTGAAATGATAAACTGCTGAATTTCAGACTTTTAATGATGGATGTATTTCTAGTTTCCCTTTAATTTAAGAACTCACACTTCTAAAATAAAAGTTGAAAATATTTCCGGAGACCATTCTTCATGAAGGACCCTGAATTACAATGTTTGATTATTATGCTGCCAAAAGCTCTGCTTAGCTTTTTATCTTCTTGGAAATCACTTTCTTCTTGTTTTCTCTTGCTTTTATGTAACATAGGATACAGCAAGCTTTGAGAATAAAAGTCACACAGAATGTTTATCTCACAACCTTGCAGTGTTCTTTTTTTCATGTTCTTGGCCCCACAAGTCTTGACTAACTTGTTAGCCATGATCTTTAATAGTCTGTTTCTCTGTTCCATCTTATTTCCAAAAGGCTGAGTCTGCTTGTTTTGTTTTTGTACTGTATCTCATGCTACACATTAGAAAACTCTGAAACTGAAGAAGAGAAAGCATTTTTTTCTCAGGTCCATGCATTCTCCTCTCTCCAGGCATCTGATATGGCTTTTATAAAGTTATTCTCAGATAAAAGATTTACCTGATACAAATGACTCTACCATCCTCAAAAGCTGAAATCCATCATTTTTTTCTGTTTAATGTCATTTGATCTAAGCTCTTCTGAAATAAACCATGATTGTCTGCTTTTATTTGATTGGCATAATGAGTTAGGCCAGGACCTTGAATCTCTGAATTTTATCTAGTTGCCTACTGTTTTGGAACTTAAAAGACAACATATTTGGAAAGAAGCTCTTTCCCAACCCTTGAAAACTCTGGCCTCCATAAGATTCAAGCATATCTGAGCACTCTTACATAAGCCTCTTTTTCCTATTCCTCATCCTGGTATCCTTTGAGTTTATCAATACAGAGAGATCCACCTAACATAGAGGCACATTTATTTTTAAAAATCAGCTGCAAGGAATTTAGAAAGAGAGCCTATTCAGAGAGGTAAAAGTTTTAATAAAAAGAAAACAATAAGAGCACACATAATTTATTTTATAATTGTAAATCTATTAAACTTTTCATCATATGTAAAGTTTTCTCCAATGGATTAAATTCCAAAGTATCTTGAATTATACACCAAAAAAAATTTAAAAAAGTAAAACCGAAAAATTTCTCATCTTTTTTTTTCTATTTCTTTTATTTCTTATATTATTATTGAATAATATTTATTAGGAATTTAAGTACCTGTGGTTGTCTAAATATAATATAGAAAAACATTGTTGCTCTATGGTAGCATGTGGTCTGAAAGAAAATATGAGATTATGAATTTGGACCCATTCCCACATATAGGAAATGGAACAATTAGAGAGAAGATGTGATGGCAAGATTCAAACCTGTGATTCAGTAAAATAATTTATTGTACAACAATAAAGGCAGTGTTCTGGCTTCATGCTGAGAAAATGAATGGAGCCTAGATGTTAAAGTACACTTTCTCACTGGAGAAGTCTTCCTACTGCTCAAAGCATGGGCATGAGTGAGCCTTAAAAATATTTTTCAAGGCTTAGATGGCATCTTCATATTTCTCAATACTGAGTTTCCTCACCTCCTAATTAATCTGTAGATTTCTCTGTTCTTCCTCACTTTAAAGCACACACTCACATCCCCTCCCTCTTTTATAAGTACATTAAGGGAGAAGAACCATTTAATATTAGTACTAAAAAAGGGCTTGTATATCTCATTGTCCAGAGATGAAAGCTAGTTTTAATCTCTCCTACCAGCTCTAATCAATCAAAAGAGATTATGGGGAAGCTGAGTTGAGAGGGTTGTAATTCTATATTCAGTATCAGTAGAAGAGAGTGGGTAATGATTTATAACAATACAGACTAAGGGATTAGCATCATGTTTGCTACGTATTTGCTATCCCAGTTAAAACCCAATCTTTCATTTTTCAGATAAGTAAAATGGATCCCAGAGGGTCAAATGACTTTTCCAAGTCACACAGTTATTAATGATAATATTAAAACTCAGACCCATGTCCTCTTTTTCAGTTTCTCAGTACAATGCTCATTCTCCTCTGATCCTTTGCCTTTTAAAAAACAAGAGTAAAAGCAGGAATAACCTGGTTTTAAAACCTATCTTGCTATTTGTAGACTACTAATGCTTAAAAGCAATGAAAATCTTATTGCTGATATTTGAACCCCAGTTTTGACAATTTCTTACCTAATAGCGCTGTAATTTTTCTGTATGCAAATTGAGTTAATTGTATGAGTAAAATTCAAAGCACTTGGACCTAGACCCGCCTTGTAGTAAGTCTTCAATAAATGGTTAGCCCTAATTATTAGTTTAAAGGCTTCAATAACACACTTATTCAAGGTGATATTTTTCTAAATAAATTGAGTCTAAAATCAGTTGCAATATCATCTGTTTTCCCCCTATTGAGGTCCTTTAATCTGTAAACCTTCATACAAAAATAAATAGATAAATAAATAAATAAATAAATAATAAACTCATTGAGCTCACCAAAATTGTAAAAAAAATAAAATAAAATAACAGCGATTTTATAAAAACAAGAGAAGCGTTCAAATCTAGCTAATATTTCTATTTATTCAAATGTTTTACCTGCTCTAAGTATATGTTGTTTCCTTGGAGCCCAATATATTTTACTTTCAAAGAAAAGCATTCCATTAAGTGGACATCTTTAGTTCTATTAATCTTTCATAACTTGTTGTTAAGCAGTTCAGAGAAATGGTCCCCTGTACTATTAGTAAGAAAGAGGAATAGATAGATGTGTGTGTGTGTGTGTGTGTGTGTTTGTGTGTGTTGTGTGTATGTGTGTGTGAGATATATATCAGGATAATAGAGCTCATTCATAAGATACCCAAAGCTACAGATCAGGAGTGATGGTTAAAAATTTCACATTTAAATAGTGTGAAAATCTCCTTCTTTATTGCCAGAATTACTGAAGTTTCTAGGAGATTCTTCAAGTTATTGGCTGATCTCAAGGACACTCGCACCTGTACAAGGTGTTGACATGAACCCTCTGTGAATCCTTCCTTTCCTACTGAGACTAGGCTGTGTGCTATAGGGAGTTCAGTTGCTATAGAGAGACCCAGAATGGCAGATCTGAGGATGTACAAAAGCCCATCTGGGCAGAGTTTTGTTTCACTGATGGCTCAATGCCAAGTACTCTAAGCATCTTGGTGACCACCACAATTGAAACTCTGTTTGTGTACTTCATGTGAGAAAGTTCCACCTGGAGATGTGAAGACTGCAGGTGTTTACCAGGCATTGAGACCAGAGAAGTCCCAGCATTTAACACTGCAAGTTTAAGGTGCACAATGTAATGATTTGATACAGGTATATATTATGAAATGCTTTCCACAATAGGGTTAGTTAACACATTTTTTACTTCACATAATTACCATTTTCTGTGTATATTGTTGTAATAAACATGCAAAATTCACTGTAATAATAATTTTTAAGTATACGACATGCACATGACTTTTAAAAGTAAAATTTCTAAGCAATAGCTTTTTAAAGTCATTTAACACATATGGAGGGAGTAGATCCATTTTCCCTGTTTATAAGCATCCTCATCAGCTGCTCTAAAAGTTCAAATGACAACGTAAAGGGCAGTGATTCTCAAAACTGTGTGTTCCCAGTGCCATTTTAGGGAAATTTATTTCTCACAAACCTCAAGAATATAACCAGGTATCACGATTTAAGAAACATGGATTTAAGGAAACAAAGGCTTACACTTTTAAAATATCTTTTCATAAAACATTATTATTGTAAAGTAGTTCTGTAAAGTAAATTCTATACATTCTATAAAAAGTAAATTTTGTTAGAATAGCTATAATCAACATACAGGTAATAACAAATGTTGAAGAGGATGCAGAGAAAAAGGAACCCTCATACACTGCTGGTGGGACTGCAAGTTGGTACAGCCACTATGGAAAATAGTATGAAAGTTCCTCAAAAAACCTAAGAATTGATCTACACATGATCCAGCAATCCCTCTACTGGGTATTTACCCCAAAGACTTGAAAACCCATATCCGAAAAGATATTTGCACACCAATCATCATAGCGGCATTATTTACAGTGGCCAGGACATGGAAGCAACCAAAGTATCCTACATATATACAGTGAAATATTACTCAGCCATAAGGAGAGATGAAATACTGCCATTTGTGACAACATGGATGGACCTTGAGATAATCATGCTAAGTGAAATAAGCCAGACAGAAAAAGTTGAAAATCACTTGATATCACTTATACATGGGATATAAACCTAAAAGCAACAAGCGAAGAGGACAAACAGAGACTCATGGTAGTGGACAATAGACTATTGATTATCAGAGGGTATGGAGGAGGGGGTGGGGAGAGGGGAGACTTAACTGGGATCAAGGGGACAAAATATGTGGTGACAGAAAAAAATCTAACTATGGTAGATGAACACACACTGTAAACAAATATGTCTTACTGTTAAAGTGTACAGCTGAAACTTACTGGGTTTCGTTAACCAATGTCACCATAATAAACAAATAAACAAACAAACAAACGAATTAATTAAATTTGTAAAATTATCATTGAGATAAATATTAAAACAAAACAAAACTTAAGCGAGTCCTTGAGTATATGTTCACGAACTTCAGTTTGAGAAATCTTGTGATGGTGTTTTAAGTTTTACAAGGACATTCACGTATCTATCATCTCATTTAACTCTTGAATCAGTCCTGTGTAATATGCAATGTCATCTTTCTCAAATCACTTGCACGATCATTGGTAATGCTGGCATTTCACCTATAGACTTATAACTTCAAGTATCACTAATATCACATTTTTTTCTAAGAATGATATTTTCATATTGTTTAAAATTGATAAATCTGTTTTATATAACTCACTACAAGTGAACTTCACAATGATTGGCAAGATAATAGACTAAATATTATATTTATGAGCAACATGAAGTAAAGATCATATTGGTTTTTAGATTTTCTGGACCCAGTGCCTTATTTCATTAGAAAGAATTTCTTTTACATTGTCATTTTTAGCTATTTGATTATTATTTTTGATAAGATTCAATATTATCCTTAATAAATAAATCAGCAGACATTTAATAAATCCTAATGTTTAATTCTAAATAATTTTAAATGGCCTAACATAGTATCTCCCAGAATAAAATTCCAAAGAAAGTTAGTCTTCCAGATGCCAGAGAGAGTGAGAGAGAGACTGGTTTAAAAGAAAAGCAAATTATTTAAAATCTATGAGAAGTTCTGCAATTTAAATCTGTTTATTTCACCCAGTATTTCTGAAATGTATTTACCCACTGTGTGTATGTCAGTTTAGAAGTGTATGTCACTTCTATCAGGACTCAAGGCTAATTTATAATAACTCAAGAACTTTGGTGCTACACTGTATTTCAAAGTATCCTTCTGAAACCTCATGTGGCCCAAGCTCTTGTATTACCTGATACCTGTTTCTTCCAAATTTCAGTGTTTTTTATTCACTGAAGCTGAGAGACTGTGGTATTTTCTAATAATGATCTTTCTTCTAGAAAGGGCAATTCAAGCAAAGATTTTTATTTTCTCTATTTAACATAATATTATCATGTGTTTTCACCTCACTAAAGGATAAACTCAGTTTCACTCAATAGGCAATGCAACAACCAAGTATTTGTAGTAAAATAATGAGCCATCCAGCATTCCAAAATGTTTCAGGACAGGCTTCTGCATGGTGTTAACTAAGTGTTGTTATTACTATTAACTATAAATTATTTTATTATTATTATTATTAATCTCTAAAGATGTTAACCTCATTTTATGTACTACAGGTGTTTTGAACATTTGAATGCAAAATATATTTTCATAAATTAATATGTTAAAAAAACAGTAAAGCAGTTGAAAGCTTAAGGGAATCATGGCTATACATGACTAAAATGTTTGCAAAATTAAAAAAGATTATTACTTGCAATATGATTATAACCCGATACCAATCATATATATATTTTTTCTATTACTTTGGGTATTCTAAAACTAGGATTATAACAAAATTGTGCTAGGGATCCATATGTGGTATGTAATGTTCAACATGGCAAAAGCATCAATGGATGACCGACTCTAAAGTGACACAATTTTGTGGAGAAGATGAGAATCAGTTATGACTCTCAGAGAAATATCAATGTATTTTGCAGTTGTTTCCTTTCGAGGAAATCTCCTGAAATTCTATAGCATGTTTTATTGTTGAGGAATTTGTCCAAAAAATATTTCCAATGTCCTGTGCTCTGGTTATCCATACCCTGGGTTCTGCAAAGGTCTTTACACGCATATTATACTCCAATGACATTTTCATCCTGAAATGTATTGTCTCCATAGCTGAACACCTGCCACAAAGCACAACATTAGACTGAGAATGTGCATTCAAATATCCTAGAGTCGATATATTAGAAGTTATCAGAACACATTGCTCAAAAGCGGAAAAATTAATCAAAATGTCCTATTTTCACTGTGTTAGCAGCAGCAGGGCACAACAGACTGCAGAACTGATTAGTTACTTATTAAATAAGAACAGCAATGACAGACTTTCAAAATATTAAATTAGCCTAACAGAGCTCCCAGCAAAATGGTAAAACCTAAGTACAAGCTGAGCTGTAGACAAAGCAGAGGTCCATCTACGAAAGGTGGAAATGACAAAGGTTCTTGCTGATACTGCCTTCTGCAAAATGTCATATGTTTGGACTTAATAGAGTTGCTCCAGTTATTCTAATTTCTGTGTTCTTCTCCCTTGGGCAAATTTACTCACTTTGTCTGAAGTGATACCAGGGAAATCAAAGATCTTCAGGTTCTGGTCCAGAAAATGCTCCTCCATTTGGCATACTCTTGGTCACTGAGAAAATGGAGATACACTCAATCTTGACTGGAGGTAAAACCATTGGGTAACATCACCAGATGATGTTGCTAGCTTGTTTTTATCATCGGAGTAAACAAAAGTTTTAATTAGAAGAGATCACACGTCCTACTAATGTTTCATATATCTCACTAGCCACCATTAACAGCTGGCAACTATGTGATAAAGTTGGGTCAGCAGTTCACAGCAGTTAGATAATATAAGCTAGCTGCCTTCTCCTGTAAGATGGAAATTCACTTATGTGGGATGCTGCCTGTGAGCTGAGTACTGGTATTCAATATCAAAAGAAGATTGTTGAAGAAACAATATACGCAACTTCCTGTAGAGCTTACCATCATTTCAATCTTGGGACTAAACATATAATGACTATCTAATGCTTCTTATCTTATCATCCATTGTTTCCTTTGTGAGCTTTATAAAGAATCGCCATTTGTCAATAGGCATCAAAATAAGTCTGACAAGGCAAGTAAAGAAGAAAAACCTGTAGCAAAAGCATTAAAGAGAAAGTGTCAAGTCTATAATTTTCCTTGGTAATTCCTGCAAAAGGGTGCATCATTTTATGAAGAATTCATCCCCAGGTTCCCATATACTCTGAAAGAAGTTGGATGTCTTTCCAAAGCCTTTCAACTATGTAAGGTATTTATTAAAGGTCTTGGTTTGGGAAATGAAGGCTGTTTATATCGCAAATTGCCTTCTAGTCAAGCCCTTCTCCACAACTAATTGGCATGACCTTGGATGTATCTGCTCTTGAGTATCCTTGACATCCATCTGCTATGAAGATGAATTAGTTATTTAGGTAGCAATCAGCTTTCCTGGTTTAGCCAAAGTGCATCCATTCCTCTTTAAGCCTATTAAACTGGGAATAGACTTTCCAGCTAATGCACAATGCAATCACTACCACTCTGGAGGTGCCAGGCAGCTAAATATTTTGTATTCAGTTTTGAAAAACTTCTTTCTAAAATAAGAAAGATAGAAAGGAGGGAGAAGAAATAAGCTGGAGGTGGGGGAAGGGAGTCAGTAAAGACCTAGAGATACAATTAAGAGTCTAGGTATTGGCCAATTTTTATTAGCTCCAACTTTGACTTACAGGGCTGAAGTCAGCAAGTGGTCAGTGTAAAGGCAGGTAGGGAGGGCAGAGGAATAAAGAGAGCAAGGAGTCCCTTAAATGAGTAACAAGAGACAATTGGCCCTAAAGACGGAAACAATCAGAGTTTATTCCAGGGAAAGGATTAATTTCTCTGCAACCCTCCAGCCAGCATGAGGCAATCTCCCACTGCTACATGGCTTACCCTTCAAAACTTTGCAAGTGACCGCTCCCTCTCTTGATCCACATGCACCCAATCTTTAGAGAAAGGAAAGGTTTGCTGTCCATGCCTGACTTAAAAAAAAAAGACATAATATGAGATTATTTGGAATTTGTATTTAGTAACAAAGTATAAAACGGCACACATTTTTTAACACAATCTTTGTTCACTAAGCAAATGTTAGGCACCAGAATCTGTCCAAGTGCATTGATATACATTATCCCAGAATGTGCATGGAATGGTGTCCCTGGGCATATATCCTAAATGATGTTCTGGAGCTAAAAACAATGGCAGCGCAATGGGATGCCTACCTTGTTTTAAGTAATACAGTTACTTCACGTCCAGGTCTTCTGATTCTATAGTGTATTTCTGCCACTACACAGTCATGCACCTACTTATTGATATGAGGATACAACAGTGGATAAATCAGGCAAACATCTGTGGCTTCACAGATCTACCATTCTACAAGGTTCCCCATGTCTTGTTTATTTTTCTAATTAACATTTGAGGACAATGGGACAGTGGCATTTTTGGTGTGCTTGCTTGTTTGTTTTCTATGTCTTTTTCTTATTACTCTGGATAACATTATGCTCAAGAGAGTCAGTTGGTTTGATTTGATCCAATTTTATTTATTTTTTAAATATCTCTTTCGTGTTAGTGACCAGACCAGACACTGGCAATACATAAATAAAACAATGATGATGGGAGTTGAAAAAAGAATGCCTTAGAGATTTTAAAAAAATAATAGGGATTCTGATTTAACCTGGTGGATTAAACAAGTAGTAACCACATCTCCTCTTGAAAACAGTACTTTGAAATTAAAGGGGGATAAAAAGCATAAGGTCACAAGGACAAAGTTAAAAATAGAAATAATAGAAAACAGACATTAAGATTACATTTTCACAGACAGAAAACAGTTGGATGAGAGAAAACTGACACATAAGCGAAGCCTGAAAGCTCTGTGGCCATCAGGGTAAGCGGTTAGGTGATAACAATAAGTAGGCCAATGTGTTTTAGAACCCCAGAAAGGCTCAAGAGTTGAATGATGCAGTAGGTTAAAAGTTAGGGTGACTGGTGGACAATGAACAAGAATATTGTTTGAAAATCTGTGTAAGACACATTTTATTCCTAGATTTTATTCTTCACCCCACATAGCAAATAACATTACCTTCACGACGGCTGTAGAATACTGATGTTATACTCTCTGGAGGAGTTAAATAATATTTTTGTTTCAGGGACTCTGAACAAAGAAATCAGTGGACAATTTAAAATTATGTGAATTAAGTAATGGTCTCCCTGAATCCCTTCCCTGCATACCTACATTCCCTTATTAGACTCTGTGGTGGGCAGTTTCTGATCTGACACTCCATATTCCCCTCTTCCTAATATCTAAGCCTGTGTGTCACTCCCTCCCTAGTATGTGGGCTGGGCCTGAGGACTTCCTTCTAATGAATAGAATGTGGCAAAATGATCAAAAGTCATTTCTATGATTAAGTGACAAAAACTGTGACTTCTGTCTTGCTAGCACTCTTGCTGACACTTTCTTGAGGTCTTTCTTGCTCAGTCTGATGAAGTAAGCTAAATGGAGAGACCTACTTTGAAAGAAACTAAGGAAAGCCTCTGTCCAACAGACCATGAGAAACTGAATCCTACCAACAACCACGTAAGTGAACTAGAAACAGAGCCTTTCCAGTGAAGCCCTGAGATGGCTGCAGACTTGTAGGATCACTTGATGTCTTGGTTTTCTCAGGACTGAGGGGTTTCCTGGCATATAAGATTTTCAGGGCTAAGACTAGGAAAGTCCTAGACAGATTGTCATGATGGTTCACCCTACTTGTAAGAGATCCACAGCCAAAAGTTCCAGTTAGTCTGCACCCTGATTCCTGACCATAGAAACTGTGAGATAATAACTAATTGTGGGTGCTAGTTATGCAGCAAAGGAAAATTAAAACATATTCTCAGAACACCAATAGCCAAGATTATACCAGCAAGGCAGGATACCTGACTATTTTTCTCTGGTAAAATGAAAAACACAAGACAAAGGGTCTATCATTACTTACAGTCAGTGGATTTCCTAACAAAATTCTAAGATTCTGCCTAAGCATTTCAAGATGAAGTCTATCTCTTATCAAGACCTACCTGTGCTTACAGAACCTCTAAAAACATTTTAAAGTTTACTTTTAAGGGAATCAACAACTAATATTAAAATAAAATTTTCAAGAAGATTTCTAATATAAAGTAAAGGAAATATATAGAAATAAAAAAGAAATTAGATGGAAGAGAAAACATAGAAGCAAGAAAATACTTCAACAGAATCACTAATGTACCCATGAGTGTACTCAAAAATGTAAAAGATAATGTAATCATAAAATCAGAAAAAAATGCTATAAAAAGGAGCATTAATAGGATAAATAATCTTGAAAATGGAAATATAAAAGATATTAAATCTTCACAGGAGTATTAAAAGATAAAAGCAACTTTCTCAGAAAATTAAATAAAAAGATAGTCAAAGTTATAAAAGAAAAAAATAATTAAAATAAGCATTGATATAAAATTAATATGAATTCCAAAAAAAACCAGAGAATTGAGAAAAATATTCAATAATTTTTAAAAATCCACTTGAAAGGGCACTAAGCACTCAAAACAAATAGAAAAAGATCCACATCATGAAAAAACGAAAACTATTAAAGAAAAACCTATATCCCAAAATATTAGGACACTACAAATAAAGTCAAGAAACTTAAAAAAACTGGAGAGAAAAAAATCATATACAACAGATCAAGAAAAAAATAACATCAGTTTTCTAAACAGTATCATTTAATTCTAGAATATAATGGAGCATTACTTTAAACATTCTCAAAGGAAATGATTGCCAACTATAATTCTGTCTCTAGAAAAAACTAGATAGTAGTTTGTTGGGCAGAGAATACAGGTGGTAAAATTCAGACTGCTCTTTGTAGCAATTTAGCTATGAATTGTGGGAGGCTCCTGTGCACTGTTGACAGAGGGTCTGTGTTTGTGGAAGATTAGCAGAACCATTCTGATTCTAGGCCCACAATCAGATTGCCTTTTCTGATCCCTCTGAATTTAGACATGTGACTTCTTTGGCCATAAAATAAAAAAAGAAAGTAGCATCTGTTACTCCTAGAATCATTTAGAACTGTTGCACAGTTCTCCATGCTCTCTTTGTCTGTAGCATTAAACCTTGATGCCTGGCTTTAACATAGTGGTGCTTCTGTTATCCTTGGTCTCTGAACTACTAGGATAAAGAGAGCTTTGGGATTACTGACAGTGGGCATGAGGAGAAGGTAGAAAGTAAACCTTGTTTGTTCTTAGGCATCAACACTAATGAGCTATTTTCAAAGCATAATTCAGCCATTTTGCTGAATGTGGTGTGTTGCTTGTTTACTTGTGTTTAATATAAGAGATATACTTGCATATGTTTGTATGATATAGAAGAGCAACTAAAGAAGCAGAGGTAGAACATCCCAGGCAGAAAAAGAAACAATGAGGATACAATAGATAAAAGACTAATGGAAGAATTAACCTTCAACCAAAGAGAAATACCCCATTCTTTGTGACTGAAGAGAATGAGCTAAAATGAAATATGGATACGTATGTGATAATCAATATGAAATTAGGATTTTTTTTATATAGCCTCTGGTTTTCTTTCTGGTAAGTGGGAAATGAGACTGTTGTTCATTGTTGAAATTCTTGGGGGGATAGTGAAATAATAATGTGGTAGTCATTTTCAGTTGGGAAAACGAAAGTCACTTATTTATTCCAAAAATGAAGATTTTTATTTTTTTTAGTAAATTAGCGGTTTACATAAATATTGGAAATGCTGAGACAATGAAGGTCAAGCAAACAACATGCAAAGCTCAGCCTTCTGTCACAAAACAAAAGATTTCCAAGAGGTAGCATGGAAACTGCTAGAAGTCTCAAAAGTACTGAAAAAAATCTGACCAAATATCTTGGTCTGTATAAGGAAAGTGAGTGGTTAAGACATCACTGAAAATCCTATATCTAAATGCTCTTCTTGCAGCAGCTGCCTCCTGGAAATAAAGGCTTCTTCTTCTTTTCTGTTTGGACACAGTGAGTCCCTCTCACTTGCAGATACTAAGTGCCCAGAACTGCACAGGAATAGGGATTCAGGAAATGTAGTTTACTGTCTGCAATTCAGTGGACATCTTGTTGTAGGCAAATTAACTAGACCAAACTGGGTATGCTCTCAAAGGGGGTTTATTAGCTGGCAGCTGTCCTTGCCAGGAGCAGCCCCGAAATGTAGAGGTACAAGGTTTTTAGCCCTAAATCCCATTCTTCATTCTGTCTGAACACAAAGATCTACTTCTCTTCAATTCACTACCTGTCAACCCACTGACTGGGTGTGTAAGTGGGGGTACAGAATCAGAATGCTTATTGTTAATAGCCTATGTTCCCATGACGGTAGCCAAGCAATAATTTCCAGCTTATACACAATTGTTTCTCATGCCACGTAGGTAAGCAGAGTAACTCAGGCAGTTAGTGTTTGAGCTCATTGTTACAAGTTTCATGATTAACAGAATGTGGCTAAGGGTTCCAGGAACTAGGCCTTTGTCTAGTTTTAGGTTTCAATGAACTCTTACCCTTACCACATCTCAGCAGGCTGTCACAATCTGTGAAAAGGGGCAATGATGGTGGCATATTGAGTACAAGCAATCGGTATGGCAAATTTTGAACATGTGTCATTTGTGGCAGCCTTTCACGTTTTGGCATTCCTTCCCATAATATGATAGTCTCTTATAATGTGAAGCCTGTTTTAGAAATGGAGAACCACCTTTAAAAACTACGTCTCCCACCTTCCCTGGTTGTTAGTGACAGGCGTATGTTTTAGGTTTTTAAATTAGACATACCATAAAAGACTAGTTCAAAACAGAATTATATGAGAAAAAAAGCAGGATACAGCATTTGATTGTCTCACATGGATTACAGCAGAAGTAGCCCAGTTCTGAGCTCAGCTGAAGTTATATACTTCTGATTTGAAAGCTCCCTAAGCATGGAAGAGGCAGCAGCTCCTTTGGCCGGCTAGGTCCACAATGTGGCTCTAGGAGTTATTCCTGGAACTTTAGCCTAGAATTGTCCATCAGCCCATCCAACAATTTCATGATCTGTTTTTGACTTAACACACCTTATCTAATTATTCATGTCAGTGTTTTCTGTTGCCTTCAACTGAGAACATGGGCAAATATTTGCAATTGGGGAGATTGATGAACGCTTAGAAAAATTGCTGTTGGGGTGAAAGAAGATGATAATTAGAAAGATCTAGAAAATACAAGCTAATGGAATACAAGATAATGTTATGCTGAATTTTTCTGTTGACAATGACCCCAGTCTATGTTCTTTTTCTCTAGCAGTTCTCAGCAACTTGGATTATGAAGTGTAGAAGATAAATGTTTGGATTAATGCAGAGTTTTCCTGACTTTATGGTTGAACGAATTAAGAACTCAATAAATTGATCCACAGTCCCAGACAAAAAAGGGATGCAAATGGAAATTAAACCTATGTACATGAAAGTCCACACATAATAATATATCTCTGGAGATAATTTCTCTTATTCTGTCATTCACTTGAGACCCAAAAGCTACTCCACAGAAAAGAACTCTTTGTCTCAAGTGATCAGTTAATTCTCGTTGACAGATGCAGTCTCTTATGTATATAAAATTAAGATATTTAATGTAGCTTGAATTTATTTGTTGCTTAAATGTTTAATTCTTTGTTATCTGTATTGAAAGAATTGAAGGAATATATCAAAAATTATCTGATCTTTACGTATTCAGCATCAGTGAAAGCATATATCATTGATTAGAATGTTGCTAATAGAAAATATAATCAAGTTGCTAGGTTAGAAAACCCAGGAACTGATGGCTACAAAGGCGATCAAACAAACAAAAAACAAACCACCACATCACATTATAACTCCTGGTTGTATTTAAACTTGAATGTTTTAAGGAATATTTTAAAAGATAAAATGTAGAAGTTAAACAATTATCTCTGAAATATTATTTTTTATATGCATTCCCATTTCCCTGTTCTGAATTCTTTTGGATCTCCTTCATTTATGAGTTCACAAATATTCCTTCTTAGGTGTTTCTAGATGATGGGAGGTAGTAGTAACCAAAAAGGAAAGGTCCCTGCCCCAGTGAGGTTTGCAGTTTTGTAGGAAAAACTGACATTTTACAAATTATTAAGTCATAAACATTACAAGTTGCTATAAGAGATCTGAGGAAAATAAAAAGTAGTACAAATGAGCACATAAGTAGCATCATACTTTGAATTTGAAAATGAAGAAAAGTCTTTCTGAAAAATTTATAGATTTGCTCAAACCTGAAAAGTTAGTAGCTATTAGTCACTTAAAGAATATCACTTTATTCTGGATAGAAGGAACTGTAAGTGAAAAGGTCCTGAGGTGAGAAATAATAATATTTCATTCCCTACATAAAAACAATAATTTGAGAAAAAAATTGTAAAACACGTAACCAGTTTTCACATGATTGGAAGCCAAATTCCTGTAATTGCTGTAACACACACACACACACACACACACACAAACTCCCTCTCTCTCTCTCTCTCTCTCTCTCTCTCTCTCTCTCTCTCTCTCTCTCTCTCTCTCATACTTGCCTTGCTGTGACTTCTAACAGCTCCATCTTGCTGGTGCATTTGGATAGCCAGATTTCCAAATCTATGTTTGGGACCAAGAATAAATATTTTTAAAACTTCAACCAATTAGAGATAGTCTGTGCTGAGTTCTGGATCTGAGAAAACTGGATTTGCCAAGACAATTTATTTTGAATGAATTATTTTCTGCTCTGGCCACCCGGTGGTTAAGCCTTCATGTTTCTGTTGCTTTGGTGTGAACAGTCTGTATGCTTGTTTCACTTCATTTAAAATCTTTCTGGTCTTGCTTGGATTAACCTTCTGTCTTGAGCCACAGGTTTTCTAAACAGGCAATGTTACCTCAAATGACTAAAATGGATTTGAGAGCTTTCAGGCTTGCTTAAGTATGTACATTCTGAATATACTTTAGACCTGTAGCCATGAATTTGTCAGAGAAAGTACACTGGACTTTCAGGACATAAACAGGAGAAATAAAACACCCTAATATGACACTGAAACAAAAAGGTGAAACTTGGAGGGTTCATTATCACATTACTGGTACATTTAAATAAACAAGGGGGCTTGTGGCATCTGCTGGTGAATTATAATTGATGATAAAGAAAAATAAAATATCATCAAGTGCTCGTTCTAAAGCAAGGGTGACATGAGATGAGTGGTGAGTGCTGAAGAAAAGAGTTAACAAGTAAACTGTGCTAAACTCACAGAACAAGGTAAAGATAAATTGTTCATGTTAATGTCTTTGAAGAATGGTAGTAGAAATGCTAATTTTGCCATTTTTTAGATTTACTTAAAGCTGAAATCAATGGAGCAAAAGCAAAAACCCACAAGGTCTGCCCAGCCTTATGGTTTAGATAATGCCCATTGTGTGGTTCATTAACTGTGTGTCTCATTCCTCATCTGTCCCTGTCCCTGAGAGTCTCCCAGGAGCAGGGCTGGAGGCTTCCTATGTTGCCTGCTGAGGAATGGAAACATGCTGCTGTGGGAGCACAGCATAGTGCAGAGGCTTTTAACCCTGATAAACTCAAGACCTCTTTTTTATCACAGATATTTTTCAAGACCTTTATACGATCATGAAATGCACCCTTTCATGGGCATATATGCTTTTTTGAAGCATAGTTTTCAGCATAGATGGACAGGAAGGAGTTTTTAGAAAGAGGCAGTGGTTGGGAAAAACCAATACCTGAAAGGCTTGGAAATAATATAAAACAGAAGTAAAATAAAATTCATATATGATGCACTATCACATAAAGTAAAAAATAAAACTATAACAGAGCAATAAGTATTGTAATGTGTACATGTTCAGTACATGTTCAGATATAACAAAACTAGTGGCTTTAAATGAGATGCTTGCTTCTGTATACATCGAAATGATCTGAAAGAAATAGCTCCAAGTACAAAAGAATACAGGTGTGTTGCAGGTGATACAATTACTTCCATCAGAGTTGCTGTCAGCAATGTTACTTTCCAAAATGCAGACTAATTCTTTCTGAAACATCTGAATGAAAATAAGGGCACTATTTTTAAAATTTACATAATAGTTGTATTCCAGAGAAATTTAATGTATATTATCATTAAAACTATGCAGGAAATACTGTTTTTAGTTTTTTAGTTTTTTTGTATAATTGAATTAGAATTTAATTTCAGATAATTTTAGAAAATTTTCTTTCCTGCACACCATAATTACAAACCTCCATAATAAAAATTTAAATATATGGATAGGGGTATGTGTCTATGTCTGGCCTGGACCTTGCCCTGATCACTTACATACAGATTCCCATTTAAGTATGTTTGCTTGGAGATTTAAAAGGAGTCTTTAACTCCAACATGTAAAGTGCACTCTTCTCCTTCACTTTTCCTCATCTCAGTAAAGGTCTGCTCTATAGTTCTGGTTATTTAGGCCAAAACTTTAGACTCTTTAATTTCATTCTTTTCTGTGTGCCCCACACTCAATACACCTATAAACGCTATTTTCCTATAGACTCTACTTTCAAAACTATTTAGAATTCAACAATTTTTCTATCAAAGTTACAAACCTGGTCCAAGATGTTAAAAGCATTCACATGCATCATTTCAGTATTTTCCTAACTTGTCCCCTTCTTTTACCCTTGTCCGTATATAGGGGTATCTTAGCACAGTAGCCTGTGAGCTTCCAAATCTGAAGTCTGTTCAAAGTTTCTCAATATTCTCAGTGGCTCCTATCTCACTGAGTCCAAGTCTAAGCTCTCACCATCTTTTTCCCTGCCTCCTCCCTTACTTCTCTCTCCTAACTTTCCCATATCCCCTCACCATCATGCTCCAGCCACCAAAGCCTCCTGGTTGCTCCTCAAACACACCAAGCACACTCCCCACTGGGCTTTTACACCTATTCTCTACTCCACTCTGCCTGAACTGCTGTTTCCCAGGCTATCTATCCGCAGACTTCACTTCCTCTTCCCCTTCAATTTTCTGCTCAGTTAATACTTCTCATTATGTCTTGAAGAGCTGAGGAGAAAGAACATTGCAGATATCAGTGTAAACCCGAAACCATAGAAAAACAGCAGGGAACCAAATAATACAGTTTGACTGTGGTTTAGAGGGAAGAAAGATAAATAATTCTGGAGATACTACTTTGACAGAGATTTAGAAGGATATTGAATTCTGGGCATGAAGGAGTTTTAGACTTTTATCCTGTAGTTAATAGGAAGTTGCAGACAATTTTTGAGCAGGGGATAAAATGATTTAAAAGGTTCTTTTGAATAAATAGAGTGGCATGGGTCACCGAGGAGAGAGATATTGAAGAGTTAAGCCACAGTGCAATAGCAGCTGTACAGGACAAAGCAATAAGACACTAATATAGAGAATTTATTATTGAATTAGTTTAGGGAGATTGTCTACAGAAAGATTAATCACAAAATATATCAACTGTATTGATTTGGAAGGTAAGTAAGTATATTTTCTCAGATAATATCTTCTCAATGAGCCTTTCACCAACCACTACATTCATTCATTTGACATGCATTATATTATACCATTATGTTATATTTGTTGGGTTATTTTCTATGTTTAAAATTTCCTCCACATTTTCCCTCTTTCTCAGCTTTGTTTATTCCATTTCATTTACTGCAAACTAAAATACTATATGCAAGAGGTCAAGAAATTTTTTCCATAAAAGGTTAGATAGTAAATATTTGAGGCTTATAGTCCAGAAAGTCTCTGTCACAACTACATAACTCTGCCATTGTACTTAAATCAGCTATAAACAATATCTAAATACATTTCCAAAAAGAGGTAACAAGCAAATTTGTTGTATGTCGCTGACCCCTCCTCCATATGATACTTTGCTTTTGTCTTTATTTATTTGTATGTTTTCTGTAGCCCATTCTAGAATGTAAAGACTATGAAGAAAGACATTTTTGTCTATTTTGTTTATTACTGCATCCCTCACCTTTAAAATCGTGTGGGCACATAGTTAACATAACATGTGTTATTGCATAATTCCAGTCACATGATATGGGATTGAAAGCAGATGAAATGTTTCCTACAATTCTTCCATCCATAATTTCGTAGTTCAAAATATTTACTGAAATATATATGCAAATATTTTCCTTAAAAAATAACTATCACCCTCCATTGCTGACAGATTAAATTTAAGCTTTTTAGCATGGCATGGGAAGTGTGGTTTTGAAGAAGATACCCATGAGCTGTATACAGTGACGTAGAGAAGTGTCTCATCTTCATGTTTTTCAGGGTTAGAAGTACAATTATGAGTACAGCAAAATAAGACTGAGTCAAGTTAACCTCCAAAGGGGCCAATGAACAAACCAAAGTACTAATATTTTAATTCATATGAGGAAAATTATTAGATGAACTGTTTTTTGCAGATGCACTAAAGGCTTCAAATATAGAACTTGAGTATTTTTTTGCTCAGTGTATTGCCCCCTGGAATTAAATCTACTTGAAAGAAATATTCATAATCATAAAGCTTCACATTCAGAATTACACCAAAAATATAGTTTGTTGCAAAATTAGTTAACTTTACCATAGGTATAAAAGGATACTGAGTTCCTTGGGGGCAAGGTCCTCTAAGACTTTCTAATCTAAACAGCTCTGATTTATTTCTGTATTTTGTATTGAATTTATGCATACAATTTCACAGGGAAAAAGAAAATTTTCTATAAAAAATGCAACTCATTGAATTTCTTAGTTTGATAATAGTGTCAACAGTCTCAATATTTTCTGATATTCCGATGAATGAATGTTTTAGGGTCAAATGTACTCTCTCCACTAGATTGTGTTGATTACATTTGAATTGATTTTTTAAAATATATAAAAGTTAATGTTTTTAATCAGGTTACAGTCAAGTCTTAACCTTGGAAAGAATCAATCTATTTAAAATAAATTTACATCTCAACCATAATTCATTTATTTTATATTTTAACATTCAGAGGTCAATGTTTTCTGCCTATTTTTAAATTCTTATTATTCTCCCAGTTATTGTCCACAAAACTTTTTATCTCACCTCAGCCTCTCTCAATATAACTTACATTTGAGCTGCAATAAAATCTTTACTTTTGCTCAACACGAAGACCTTGTATACACTTATATTTGTATTCTAATTTTCCTTTTTTGGTATGCATATTGTTTCTCACATACTTTTATTACTCTATCTAGAATTTGAATTCTGAAGCTTGACTGACTCAATATGAAGCCTGATTTGGCTACTTCCTAGTTAAATGATGATGGGCAATTTGTTTAACTATCTATGCAATAAACAAAAGAATCCCAAAATGTGCAAAGAAACCACTGCAGAATTAAAGAAAGAAATATTCTGGGCTACAAAATAATTCTTAATAAATTTAAAAATAATAAAATTATTCTAAGCATCTTCTTTGATTACAATGGACTGAAGATAGAGATCAATAGAAGAAGGAAACTGGAAATTTAAAAATTATGTGGAAATTAACACACTTTCAAATAACCAATGAGTAAAGAAGAAATCACAAGAAGAATTAGAAAATACTTCTAGGTAAATGAAAACAAAAACACAGCATTCTAAAATTTATAGTATGCAGACAAAGCCGTGCTAAGCAGGAAATTTATAACTGCAAACACCTACATTAATGAGGAAGAAATATTTCAAACCAATAATCTAAACTTAATATTTTGAGAAACTAAAAAAATGAATATAAAAATAAATGCAAAGTGATCAAAAGAAAATAATAAAGCTTAAAGAAGAGACAAATGAAAAACATTTGAAAAAATACAATGAAAATGAAAGTTAGTTTTTTGAAAAGATCAACAAAATTGACAAACTTAGAATAACAAAGAAAAAAGAGAAATAAGGCACACAAAAACAAAAAACAGAAATAAAAATAGGGATATTATTATCAATAATAAAAAAGATTAAAAGAAAATACTATGAATAATTGTAGGCCAATAAATTGACTTAGATAAAGTGGATAAATTTCTAGAAATATACAAACTACCAAAACTGACTCAAGAAGAAATAAGAAATATGAACAAATCTATAAAAGTAAGATTAAACCAATAATAAAAATTCCCAACAACTACAAAAAATGTCCAGGACCAGATGGCTTCACTGATTAATGCTAGCAGTCAGTTTGTAGTACATTTGGTAACAAATCTTTTCAAACTCCTCAAAAAATAAAAGGGGAGAGAACATATCTTCACTCATAAAACCCCACCATTATTGTGACATACTGAAGGGCACTTTGGTTATTTCTATGTCTTAGCCACTGTGAATAATGCTGCTATGAACATCGGGGTGCATTTATCTTTACAAATAAATGTTTTCAATTTTGGGGGATAGATACCCACTAGAAGATTTGTTGGGTCATATGGTAATTCTATTCTTAACTTTTTTAGGAACCTCTGTAGTGTTTTACATAGTGGCTATACCAATTTACATTTCCACCGCCAGTGTATGAGAGTTCCTTTATCCAACACTTGTTATTATTTATCTTGTGGCCAGGACATAAAAAAAACCTAAGTGCCCTTTAATAGATGATTGGATAAAGAAATTATGGTTAATATATACAATGGAATATTACTTAGCCTTAAGAAAAGATGAAATACTGCCAATTGTGACAACATGAATGAATCTTGAGATTATCATGCTAAGCAAAATGTGTCAGATGGAAAAGGTTGAGAACCATATGATTTCACTCATCTATAGGATATAAAACTGAGAACCAGAAATGAACAACATGAACAAACAGAAACTCATGCACACAGACAAGAGGGGAGGGAGAAAGTAGATAAGGTAAAAGTGGTCAAATGTATCATGACAGAAGGAAATTTAACTTTGGGTGATGAACACATGATTTAATAAACCTATGACATACTGAATTGTATAAATTTAATAAAAAAATAATACTCCTTGTTATCATCCTACTCATTGGTGAGACTGAAAGCTTATCTCCTAAGATCAGAAACAAAGATGACAACTTTTAATGCTGCTGTTCAGTGTTGTACTGGAAGTTCTACCCAGAACAATGAGATAGGGGGAAAAAAAAGCATTCAAATTGGAAATAAGAAGTAAAACTATTTCTATTTGCAGATAACATAATCTTTTATATGAAAAATTCCCTAGAATACATAAGAATGCTATTAGAGCTAATAAGCAAATTAAGTAAAATTCCAGGGCATAAGATGAACTTACAAATTTTAGTTGTGTTGCTATACCCAGGCAATGAACAACTTGATATAGAAAGTAAGAAAACTGTTTCATTTATAATAGCATTGAAAAGTATAAAAAGCCTAGATTTAAATTTATTCAAAGAAGTAAAATCTTATATAATGAAACCTACAAAAACATTGTACAAATTAAAGACATAAATAATTGAAAAGACATCTTATAATCATGGATGGGAAGATTTAATAGTCTTATGATGTCAATACTACTCAAAGTTATCTACAGAATCAATGCAAATTATAAAAGCCTTACTTTTTATGGAAATGTGAAAGCTGATTCTCAAATTCATATAAAGTTTCAAAGACTTCAAATAGTGAAAAGAATCTTTAAAAAATAAAGTTTAGGATTCATGTTTCTTGTTTAAAATCTCACTACACAAAAATAAAAATGAAAGAAAGTAATAAATAAATAAATGAATGAATGAATAAATAAATAAATAAAAACAAAAACTCATTACAAAGTTTTATTAATCAAAACTATATGGTACTGGCATAAGGATAGACATATAGACCAATGGTATACAATTGCCAGTTAAGGATTAAACTCATGTTATGGCCATATGACTTTTTCACAAGGGTCCTAACATTATTCAATTGGGAAAGAATAGTATCTATAGCAAATGGCGCTGGGAGAAGTAGATGATTTTACATGCTAAAGAATTAACACATATACAAACATACATACATGTATATATAATTACATGTATATAAGTATATATACATACACACACATATATATACATCATATATACCATGAGTTGTATGTCATATATAAAAAATAACCTAAAACAAATAAACAACTAAATATAAGAACTAAAACAATAAAATTCATAGAAGAAAAGATAAGGGCAAATCTTTACGGTCTTGAATTTTGCAATGGATGTTTTAGATATGACACCAAAAACATAATCAAAAAGAAAAAAATAAATCGAAGTTAATTAAAATTAAAAACTTTTGCTCATCAAAGGACATTATCAACAAAAAGAAAAGATGACCTGAAGAATGGGAGAAATTATTTGCAAACACATTTGATAAGGGTTTAATATTCAGAATATATGAAAAACTCATACAAATCAAAAATAGAAAGTTAACCAATTTTAAAAGTGGGCAAAGGACATAAACAGACATTTCTCCAAAGAAGACATACAAATGTCTAATAAGCACATGAAAAAATTCTCAGCATCACTACTCATGAAGGAAATGTAATCTAAAATTGTAATGAGATACCACTTCATTCCCATTATAATGGCATTATATGTTGAATTATGTCCTTCCAGAATTCATGGATTCAAGCTCTTAAAGATGTATACCTCACCTTATGGTTGTAGTTGGAGACAGGGCCTTTTGGAGGTAGTTAAATTAAAATGAGGCCATTAGTGTAGCCCTAATCCAATTTGACTGGTGTCTTTATAAGAAGAGGACATTTGCACACATAGAGGCACTAGCAATGTGTGTGCACATAAGAAAGACCATGAGAGAACTCAGAAGAAACTCAACCTGTAAACACCTTGTATTGGATTTCTGGCCTCCAGAATTTTGAGAAGATATTTTCGTTGTCGTTTAAGCCACTCAGTTGGTGGTATTTTATTATAGCAGCTCTAGCGAACTAATGTAGATGGTTATAATCTGCAAAATGGAAAATAAGTATTGGTGAGGATAAAGAGTTTGGAACCCTTATGCATTGCTCGAGAAAAGTGAAATTAGTATAGCCACTGTGGAATAAAATTTAGCATTTCCTCAAAAAGCTGAACATATGATCCAGAAATTCCACTCACAGGCATTATACACAGCATAATTCAAAACAAAGACTCAAACAGATACTTGTTTATGACTGGTGGTTGCTGCATTATTCATAGTAGCCAGGGTAGAAACAACTCAAATTTCCATCAACAGATGAATATGTAAATAATATGTGGTATATGCATACAATGGAATATTATCAAGCCACATAAATAATGTTTTTATAGATGCTACAATATGGAGAAACCTTGAGAATGTTATGATAAGTGAAATAAGCTAAATACAAAAGAAAAACTATTGTAGGATTCCACTAATATGAAAATTCTTGAATAAGTATATTCATAGAGAATGTGAATTAAAGGTTACTATCATCTAAAGCAGAGGAAAATGAGAAATTATTGTTTAATAGCCATAGAGTTTCTGTTTAAGGTGATGAAAAAGCTTTAGAAATAGTTATGTGTCTGACTAACATTGTGAATGTGATTAAGATAATTCAATTCTACACTTAAAGATCTTTGTAATGACATATTTTACATTAAATATACTTTTTTATCATGATAAAAAAAAAGTACTGCCTAGGTCTCACTCTACATCAATAGAATTAGAACTTGTATAGCCAGAGATGAGTTTATTTTTGCTTTAGCACTTCTTGTTATTATAGTTGTTTGTTTTGCTATTGTTTCTGTTTTAAAGTGAATCTCTCATTATATCTTCTAACCAGTTATTGTTTATATAGGTAAACTCTATTTCTACATGTTTATTTTGTACTAAACCACCCTACTTATGTTTCTTATTATTTGTAATAGTTTTTAAATTGATCTCTTTCTATATACATAATATTACCCAACTTAAGAAAAGAAGAAGTGAAGTACTGATACAAAACATAACTAAAACATAAATGAATCTTTAAGATACCATGATGAATTAAACCAGACACAAAATATCACACATTATATGATTCCATTTGTATGATATATCCATATAGATAAATTCATAGAGACACAATGTAGATTGGTGTTTCCTAGGGGCTTGGGTAGAGAATGGGAATGAGGAGAAACCATTCAATGAGTAAAGGGTTTTACTTTGGAGTAATAGAATATTTTAGAGCTAGATAGATGTGGTGGTGGCACAATATCATGAACGTAATAAATGCCATTTAATTGTTATTTTAAAATAGTTATGTTATGTAAACTTCACCTCAAAAATCACTTTTTTAAAAAATGGCAAGTTAAAAAGGTAATTTACAAGGTACAATTAACATAGTCAAATGCTGAAAATATTGAATGCCATGTTTATGTGGATCTATAACTGGACTCTATTCTTTTATATTTTTTTCTGTCCAACTATTCACCAATTCTATAATATTTTTGTTAATGGGGCACTATAGTAATTAAATTTGAGTAGTGTGAATCCTCTTTGTTATTCATTTTTAAATTAATTTAGCTACTCATATAAATTTTAGAACAAGCTTACATATCTCTAGTAAATAAAGAAACTGTTGGAGTTTTGATTGCATTAAAATTATAGATTGATTTTGGTAAAACTGGAATCTTAACTATACTGAATGTCTTATCCACAAACACATTATATTTTTCCACTTATTAAGATGTTTTACTTTTATCAATATTTTACAGTTTTCAGTATACAAATGGTGCATAGATAGTGTAAATAAATTATATTATTGGAGCAATAGAAAATTGCTCTTTATTTTGAAAGAAGTTGACAAAAATATTACTGAAAATGCCTGTGTACCTTCATCCAGCTTCATTCAATAATAACAGTATATAACCACAGTACAAATAAAACTAAGAAAATATTAGTACAATGCTATTTTTAAAACTATAGACTTTATTTTGATTTAATCATATTTGTCATATAATTGTGTCTGTATGTGTTTCTTTAAAATGTTATCACATGTGTAGATTCAGGTAACTAACACCATAATTGGGATATAAATCTATTCCATTGGTCTTGAAATTACAACTTGTCTCCATCCCTACATGCCTGACAACCACTGTTCTGTTCTCCATTGCTATATTTTTTTCAATTAAAGTATTATATCAATTGAATCAAATATTATGTAACCATGAACACCCATCTTTTTTTTTTTTTCCAGTCAGCATATACCCCTTGAGATATATCCAAGTTGCTGTGTGTATCAAAAGTTTCTTCCTTTGTACTGCTTGGATGTATCACAATTTACCTACCTATTCACCAGCTGAAGGACTTCTGAGCAGTCTTCAGTTTGGGGCTAAAATGTTTCTAAAGCTGTTAGAAACATTCACTTGCAAGTTTTTATGTAAACGCTTTTATTTTTAAATTTTTCTAAGCTAAATACCTAACAGTGTGATTGCTGGGTCGAAAAACTGCCAAACTGTTTTTCAGAGTGCTTGTACCATTTTTCATTTTCACTAGCCATGTTTAAGAGGTCCAATTGTATTGTATCCTCACCAGCCTTTGGTATTGCCAACATTTTTTTTTTAATTTAATTATTCTAATAGATGTGTGGAAGTATCTCATTAGAGGTTTAATTTCCTATGTTGCTACAGATTCATGGTTCCAAGATAAGGGGTATGAGACTTGGAAAGTTGGAGGAAGATGCGGGGAACCTTAGATAACTGCGACATCATTCTTTATTCCAGCAAGTGTAGGGCACCGCCTCACAGGGCAGCAGTATTATCCAGCAAGGGCACAGAACCCCACCCCCCCACTCCCTCACAGCCCCCCCCCATCTCCCACCACCCACAGTGATAGCGCCTTTTATATACAAGTTAGACAATAGTGGCACACTGCCAGATAATGGGAGCCCGTACTGGGCACATAGTCACATGAAGAAAGAAGTGTTGAGTCACTTCTGCTTGGAAGTTAGCTACGGGTGTGAGAAAGAGCCTGATTGCCATTATTGCTCTTTCTCTGCACACTTATATTTCCCTAACAATTAATGCTGTTGAATATATTTTTATATGTTTCCTCACCATCTGTATATATTCCTTGGTTAAATTCCTTGATTGAATTGTTTGTTATAGTACTGTTGAGTTTAGAGTATTCTTTTCGTGTTCTAGATAGAAGTCTTTTGTCTGATATGTGATTTGAAAATATTTTTTGAAATTGTGGATTGTCCTTTTTACTTTCTTAACAGTGTCTTTTGCTTATTAAACATTTTGACTTGTGACAAAATTACCAATTTGTGTTTTTGGTGCCAAGTCTAAGAAGTCTTTGCTTAACCCTAGATCAAGGGAATATTCCCTCAATTTTCTCTTTAAAAGTTTTATCATTTAGAAAGGACCTATTAGAGTTATCATAATTTAGATCTATGAATCATTTTGAGTTAATTTTTGCAAAATATTTAAAATTTAGGTTGAGGGCATGCTTTTATTTTGTTTTGTTTTATTTTGTTTTCTGGTATATAAATTTCACTTGTTCCAACATCATCTGTTAAAAGAAACTAAACTTTCTCCATTGAGTTGCTTTTCTAACTAGGCCAAAAATCATTCAGTGGTATTTGTGCAGATCTATTACTGTACTTTCTATTGAGTTTCATTGCTCTATGTGAGTATTCTTCTCTCAATACCACACTGTCTTGATTACTGTGACTTAGTAATATTTCATTGAAATTTTTACCTATAAGTTCATGAGGGATATTTTGTCTTGAATTGGGGTTACCCTTACCTTGTTAGATGAAAGAAAAGTGTTTCCTTCTCTTCAATTTTCCAAGATTGTATAAAATAAATGTTATTTTTTTCTTACATTTTAAAAAGGATTTGTCCCTGACACCATAGGTATTTGTAATTTTCTCATCAAGAAGAATCGTAAGTACAGCTTTAATTTTTTAACAGATATATTCAGCTGTTAACTAAATTCAAGTGATCAATTATTCTTCTGTGTATTTTGATAATTCATTTTTAATGGTCCATTTTATATAAGTTGTTGATTTTTGAAGTGTAATATTATTTGTAGTATTAGGTTATTATTTTTTTCCTGTATGTGGGCTGTGTGGGGGACTCCTCTCTTGTCCCACTGTGGTGATATTGGTAATGAAAACCTTTTCTGTTTTGGTATTGGCCTGTAGAAAGTAAAGGTTATTTATCTTAAAAAAAAAAAAAGTTTGGGTTTTATTGAGTCTCAATTGTTTTTTAATACTTAATTTAATTTTTAAAAATTTTCTGTAGTACTTACTGACCTCAATTTGTCTCTTTTTATCTAGTTTTGCAAGGTAAAAGATTAGATTATTTATTTGAAAACTTTCTTTTTAAAAATATTTTAATGCTGTAAGTTTCCCTCTGAGCACTGTTTTATCAGTATTCCAAAAATCTTATGTTGTCTTTTTAAATTTTTCAATCAGTTCAAAATCTATTATAATTTCTTTTGAAACTTTTAGACTTCAATATAGAAAAAAGTCTATAGATTCTTGAGATTTCATCTGTGATCTATTAAATATTTATGTAATTTTAAAGATTATTTAACTTTTAACATGCTTATATCATCATATTTAAAGTAAAGTTTTTGTATACATCATATAGTTGGGTCTGGATTTTTTTTTAATAACATCTGAAAATCTATTTTTTACAAAAGGTGTGGTTAGACTGTTTACATTTAACATAATTATAGCTGATGGTTATATTTAGTTATATCATTTAACTATTAGTTTTCTCTTTGCCCTCTCCTTTTCTTCTGTTTTTCTTTGTTTGCTTAAAAAAAAAAATAACCATGAGAAGGAAGGAAATCCTGCCATTTGAAACAACATGGATGGAACTTGAGAGGATTATGCCATGAAGTAACTCAGGCAGAGAAAGATAAAACTGTATGATATCACTTTTATATAGAATCTCAAAAAGCAAAACTCCTAGAAACAGAGAATAGAATGGTGGTTACCAAGTTCTGGGGGATGCAGAATTGAGAAAATGTTGGTCAACAAAATTGCAATTAGGAGACATAATTTCTGAATACCTAATGCACACCATTGTGAGTAGGGTGAGTAAAACTATAGTATTTAATTTAAAGCTGCTAGGAGACTAGATCTTAAATGTCTCCATCACAAAAATAAAGTGGTAATTATGTGGCATGCCAGAGATGTTAGCTAATGCTACAGTGGTAATCATATCATGATATATAAATGTATCAAGTCAACACATTGTATACCTTCTATTTACACAATTTATTTGTCAATTATATTTCAATAAAAAAAAAGACGTGTGATTCTTTATGGTTGAAAGATATGGCTATTTACAGGGTTACTATATTAAACTTCTTGAGGTTGGAATTAGAAAGAGAAACTAATTATAATTACTTACACAGCATACCAAAAAGTTATTTGGAACATAAAAGGATGTAAGAGAGCCGTTGAGACACAGGTCCTGCCTGAACCAATCTGGACCCAGATGTGGCCCCACCATTAAACATTTTACCTCTTTGTGCCACTATTTCTAAACTTGAGAAATGCTGGAGTTAGCTCCTCAATGTCCCTTAGTATCATTATTTTACAAATGGATTGATCATAAGTGTGGCCCGTCATTACATTTTACTTTATTGTTATCCTGACAGAATGCAAACTTCATGAGAGCAAGAAATGTGTGTTGTCATCATTGTTTTTAATCTTATACCTAGAACAGAGCTCAATTCTTAGTGCAAACATGAATGAAAGAATGTGACATTCTTCATAATAGTGGCTATGCCTTATTCATTCATCTACACCCCTCACAGCTTTTAATACAGTGTCTAGTTTATGCTAAATGTTCATTGGTTTTATTCTGAATTTGACTACGAAACTCAAATATAGATTTTATTGCTTTTTTTTGTTTGTTTGTTTTACTCTCATATTATCTATTTCACTGACCCTATGATTTGTATGGGTAATTAAAAGTGACTTGTAAGAAAACATTTTAACAGCTCAATTATGCTGCAAAAATTTATATATCATAAAATATTTAAAATTATCATCGATGTTACATCATTAATTTACCTAGAGTCACTAGCAGAGATTCTTAACCTGGTCACTTTCTAGTCTCTGGTCCCACTTAAGATCAATTAAATAAAATAATTTAGGGGTAAAGCTAGGGTACAGAGACATTTTAAAATATCTTCAGGTTATAGTAATGTTCAGCCAAAACTGAGAACGGCACATGTGTTATAGATACAACATTGCTTTCAAGTCATTTTGCTTTTCTTTGGCTGAGGCCTGGGCTAAATCTAATCTTTGTGTTCACATCGATTGATTCCTCTGTAAGTTCAGGGGCCGCAGCTTCATTAGCAAATAACAAAGGGCGCACTGGATGTGTGTTTACAGCTTCAGACCAGTTATTCCTGGATCTAGTTATTTGTCCTAAGCATTTGCTCAGTCACATTTAGTCAGTTAAGATCCATAATCAGAAGACTGAAGCACTGGGCTGTGTGTAACATGGAAGGGGAAAAAGTGGGACAGGAGGATTCAGTGCAGCTAGAACAATAGTCAACAGTAGTCTGTAAAATCTGTGCTCAGCCTATTTGGAGGACAGAGAACAAAAGACCATTAGATGATATTAGCAGACAGAACATTAATAATAGGTAATATAAACATTTCATTTTGCACTCCCCTCAGTCCCAGAGATATTGAGCTAGTGTCAGCAAGTGAGTCCAATGAGATGGGCAGAAACTAAGGACCTTAGGCATTCTTTCCAACTGAGAATATCATGAATGTTATATCATTACCATCACCAAATCAATCATTCGGGAACATCAACTGCTTACTCGTAACTTCTAACCATGCACAATCTTAGTTCTAACAGATGGTGTAAGGTGAACCTCAGCACCTTGAAGTAATAATATCTTCTACCACTTCCTCTTCTTTTTCTTCTCTTTTTAGCTAGTGTGAAAATCCAATTCTCTGAAACTTTAAGGAAAATCTTGCCATCCCTCCAGATTTCTTTCCCTATTTTACCTACAAGCTTGAAGAGGCAGAAGAGGAGACTGGCAGGTGGCATTGCCAGCGTGAAGCCAGATGGGGAGGAGTTAGAGCTGAGCTCAGTCTTCTGGGTGCAATGCCAAAGCGCTCCACTCCTCCCTAATGTCACTGCTTGGGATTTTAAAATTTCTGGATGATGGGTATTCACTTGTTTTAAAAGCATCTTACTTTTGTCCCCCCCACCCCCACCCTCTGCCTCTCACCTGGACACACACACAGAACAAAGTGCTTCAAAAGTCTACCTGATAATCTCTGTAAAGAGAAGGTGCCTTACTTGTTACTAATTGTATTGCTGAAGCTGAAATGAACTCCAGCTCCTTTTTTTGTATTTTAATAAAGCCAGCCAGCCATCCCTTCCCCTTTGATTCCTTCCCCCAGTTGCCCTTCTACGTGCCCTCATCTTCTCCCCCACCTTCCAGGGCCCTATATATACCTCCTCTGACAAACCCAATGGGGAAAATCTTTCATTTCAGTCATTTGCTTACAAGTTACATTGTTCCCTCCCCTAGCTATAGCCTTATCTAACAGTGGAATATTATCTAACAGTGGAATAAGAGACCTAAAGGAAATAGACTTGTCCAGATAAAAACTGCAAGACTAGAGATTCTTTCTGAGGCCTCTGAAATCCAAGTCTTGACTCCTGCTTTGTGTAAAACTGTTCTGTTGTAGTGGCTTCCCCTTGCCATCCAAGGCAGTTACTTGGTAAGCAACATGATAGGAATTTCTGTATGAATCGAATAAGATTAAACTCTGGGTAATTAAGCATTCTGATAGGATAGTGGAGGCTTCTGATTATTTTGTCTTGTTTTGCTTTATATTTAAGTTTAAATGTCAGTTATGGCTGCCTTGTCTTACTAAAAGCTGCCTGGTGCTAACTTTTTAAAGCAAACTTGTGTTGATGCCACAGTTGCACCCTGTAGCGGTGAGGCCTGGGGAAACTTAAAAATGAAAAAACAATTAAATAAGCAAACAAAAACACCTGAAAGAGTTAAGAGATTTTCCAAACTCTGTGCATTGTAGATCAAAGGGTTTTCTAATGCTCTTTTAAAGATTAAGGGAAGTAACTTCCTTCCTTCCTTCCTTCCTTCCTTCCTTCCTTCCTTCCTTCCTTCCTTCCTTCCTTCCTTCCTTCCTTCCTTCCATAAACCATGTTATAATTACAGAATTCAAGGAACTTTAGTAGAAAATACATGTCAGTCTTAGATACCATGGTACTCCATATGTTTTTAAAAGTTTTGAGTAACTTTTCTGCAAAGAGATAAAAATGTATTGGTTTATTTTACAGTAGCTTCTGTTTGTGTGCATATGTGTATTTTGTATGTGTATATATATATATATATATATATGCATGGAAGTGAATATGCATATGCATATATGTATGCATGTATGCCAATTATATAAGTAGTTTTCTTATTAAAAATAATTTAGTCTTACTACAGAAAAGAACAAACCATAGGGAGAAAAATAAAAACCATGGCTCCATTATATGCAGCTAAACTATTGGTATATTTCCTTCTAGCATTCAATTATTCTAGGTCTCTCTTTTTAAATGATTTTATAGGTCAAGGAAAATACTTTATTTCAGGTCTTTTTTAATCAAGTGTCTAGTCTTAGACTGTGGTATGAGAATGGGACTGGATTCTCTTTCTGCATATCCAGCCTGGCCATAGATCTCCCAGCACATAAATCTCTCCATAGGTGACTCTCTTTGAGAAGAGCTGACTACTCCCACCCTTTTTTATGATGAGACCTATAAATATTAAATGGGAAGGGCTTGTGTTTTTATCTCTTAGGTACTTTTCAACATAGAAAATGTGTAAGGGCACCTGATTAAGAACTCGGGGAAAACATTCCAGAGCAATCCATGCCCACCTGATTCAAACTAAAGCTTTGAAAATCACCTCTTGCTGTAGGACGTGACTAATCTCTCTCCCACAGATGCACTGGGTGAAGCCTGCACAGGAGGAATTACTGTATGTTTGTGTGCTTGATACAAAACTGCACTGAATGTTTTTACAGATTTGGCAGGATATGAGAGGAACATTAATAATTCCCTTTGAATAATGAATCCTCTTCCTCTTTATGAGCTGGCAATCATTTTTTCTCCTTTTGCCCATTTGGGCTCAAGAGTATGATCAATTTTTTTTTCTGGATTATGTCAGGCCACAACAGATAAGAAAGGCAGAACAGAGTAGTCTCCAGTGAATTTCCAGGCCCTGTGGCTGTTCTGTCTCATTGTACAAATAGGGTCAGCTATACATTACCTTCCTTTAATTCATGATGAGACCATTTCCTTCTCAGTCTTTTATAGCAGTGAGGGAAGCTCTAAGTATGGTGTACCAGCTTCTTGTGTTAGTGTTCAGTCTCTTCTCAAAGCCTTTCCCCTTTGGTCAGCTTCTGGTTTTTTCCCACATGCTTCCCAAGTCCCAGTCCTCTGACACTGATGATTGACTATCCCTAAGGCCAATTTTATGGGCTTGCAGCCAGTACAGTCATATAGGGCCCAGCCAGAAGGCCTTGTGCCCTGAAGTCGCTATTTGAAATTCTTAATAATTTGTTCTTTGAAGTAAAGTAGCTGGGACAATGGAACATGTGCCAGGACATGGGACTCTGGCACCTTTTCCTGCATTTATCTGGATTAGATTCTGAGCTGTCTGCTACCCTTTCCTCGGTTCTCCTAGCTTAGCGATTCCTGCCACTTTCTTCTCTCCAGGTTGGATGTGGGGAAGGCCCAATGTCAGCCTTGCCCTCTGCCCTTAGTGGAAGCTTAGATGTGGGTGTAGGAAAGGTCAACTTTGAACATGTACCCTATAGTCTTTGGGGTAGAGCAAAGCAGTGGCTATCTCTGCCCTGAGCTTTTAATGCCATGTGTGTTTGGTGATTCATTGGGCAGTGGGAGAGTGTATCACCTACCCTAAACACAGGGCAGGTTGACAGCACATTGAAAGTTGTCCTCTGCCACGGGTTGGGGCAGCAGTCTTGAGAATAGAAACTATACATCTTTCATTGGCCCCATAAGTTATATGATTGGCCCTGACTATATGGCATCCATTTCTCTCTTCTTCCTTAAAAGAAATAACTGTGCTATCCTGAATCCATGCAACCATGTGCCTCAGGAGACACTGACAGACTGGGGCTGCAAGAGCAAGTATGATCCACCCGAATGTAATTCCATACCTCTTGCCATGATTATGGGTCAAGGAATAGGTATATAACACAATTCTGACCTCAGGAACTTGAGAGAATGTCTCTTGATAAAATTTGATGTTTTGGGGTTCAAATATTATATCTGGGCCTGAGATAGCCAGTGACAATAGCTGAAAGATAAAGCTATGCTTGGAGAGGGCAGAGCTGAGACATGCAAGGAATCTGGTTTCTTGATCATGATGTAGAATCACTGACCCTACCCTACATTTGGACTACTGTTGTTTAAGACATATTGAATTGTATTGCTTTTTACTTATAACTAAACTTCCCCTAACTCGTGACACCCTTTCTTCCTCTTTCCTTTGATTTCTATTTTCAGTCAGTCAATATCATTTTTCCTGTTGTAACATGAGCTCTTAATTAGGTTTATAGAAAGTTATACAAGACATATAATGTATGTTTTTGTTCCTGTTTCTCTAACTTGAATATTTGGCAGTCTCACCATAAAAGCAGCAGAAAACACATCTGAAAAATATGAAAATACCTGTACCTCAAGTAAGTGTGTCAGTCAATTTTCTTATTTCTCCTTCTCTTTTGTTTATATAAGCCAATGTAAATGTAAACCAAAATGTTTGATATTTCTGACACCAAAACTCTACCATATAAAAAAGAAACTCTAAGAAGAAATAACACAATAGCTTATAACTTGATATATACAAGTTCTTTCATTGAATTCTGTGTATATGGGTAGGAAGGTTACTGAGAGTGAGCAGGTGATGTTTACATATACGGTCTGCATGTCTTTCTCTCCCAACTAAGCGTAATGTCATTGAAGGCAGAAATAATACCTTATTCATCTTCGAGACTCCAGAGACTAGATAACTTAGAACATAGAAGGAATCTAGCAAGGATTTGTTGCCTAAATGGATAAATTAATGGATGAATAAATGAAATAACAAATAAAGGAACACATTGAATTTACTTCCCTCACGTTATAATTTAGTATGTTATTTCATAATGACATTTTCTATAGCTACATTGTACTTCTCCAATAAACCAAGTTCTTTGAGAAATAAAAAACTTATACTTTTTCTTTAACATCACTTGGAACATATTATAATGTTCTTACTGTATATTGAATGTTTGAGCATGTCATATTTATTATTGATTAGAAGTTTTAAGAAAACCAATAATTTTATATTTATTAATTTCACTAAGTATGGGATGCAGCATGTCTATTTAACAGATTTTATTTAGTATCTACTTTGTGTAAGATACTGTTTTAGATTCTAGAGATAAAATGATGAGATAAACATACAAGATTCCTATTCTCAATAAAATTATAATCTAGGGTGGACTAACAGGCAATAATTAAAGAAACAAACAAGGAGTATAATTATGAATTAATTAGTTTCTAGTTCCTAGCTGACATATTGGCAAAATCAAGAGTATGACCAAGCAAGCAGGGGTCTTAGAAGTGGGGTGTTGGAGTAATAGGGAGTAGGAAGTGCAATTCTTAGAGATGTTGAAGTCATCAACAATGGTAATGAGAATAAAGACAGAGGGAAAATAGTGAACCAACATGGGGCCTTCAATGATTGAAAACAATGTTGGGCAGTCAGTGAATGACAGACATCAAGTTGCTAGAAAATGGTTTGAGCTTCAATGGAGTTGGAATACTCAAAGGAGAACTGTGAAAGATTCATTTGGAAGTGACAATGAGGAGCAAGACGAATACCTAGTGCAATCATATGGGTCAGAGTCTTGTGTCATTTGAGGGGAAATAGCATTTTCAGATAAAAACTTTCATTTAACATGAGACATAAAAAGCATTTAAGGCAAGGTTAAGATATTAGAGAGTTTTCCAATGGAAAACTATGAATTTCATAATGAATGTCATTTAGGAAATAAGATTTTTAGATGGTTTTATACCAACGTTTTTTAATATCTAATTAATTGCAAGTCATTTGAAATAAAAGTTAAAGAGAGAAAGATCAGTGAAGAAACAGTATTGAGATAGCATTGCATAAATCAAATATTGTGATTTTATTTTATTTTTTAAAACTCAATTTGTGTATTTATACACATATGTGTGTTTTTGCATTCATTTGGGTGCCTTTATTTTTAAAAATCTCTTCAAAAATTAAAATAGTAATATATGGATGCCTCGGCATTTAGGCATGAGTGTATTCAAGGTCATAATGCCAGGCTTGATGTACATACAGTTCAAGGTCATCAGTACTCCTAATGATGCATACAGATGACCTTGGGTGCTTTGAGGTGAGGACACCAGAAAAGTAATGGGAAACAACATAAAATGTCTGTCTAGCTTTGCAGGTTATGCAATTTATTTCTTTTTTTAAAAAGCTAAATATAATTCATTAATAATACTTTATAAGTCATAGAAAAACTCTGTTGTTCACCTAGACAGATGCTTAATGCTATTTTTTTTAATGCAGATCCTAATTTAGTAAGTGTGGGATAGGACCCAATATTTCACTGTTTTGTTAAGCTATAATCGGACGCCAAAACTGCTGACCAGTGGGTTACACTTAAGTAACCAGAATCCTGCAGGTGTTCTTGTGGAAAAGATCTCTTTAAGACACTTTCTTAAAGCTCTCTAGAAAATTTTTTTTATTACATTTTTAAAAATTTATTTCAGGAACTCAAATTTTACAAAAAGGAAATTCTTACATCTAATCTGAGGCTTTCAAACTATAGTAACTGATTTATTCACATATCTTTCTCAGTGAAGACAGGCTCGTGGCTGGTTCTGCTTCTTAGTTTGTATTGAAAATTGTCATCATACTACCCTGCCATGCCTTCCTCTCTGCCTAGTTTATATACTGCAAGCTTTATTTCCTTTTCTTCCTTCTTTTCTTCTTTCTACACTTTTTTCCTTTTTTTCTGCCTTCCTCCCTCCCTTTCTCCTTTCCTTTTAAGTTTAGTACATTTCCAAGTTGATTTAGAGATACTTCTTGAAGTTATTTTTCTTCTAACTTCCCAAATTCATTGTTTTTCACTGTTTATCTCTTGCCTGATTTGAATACAGGACATTCCATCACTGCAGAGATTCCCTGGTGGACAATATCAAATATGCATCCCCAAGCATCTACCATTTAGGAACATAAACGTAGGAAGATATGGAGTTTCATTTATTTATTAAAGGCACTGGGAAAACACCAACATGAGAATGCACTGTAGTAGCATTCTCCAGATGTTGAAGAATCTGGCTTGGTTTTTGGGATGCTGGTAACTATTTTCTTTTCTAATGCAGTTGTAACACCTAAAGAGAATCTTGGGTCCCCAAGCATAAAAGATGCAAGGAAATGGTGAATTGAAAAGCTCCTCTGGGAGCAAGTCTAAGTTAACTGACTGTGACTGTGACGGTGACATTCATTTTCTGCCTGCTGCCAGTGCTAAAATCATGGTTAGACAGAAGAGCAGAAGTTAATTGCCTCAGGGAAAAGGTCCCTGCGTTAATTGTCACATTAAAGTTCACATTGCATTAAAGCTTTGAGCTCAGGTTTATCTTAGCAACTGAGCTCAGAGGAGTCATGGAATCTTATGTTTATACCTAATGACTCTTCTCCAGAGAAATTTTCCACTTCCATTGAGACCAAAATGGAACAACATTTAGAACTATAGTTTGAAAACCTTGGCAAGTCCAGGAAGCCTGGAGAGAGAGGAAACTTGATTTTGTCAGAGGATGGGAGATTTTGGTGAGGTATACTAAAAGAGCTAGCTCCCAGAATGCAGAGTTTCAGGAAGGCTAAAGTGACTGACAAAGATAATCCTGAGTTATGTTATCAACTCACCACAGAGATACTGATGACAACGACATACAAGTTAACAAAGAAACCATGAGAAAAGCCAATATTTCATTCACTGGCTGTGTGGGTAAATGACTTGAGAAAAGGAAGCTATCGATAACATTAATAATTTGGGAGTGGTAGATAAAAATGATCTTTCTTATTAGCACCTAGAATATTGATGCCATTATCACCTATTACAAAATAGTCATGGGGGTGTATAGTAAGGTGTCAAATGGGTACTGAATTTATCAGGGTAATAACTTCATAAGCTGTATAAATTCTAATCACTGTGTTGTATACCTGAAACTAATATAATATTGTACATCAACTATAAATAAATAAATAAATAAATAAATAAATAAATAAATAAATAAATTGAAAAATATTTAAAACTTTTTTGGGTATTAAAATAAACATTGCAAATAAAGCAATTTTAATACTATATTGTTTTCAGGCACTCAACAATCTTGTAAATCTGATACAACATTCTATTTTATTTCCTCTGAGTTTTTCTAAACTAAAGTTGTTTGTGTCCTGCTTGAGGTTTTTATATTTTGTTCTAAGTATGTGTGAGATTTGTCTGCTACTTTAGAAAGTCAACTCCTTAAGGAATGCTATTATGTTGTATGTTTCTTGGAATTTCTTTCAGACACCAAGATAGTTGTGATTAGTTCAATTCAGTTTAAATTTATTGAGCTTTGGCCAGTAATAGACGTGTTCCTGGGCACTGTGAAGTGCACAAAAATGAATATGATATAGAGACTGTCACAGAAATATATAGTATTTATTATAGAACTAGTTGATTATATGGAAAGAAAACTATGATAAACTCCATAGAAAAGATGAGATTAATATTCAGTGAGGGTAATGAGGAAGAAAATATATAATTTCTTCTCATGAGATTTTGCTAGCCCTTAAAGAAAAGATATGATTCAGACCTCTGTTTCAACCTTCTGTCCTTCTGTAAGAGGTAAAGGACAATAGCTTTTTGAATCATACTGAATTGCTAGTAGTCAGGAGTGAAATCAACCCAAAGTGTTGATTCCAGATTTCTATGTCATCACAATACGCAAAGAATATTGAATAGTCACTTAGACAGACACTTCTGTTTTCATAAAAGGCATTCAACCTTTCAACACAAGTAGCTGTTATGTGATTTTACACTTCCTTGTAACTTCTCATAATCTGGTGTAGTTTAAGACCAATTCCCTCTAATTCAATGGAAGATTACTATCTGGTATAAATCTTTATATTCCAGAAGAAAATTAACTTTTATTTTTTTCATGTTGTTTATCACAATTCTCTTTCACCTAATCTTCTTTTTTTTTAAAATAGATTCTATTTTTTACTCATTACTTCTGTAAATCCTCTCAGGTCATCCAAATGTCCTGTAAGCTGAAGTATACAGAACCAGACTTTGGACAGTGGGGAGGCTGTAGCCATGGTTTAGAACAAAGAAATTGATTACCCTCATCTCTACTTTACCCAAGGTCTGCCCAATGTTCCTTCCATCTGAGTACAGTAACATGCAAACTATCTTAACAAAAAGATAGCACTTTCCACTTGCAGTCAGATGGTCAAAATTTTAAGTTGTCTCCTTGAGAAAACTAAAGAATTTGGATTGGCAATTGAGATTAACAACAATAGAAAAGTAACTGGTTTTGTAAGTGTTTCTCCAAGTCCTAAAATGATGGTACCTGAATGGACCATCCGGCCTTCTGTGTTTCTCTTGCCCCCTCAGTGGATGATGTAGCATTGGGCTCTCTGCTTTAGAGCTAGCTGAGAAGCAAACCATACTGTGCTTGCTTTCTACAGGATTTCTTTCTCCTGGGTTAAATATATTTAACCTTTAGAATAACGCAATATGGTATTCAAACATCTCCTAATGAGACTCTTCGATTTAGACCTTTGAGGTTTTTATTCACCTGAGCAGTTTCCCTTAAGCATGTAGAAAAGACTATTGGTAGGTGTAAAACTTTTTCTCTTTTGTAAGGAGACCAGGAACCAAGATTGTCAGTCTGCTAAGACACTGTGATTGTGTTTGTGTTTTAGCCACATGGAAACACAGACAAGTTGCTGCCCCAGCTCATTTGGGTCATAGTCTAGGCTTGTATCACTGAGTATCAACAGCTTTTCATAGTTTCTAAGGAAAACTGTTTCCTAAATGTGCAGCAGGATGTGGGAGTTCATAGGTGACATGTATAATATTTATTAAGATTGTTACAATAGTGGGAAAATCAACCACCAGAAAATAACTCTCTAAGACCATGGCTATAATTTAGGGTAACAATTAAGGGTAAAAAGCCCTCTGGATATGTTTAAGTGTCATGGGCTGGGAATCAAAAGATTCTACTAATTAGCTAAATAAAGTCTTATTGGGTTATATCATCCATTTAGGTCTTAGTTTTCTTACTATGAACAGAAATACTAATCTCTCTTCTCTCTAACAATCAAAGATATTATGAATATTATGTGATGCAAAAGGTGTGAAAAAACTTTGAATATAAAAGTACTAGGAGAGAATTGTGTTTTCTGTTTCCTATCACCTCGATGGAGTGAATCAGACATATTCCTATGTTACCTTCTTTACATTCACATTAAGGTGTTTCAAGTTAGAAGATACTAGATTACCAGGAGGACGCAGAGCAGAATAATGCTCAAGAAATCACTGAGCTGAGGATCTTGGACTTGGGGCAAAGACATTATCGGAGCTGTTGCTAACTATCCACTTCTCAACTGATTAAAGTGACAGGAATAAACAATTATATCACATCTGTAAGTAAAGGAGACTTGTACAGATAAAGTCTCTAGAATATATCATATAGATTGTCAAATAATCAAGAAGGTTCTGTTTCAGGTAACTGGGGCAAATATACCAGCAAAAAAAAATGATGAAGGTGATGATGGAGTTGCAGTTTAATGTCATTAATAGGAGACATAAAATCTCCTTATTTCAAACTTTGAAAAGAATTGAACACTATTCCCAGTCTTTAGCATGACCCTATTTGGCATAGAGAAAGGAACATAACTGATATTCCTCAGGGACTGGAAATTTTTAGGCCTGGTTTTAGAAATCCTTCTCTTTTATGTATAATATTTAATTAAATATTTTCATGTGAGTGTCTATTGCTGCAAGTTGAAATGGTATGTATTGTTTGTAGAATTTCTATTGAAAGAGAAAAGGATTACAATGGTGTAGAATCTAAGAATTCTCAAAGATTTCAGAAGCGAGGAGAGGGTAATTATCCACTGAGAGACTGGCATGAGAATACGTCCACCATGGAGGGTTGAAGAAGGAATGGTATACCTATGAAAGTCAGTGAATGTATAGGTTCCAGAGACTGGAAAGTCCTGCAGACAGCATTGAGCCTCTGTCAGCTTCCAGACTTAAAATTCTAAGAAAGACTGAGGCATGGTTTTGCAAGACCCTGATGTGAATTGAGATCCATAGAATGTCCATTTCAGCTTTCAGATGCTCTGATCGTCTGGTCTCTAAAGACTTCCTGAGATGATACACAGTTACAAAGCATCTTGGATTCCAATCTATCAGATCTTTTGATGCAGTTTGTGGGTTAAGAAAGAAATGAGCATGGGCAAATAAAGATTAGAATTGATGAAACTTCAACAAAAACTCACTTTACTACAAGTCCTAGTATCAAAACGAACTCCTATGATTTTCTGACATGGACACACAGATTGTCTTTGTGCAGCTCTGAGGGATCAGAAAGGTTCTCATAGTAACTTGAAAAATAGAAAAGGAATTTGGAGAATTTGTATAGTTCTTAATAAGCTCTCTGAGAGATGAGTATTCCTAAGAGATAGATATGAATTCAAATCCCAGCTCTGACCCTTGTCAGTTGTGTGACCTTATACATGTTTATTTAATTTCTTATCTACTCATTTTTCTCACCATAAAATGGATATAATAATAAATTACATATTGTGTTTTTGAGATGCATAAAGGAGATAACACCTTAATTGTACTTCAGTTTATGAGACTCATTATAATTATTATTAATTTGTTATTAGAATTATCTGTAGGCTGGATCTACTAGAGAGAGAGAGAGAGAGAGAGAGAGAGAGAGAGAGAGAGAGAGAGAGAGAAAGTATAATGGGAAAGGAGAAGGGAAGGTTTGGGAAAGTTGAGCAGGGTAAGCTAGTCTAATAGAGCTGGTGAGAGGCCTTAATGCTAAAAGAAAAGGGTCAAGTTCAGTATATTTCAAGGGAAGTGGTACAACAAGGCTTGAACAAATGAATGGAAGAGATAAGTTTAAAACAATCAAAGAAGATGCCTTTAACATTTTCTACCTTTCTAGGCTCAGTGGAATTGAGAGAATTAATGAATAAAGTATTTAAGATTATCAAATGAAATCTCAAGTAGTATAATTATTTTATTAAATGTTTATTGAACATGGTAAAGAATATCTAGATAACTGTACTTTCTACTCAGAGAGTTTAGAATATAATTGCAACATTTTATTAATCGTCTTGAAGACAGAGAGAATTTTAGCTAAACAATGAGTTTGAAAAGTCTCTGAAGAATTTAGATGGATATCTCATCTAACCATCATAATCTGCTCTCTGAATTTTTAGAACATAATTTTAGTGTTGTCATTATAGTGTATTAATACTAATACTAATACTAATGATAATAAAAGCCAAAGAAATAATATGCCAGACACTCTAATCTTGACAATAAATCCTGAGAGGTAGGATTAATATCCCTACTACAGAGATGAGTAAATTGAGGTTGAGGGAAGTTATTCAATATTACATAGCTAGAAAGTGATGTATTTAACTCTATAAACCAGCAAAGACTATCTCCTGCACCATGTTTTGTCCATTATCATTTAAGAGAATTGTATAGGCTGGGAATATATGAGTAATATGATTCTAGTTTTTGTCTTAAACTAGAAGTTCTTACATAGACTCTATAGACTCTAAAGTGTTCAGGGAATGCCACTAAATTCTTTACAAACTTGTATATCTAATATGTTTATGCATTTTTCTGCATAGTGGGTCTAGAAACTTCATCAGATTCTTGAAGGAGTTCATAATCCATATAAAAGTAAGAACCACTGTGTCCATCTTAGTCCATCTCTATGTATTGGACAGATTCCAGAAATATGCTTAGCATGCCCCTCATTCTTAATTGCTTAGCTCAGTTATCAGGACAGGCAGGATATGTGTGTGTAGAAGGGGCAGAGCCAGGAATGGGGATAGGTGACAGATCCAGGATCTTTCTTTCTTGCAGCTTACCTCAACTGATCCCTATACTTCCTGTTTTTGAGTCTTCTCTCATGAGCCAGAGATATTGGAGAAACTACTAAAGGCTGTAACCAACCTAGTCCCAGGCCCATCTTAAATATTAGCTTTTCTGTCATATGTTTTTTTATTCTTATGGAAGGGTTAACTACACTTTCATGTGTGTACATCTCAGTATAAACTCCTATTCAAGACATTATATTGCATAATAATTATTTATGTGTTCATCCGGTTCATAAGACTTTGCATCTTTTTTGGGCAAGAATGACATCATATTCATCTTTTTTATTTTATATCTGTAGTATGGTGCCTGAAATATGGTCAGCACTCAACAAAAGCATTATTAATAGACAACATTGGATAGATGGATAGACTGACAAGCAAAGATACTTGTTATACTCTAGAAAGCTAAGGTGCTGAAGAACATGTGATGGTACATAAGAGCTCAACTCACATTTTGGGGCTAGTTTATACAAAGATTTATGTTAGAGAAATTAGTGATGACCCTAGGGAGGAAATACATATCACACATGGATTGCTGCTTTTCTTATACTAATGGGCATAGAAGAAAGATTTGATGTAACAGAATTTTGCAAAAGGTATAATTTTTCCATTTAGAATAATAAAGTTAGGTGATTGAAAAGACATAGTGTGCTGCAAAACTTATATGTTTTCCAGCCCTCTGCTAAAGGCACACTATAGTTGACTTTCCAGCTCTTGCTTTATGTAATTTGGCTTAATAGAGAGTGAAAGCTTTTCATGCTCACAAAAGCCTAATATTAGCATCTCAGTAATGTATTCAAGTTGTCACCAATCCATATGGGCTATAGATCCTTGGAGGAGCCTAATAGGACAGGAGAAGTCCTGCTATTTTAGAGTATGTTTGACAGTGAAGAGGATAATAATCTTAAACAATCTGTGAGGCTTATGTTCAATAAAAATTCCTGGCTTGTTAGCCTAGCTAATCTTTGAGTTGTCTGTGTTTGAACAGAAAATGCTGTTATCTCTTTCCCCATCTATTCCTGTGGTGAGCAATGGGACTGTACTCACTGCTGGAGCCAGTCCTAATAACATCATTCTCATCACCATGGAAACACTGTTCTTTTGCTAAAATGAGTTAAGTTTACCCTAAAAAAGTCCAAGGGCTCTCTTGAAGTAAAATCTGAATTCTTCATTGGGATTAAGGGTTAATCCATGGGGGGGGGCATGAAAAATAAGCATTTCTGAATTTTACTGAAAGCCCCATGAATTCCAAGACTTACAAAAGAAAATCCAATCTTCAAATAAAGAGATAAAAAAAATGTACTTTACAGAGGCAGTTAAGTATTTACCGGATAAGACAATTTATGTTTTTATACATTCTCGGGTACACTAGAATAACCTTCCAATTTTTCAATAAGACTTATTGCCTGGCATCTCAGGAGACTAAAGCTCAAGAATACAGATGAATTTCTAGACTTTTGGTAGAACTCACCTGATCTTTCAGGTTGTAAAATGGAGTTGTACATTTGCTATTCTTTGGTAAAGCATACTGTCAGTGCTGACATCATCATTTTTTTTTTTCATCCCCAGAAATTTTCTGGTTGGTGGTTTCAGCAGCCAATGTCCCTGATAGAGCAGGCAGAATGTTTTAAAAGGCAGAACTAATGGCTCTGCTGTGGGTGCTAAAGAGGACAAAAAGACTACATCTATGCCTTCTAGGGTTCTGGGCTCCTGACTCAGTCAAGTATAGAGGAAAGCTGACTGGTTAAGGAAATAAGGCACTTTTAAAGGGCAGGACATCATTCTCTTTCTATATTTGGGACAAATGTTTTCCAGACTCAAAGATGTGCAGTAACTTATATAAAATTCCAGATCTCATGGGTGAAGAAACTGGATTTAACTCTGTACTCCAAAAAGATCCATGTTACACAATCTTTTTTTCTTTTTAGTAAAAAAACTAACAGCTGTTTGAATCCTGTCTTGAATTTTATCCATTTATCGTGTTAATCTGTGAGTTGCTTCCTACCTTTCCTTTATCTACTCCCAAACCTGAACATCTGTTGTACTTTTATTTTTACAAATGGCACTGCAACATCAATGAAGCAAAAGTTTGTCTTTGCTAACATTAAGAGACAGAAAGAGCAACAAAAGTACATGTAGCAAACTCAATCTTTAGGAAATCTTAACTTTAACTTAATTTCAACAATGAATCCAGTTCAACTTTTAAAACCAGGTAATTTTGAGAAGCTTTTGAAATTTTGCACTTAACTGAAGATTATTGGAAATTGAATTAAGAGGGTCTTTGACCCTCTGCTAGCTGGGATATAGATCGGGGCTCAGACTGGATGTTGCCTTATTGGGCAATTCACCCACGACCTGTCTTTTGACCTGTAACATAGAGGTAAGAACTCATGATGGGTTTAGTTTCATTGATTGGATATTCAAGTGCTTGTGGGAACTAAAATGCTGTGATATTGCAGACACAGTTCAATACCCAGTCCACTGGGTTGCTAAAAAGGAATCCTAAAATGCAAACCTGAGCACTACCCTTAACATCCTTTAGTGACTTCCTCTCACCATCAGAATAATGTCAAATTCCTCTTTCAGATATTCAGGCTGGCCACAATCTGACCCCTCTCCAGATCTATCTCATACCCTTTCTACCACATAAACCAACACTTGTCTCTTAAACACTGTTCCATTGCAAATTCTAGACTCTCCATCTGGAACTTCATTCTCTAACTCCTCCAATTGTAAGGTCAGCAACTCCAGAAGCCTTTTCTGGATTTGCCTGAGACTATGTTAGCGGCTTCTCTTATACTATCATAGCACTTTTTACATGGCACTCATCACATTGTATTTTGTTCTGTGATTTCCGTATGCATACCACCATTATTCCAAGAGCTCTTTGAGAGCAAAGACTCTCTCTTCTTCAATTATATATTCCAAATATCTGTCTTGGTATGTAATAAATGAGTATTTATTATTTGTACTTAAAAAAAGGTTAGGAATACAAAAATATATGACTTACATGTCATAATATTATGATTTTTAATCTCAGTTTTGACATTTAAGTAACCTATATACCATGTGAAAACAAGCACATTTACTCCAGGCATATTTTGTTACATGTGGAATTGGTAAGCTGACATCTGTGGTTCAGTTCAGGTGTACCCTGAATTCTCAGGTGATGAGCTGTGACAAGGGTAAAGATGAATAAAAAAGAAAAAAAAGAAAGAAAGAAAGGAAAGGTGGCTGAGTATAAATTGTAGGAGGTAGCATGTAAAATTCAAAAGATTTCAGCTTGTGAGTTGATTAGTGGTGACTGACATCCTAGTCCAGGAAATCAGTTCAATGTGAGTATCAGCATGCTAGTGACTAATAAAAACAGCTGCACTGTTATTGAGAAAACACCCACATAAAAAAATTCCACATAAAGAGAAACTAAGTAGACTGTAGACATTTTCAGTAAAAATTTACTAACATATAAGGCATGAATGTTACAAATTTATTTATTTTCCCCACAAATTATTTTTTTCTCCAGATTTTGCTATGTACTTCATTATACCTCTATCCTCCCAGTCACCTAAAAAATAAAACTTGAAGTCTTTGAGCCTTTTGTACTCTTGTATTTGCTATCATTAATGATAATAAAAATAATAATGGTAATAAAAATAATAATGATAATAACAATAATAAGCAGTATTTGTTGAGATTCACTTTGTTCTAAGTTTTAACTCATTTAAGATACACAACAATCCATCTGAGATCAACATTCTCATTTTAAAAATGAGAAAACTGAAATAATGAGATAATGAATAACTTTCTCAAGGACAAATGCTTGATAAGTAATGGAGCCAAGATTTGTAGCCAGGAAGTCTGTTTCTAGAACCCATATTCTTACCCTTAATTATACTACATTATATATGAATTCTTAGTTATCTTGCTGTTAAAATACATACCATTTTTTTTACAAGTTTACATTTTCACATATATTAATTTTGTTACTGCTTGGCTAACCAATCTCTGGATCTGTCTCCTGCCTCAGAATTCCTCTTTCTGGTTCATCTATTATTCCTATGGGATTAGAAAGGCAATTTAGTGTTGTTGGAAAGCATATAGGCTTGAGAATAATACAAACCAAAATTCAGGCTATGGATCTATTATTTTGATCTTTTACCAAGTATTTACTTTTCTAAGTTATTCTAATTTTCTTTTACTTCACGAGTCTTTATAAGAATTAAATGAAATAATACAGTATATTGCACCTGGCATATAGTATATTTTCTATAAATTGCAGTTTCCTTGATAAAACAATGTGTGGTAAGAAATAATTAAGCAACCTATTCCCCACCCCCATTTAGATTCTCCTCTGAGGAAGAAAAAAATAACTTTCTTCAGCGTAGTACTCAGGATCATCTAAGATCTGAACTCAATCAATTTTTCTAGTTTTATTGTGTAGTGATTTTTAGGTAGCCTATTCTACAATACTATCAAATTAATCCTGAGATACACAATTTTCTTTATGCAGAGTGAGTTCTCTTAAAATTCTATTAATAGTTCCAACTCTTCTTCAAAGTCTATGTCCTTCTTTAATTATTATTCTTAAGCACAAGGTGGCCACTTGAATCTAAATATCCCCAGATATTTTCTCTAAAACCCATCAGATCAACAAGGGGTAGACATAAAACACACGATCAATATATTTTCATTTTTAGGTGACAGATAATTTAGATACTTGTCAATAAAAAAATTAACACTAAGTTACAAAAGAGGTCCCACCATAGCCACAAGCTTGTGGAAATGAAATGCAGTGGGGGCAGGGTGGGAGTTAAGAGACTACGTGGAAAAGAAGAGAGAGGAGTGGAAAGCAAAAATGGATAACCTCAGAAAAAGAAAGTCAAACACTGAAGATAAAAAAAAAATGGATATGGAACATAATTGTGCACAGAATTGGCTAGAGGGGAGTTGTTTGTAACTGGAACCAGAGGTGGTGCTTCACAGAAACACTACTTCTTTGAGTGAAAAAGATAAACAGAGAAATGGTGCTGCTTGAAGGTGCAGTAGCAATGGCAAAGAAGGAAGTAAAAGTAGGAAATTTAATATCCTAAAAAAGTAAAAGTCAAATTAGGGAAATCAAATTATTTTTATTTCTCTCCCCACCTCTCATGCATCATCTCTTAAAGTAACTGCACTTCCATTTGAATATACTGGTAGAGGAGAGCAGTCTTAAACCGGAAACTTATCCACAAAACACCTTGGAATAAGGGTATAAATTAAATAAACTTCAGCAAAATCATCATAAAAGCTAAAGGAAAAAAACAAGAATTAAACCTTTTAGTGGATAAAAATGTTCCTTCCAAAATCAAACATAAAGCAGAATAAAATTATTGCACACTTATCCAAATTAAAATAAGTACTCTGAGAAAATTATCAGGAGATCTTTAAAAAAAGAAAACACACACACACACACACACACACACACACACACACAGAGCTAGATTGAGAAATTCAAATTTTGGAACAGGAATTAATAAAAAAGAGAATAGGTAAAATGAGAATTGAGTTTATTAAACTGAATGAAAAAAATGAAAACAAAGAACTATCTCATAAAAGGGGAACAAATTACAATATGCCCAAGGGTGAATATATAAATAAAAATTTAGTAAAACGAGTAAAAAAAAGACATGAAAACAACTAAAAGATTGAAAATGAAATGAAGAATTAAAAAAGAGTATCAGAGAGAAAGCACAAATGAAATATGAGAAAAGAAACTCCAACAAACATATGACTGGTGTCCTTGAAAAAGCTAAAACAAATCAATAGAAAAAATATATATATTTATCAGAGAAGCTTCCCTAACCTAACTAAGTAAAATCCCCTACTATAGTCTATGTTTTCTTTACATCTTGACTTTACCTGTATAATATTTATCAAGGTTTCATTTTCACATGAAATATCTATTGAGCTGACATTTAAAGTTTGAATTAGAGTTAAATAGGTGAAGATAAGAAAGAAGTTTCTAGGCAAAGGTGACAGCCATGTACAAATATTTTGAAATTGAAAAGAACATGATGCTTGAGACTCAAAGAACTCCATAGCTAAGAATGCCATGAAAGTGGTGTGAGCTAAAGCTTCTCAGAGAATTAGGGAAGGCCTAGAATGAATAGAGCACATAAACTATGTTCAAGAAAGTTGTCTTTATCTTTAAAAGCACTATAGATCATTAAAAATATTTATGTAGAATTTAAAATGTCACTTGGCCTGCAGAGAGGAGAATGAATTAATTGAAGCAGAGTGAGAACAGTTGAACCAGTCGACCAGTAGGTTGGGAAGAGACTTTGGAATCTATTTGGAATCCATTTGAAAGCCAGGAGATACTGCCTTATGTTAGGATAGTGGTAGTAAATAAGACAAGTGGATGGATTTGAGAGGCACAAAGGTATATGTGTTAGTTTTGAATTATACTTTTGGGTACTTTATGTTTACCATTTATTTTTAACCTTATTTTCAATAAATTATAAACCTCAAAAATTATTTAAAACTACAATTCAAGACATAAGAAATAAGTTGAATGGAAAGTTTTAAAGATCTCACTGTACCCCTGATAAAATCAACCTAGAACAATCAGCTTTGAGGGAATCTTGCAAAACTATTGGGCTTTAGAGACAAAAAAAAATCCACATTTCCCAGATTTAAAAAAAATCATTTTTTTTATAGGGGTGAAAAAAAAAATAAGGCAGGCATCAGACCTCCCAAGAGCAACATAGAAAGCAAGGCAAAAGTGAAGGAGCATTTTTAAGAAACTCAAGGCAAAAGGGTGTGTCAAGATTTATTTTATCTAGCCAAGCAATCTTTTGTATATAATGGCTGTGAAAATCAGATTTGAGAATGCAGGAACTCTGTCTAAGAATTCATAAGCATTTCCTAAAAATTCTACTAAAGGATAAAATTCATTCTAATGAAAGATAACCAGAAATACTTGAACAAAAAATTTGTGGTAGTGCTGGTGGTTGTGGTGGTAGTGTGTGTATATGTGTGTGTGTGTTTGTGCATGTATGCACACACATTCATATACTATATACCAAGGAGATAAGAAAACTACAGCAATGTAGATATATGAGTGAAATAGTAGTTTGTAAATGTTATGTTTTCTAAAAAAAAATGAAAGGACATAACTTAAAAATACTATGAGAAGGAAAAGAGAAAGGAGAAAATAGAATAACGTCACTGACTGTTACATAGTTAATAGTTGAAAATCTAAACTACCATTTGAAACAAAATGGTATAGATTAAAACTAAACAATAAAAAAACTAAGAAAAAATAAGACAAAATAAATTTTAAAACATTAAGAAGACACTCAATTAAGAGACATTGTAAATATAATTAGTAATCATAAAATAAATTATAAGGCAGTTTTGATTCAAACATAACAATTATACAATTAAAGTGCATAGCTTGAATTTACCTATTACTATAGATTGAATGTCTGTTTACCCAAAATTTATATATTGAAACCTCATGCCCAACGTGATAGTATTTGGAGTTGAAGACATTGGGAGATGATTAGGTCATGAGGGTGGAGACCTCATGAATGAGATAAGTAAACTTTTAAAGAGATCCTAGAGCTTCCTTGCTCCTTCTGCCATTATAACAAGAGATTATAGCAAGAAGACAGACATCTATACACTAGAAAGTAGGCCCTCACCCAATCTTCCAGTGCTTTGATCTTGGACTTTTTAGATTCTAGAACTTGAGAAATAAATTTCTATTGTTTATAAATCACCCAGTGTATGGTATTCTGTTATAACGGCATGAACAGACTGCCACCTACTTAAAGTAGATATATTGGATAATGAAGCAAACCTCAATTATTCTGTATATAGAAGATATACCTGAAATAGAAATATCTGAAAAAAAGAATAAAGAAAAAGATACAGCAAATCTGTACCAGACCAGTGAAAATGATAAGAAAGCAGAGATTGCAATATTGATATCAGACAGAACTTAATTCAAGCAAATTATTGAACAAAACTAATATTGACATATTCTAATGTTGAAAGTTATGACTCACAATATTTGACAGTTATTATTATATCTGCATGAAATAATAGACTTATAACCTACACAAATCACAAACTATAAGAACTACAAGTAGATAAAAACATCAATAATAAAATATATCACTCTTAAAACATGACAGGTCAGAGTAAAAATAATGATTAGAAAAAAATTAAATATTACTAAGATAGATCTTATTCATATATATAAATCACCTTATGAGAGAAAATATGTCTTCTTTTCAAATACACATGGTCCAGTCATAAGAAAATTAATCATATATGAGATCACAAACAAAACAACTCTGATAAATCAGAAATATCAGAAAAAATATTTTATTATTAAGATGCAAAACAAACACAAAACCTATTATTAAATTAGAAAAGAAAAAATAAAAACAAATACTAAACATTTTATATTAAACAACTCTTGAGTGAAAGAAAACTACAAAACAAAAAAAAATAATTTAAGAAAAATAATGATAATGAAAATAGTACTAAACAGGATACATCAGATACCCTGGGCAATCCTAAGAAAATAAATATAAAAAATTATAAGGAATTATAATGGCACACAAATACTATCTAATAAAAATTAATAATAAAGGAATAAAAAAAGGCATAAGACATAAAGAAAATAGCAAATGAGAAGAGAGAAATCCTAACATCAGTAATTACATTAAGTGTAAATGAATTATATACTCCAATCAAAAGCATATATGTTAAATGAAAAAAAATCAAAGTGCTTATTTTTGCAAAAAGAAACTTTAGAAAAACAGAACAATGAAATCTATTATCCACAGCAGAAAAAGAGGCAAGGGGAGGAATAGAAGGTTGCTGTACCAGGTAGAAGGCAGAAGAGAGCATTGACATTTTCCTGAAAATAACTTTTTGTACAGTTTTGACATTTGGAGGCATATTAATGTTATCTACATATTCAAAAAATTAAATCATGATGGGAGTTAAAAAAAGAAAACTCTAATGCTAAATGCCAACATACAAATAAAACACATTAAATTTGTAATAAATAGCAACCGTACTGAAAGGTAGGAAATAAAGAGCTAAACCAAGTAATTTTTTAACATGGAACTTTGAATATATACCCTTAGTGTAAGAGGGTGGGGTAAATAAGTGCAGACAGATTTTGAATTCTTTTTTTAATAACATATGATGTTCTTAGTGGTATAGATGTAGCAATTAAAAAATAATTGATGTGTTGAATAAAGTTTATAATTGAATAAAAACATAACTATTAATATTGTTGTAATTAAGATTTTAGTGTGGAAGAAAGATACAATTATGAAATAAAGGAAGGCAAGGAATAGCAGGGTTGAATTAGCATTGGAGATTATGGTATATAGCAAGAGCCTTGGGTCTCACATTTTTAGAATTTTGATTTTTTGAGCATATGTTTCAGTATATTCCATTACATACTTCAAGTGTGTTTTTATTCAGTCCCCAAATATTTCAATTCTTTCTTATTCTTCAGATACATCTGAGGATGATCATACATTTTATCTTCTAAATCTGGACTCTTTTAAAAGTGAAAGAGAGCCATAATAATAGTAACTCTGGGTCCATCCCAGAAACTCGGAGATATATGGTCATTCTATATATACTATCAGGCTGCATGTGGCCACTTTCGATCATTATTCACCTCTTTAGCATCTTTCACCTCATAAATACATTGAGAGTAAGGGAGTGCAACCCTGAACTGGTTCCCTCAATATGCCCCCGAAAATAGCCCATTCTTTTTCAGGACCAACAATCATAGACAGCTTGTTATTCTACAACATACATTATTGGATTGGTTAAAATCTCATGCCCATCATTAACTAATCAGAAACTCATTTCTGTAACTTGTAAAATGTGAGAATAGTAATTAGCATATTGGTTGGTATACAATTAAATATGGCAACCTATTATAAAATACCAAGAGTAGTTCATTGCACTCAGTGATATTACTATTTTTATTGTTGTTATTTTTATTGTTGCTATTGTTTTTCTCTAGCATTCATCTCTAAGGTTAGATAGAAAACACAATCTAATTTGTCATCAATAACCCATCACAAATCAGTCATCTATGAAGTTATTTAAACCTTTTTTATGAACTATAATTACTGTTTCAGTTCTTAAATTAATGGATTCCATAAACTTTATTACCTGCTGTGTAATATGGTATTTTCTTTAAATTATTTTAACTTAGCTCTTCTAAACACCAGCAGATTCTTCAGTGTTCTAAGAACCTGGTATTTTCAAATGTCTGCTTTGATCTAGTTCATATCCTTAACATTTTTATAGCTGCCAAGGATAGCCCTTCACACTTATCATCATTCTAAACCCAATGATATTATTTGTATTGTTTTAAATTTAATTTGAACCCAGAAATCAATCTGAAACACAACCCTAGCTTCATGAGTCAGATGGAGGATGAAGGTCATTCAAGGTCTTCTCACTTATAATCTCTATTACCCTAACTTTTAGAATGGATTTCTGAGAATTTGAATTCTTTGATCACCAGTTCAATGGATGACTTTCCATAAATTGTCCTTAACCTGGACCCGTACATTAATATTACATTATCAGATTGCTATGGATCCTCTTCCTCAAATTAAAGGGAAGTTTCCCAGAACCTTACTTTATTATGTATTCTTTTTTATTTTAGCTTTGTCTGGGTTTCAGACAGATCATTGCTCCAAAGAGTGGAACAGTAAGATCAATAAATGCATTTTCTCAGTGTATTTTAGGGATTAGCACAGTACTGTCTCTTTGCAAAAGACACAAAAACCATGAAGTGTGATTTATATCTTTGTGTCCCCAAAGTCCAATGGAGTAAACTAGAGAAAGCCAGTACAGACAATACAGACTACATGTGCTGTACAAGTCAAAAAGGAAATTAGCATAAGGAAAATTGATATACCTAACTAATATGCTCAAAATCTTTCATAGGAGGAGAAATCAAATCAGAGAAAAATATTTGTAATATATCTGATTTTATCAAATATGTGTATACATATTATTTTAAAATCTAGTTTAAAAATTGAATAATTATTAAAGCTTCATAATTTAAAAAGCAGTTTTCTGTCCCACCCCATCTTCAGTGCCAATTCCCAGATGCAAATCATATTCAACTTGTAGAATTTTTTTCTAATATTAGTTGCAATATTTCAAACCAAATTTAAGTGCCCTTAATCTCAGTTTTTTAGTTTTACATAGGTTCTATTGACTTTTTACTTTGTTAAAAGGGGAGATTTCACTTTCTTCAACTCTCTAAACACATGCATCCTCACATAGACACAATCACTCTTACTCATATTCACAAACTTTCTTTTCTCACACTTTTCCAATGCTATAATTTCTACTTAAAAATATAGTTGTTTAAATACTGTTTACTTAAAAAAATATAGTTGTTTAAATATTGTTTATTGCTGAGCTAAGTAATTTTAGCTTTAACTTTCCTTTAAAAATTTTAAGTTTACATTTTCCTTTTTGTAAAGTATTTTTATTTTCTTTTGGAGTGATAATTGAATCAATCCCTGATTCCCTACTCCTCCTCTTTCTCTGTGCCCCTGCCTCCTGAAGTTTTTTTTCTCTCTCCTTCCCACCCCTTCACTCTTTTCCTTCCCCCTCCCCTCTCTCTTTCTTTGTCCCTTTGTCAGTAATCTAATATCCATTCATATACAAATATTCTTTTCGGTTGTGTAACTATCTTCTCAAAATATTATTTCTGGGTGTCCTTTTTCTTCACTTTTATGGGCTGGTGCTCTCCAGGCTTACTATAAGTTTGTTGTCCTCAGGTTGCCTTTGCTATCGTTTGGGAATCCCCTTCCCTTCTCTCCTGTATTGAATTACTTATTTCTTGAATACTGTGTCTTGATTGTTCTTGATTAGTTTCCTAATTTTCTTGAAGCATTTCCTTTAGTACCCTCCTTAGAGAGAATACTTGGGAAGTAATTATTTGAGTACTCACACACCTAAAATTGCCTTTAGCTTTACCTCATACTTATTTCATAGTGGAGCTGTACAGAATTCTAAGTTGGAAACTCATATTTTCTTAGAATTGTGAAAGCATTGCTATTTCTTCTTATATTTTCTAATACTAATGTTGACAAATATGATTCCTAATCATCTGTATGTGATAATTTTTTTTCTACCTAGAAATTTTTAGAATCTTCTGATATTTTTGAAACCTGGTAATATGATTTGACGTGGTCCCTTTATGTTTTCTGTAATTTTCCTAGTTACATGTTGAGTCTGTTAATCAAGAAACCTGTGTTCTTTAGTTTTGGAAATTTTATATTATTCCTAATTATTTATTTACTTTCAAAATTTATTTCTCTATTTTCTTTGTTCTCTCTGCTACTTCTATTAGTTAGATATAAGAGAAGAATTATCTGATTATTTTCCTGTTTTCATAGTTTCATTTTATTGCTTTCTGGGATATTTCTTTGGATTTAGTCTGTAGTTCTGAATTGAATTTTTTATATCTGCTCTCAAAATTTTCTTTTCTACCTCATTTTCATTTATCTCAAAAAAAAATTGAAGTTTATTTCTTTGATGCCTGCAGTTTTTAAAAAGTTTCCTCTGACCCTTGAATTGCTTTGCTCTCTAATTTTCATTTTTAATATTTTTGTTTTGATCTTTGTCTTTTATATGAAAAAATGTCGCTCAAATATCTGGTGTTTTTTAGCTGATGGTTAATATTTAAAAGTGAGTTACAAAAAAGCTCACTGGGTTCTGTGTGCCATGAGGGCACTTCTTGCCTGTTGTGGGTTTATAGGGCTGGGAGAATTGAGGGGCCTTTTCCTATTAGAATATGCAAGTCTCAGTTCAGTTTCTTGGAAAGAAATCATTAATCTAATTCTGTAAAACTCTAATCAAGGAACGTAAGTTCCTTGATGAAATGGGCTCAGTCTATACTCAGAATAATCTCTCAGAGCATGATAATGCTGATTTACAGTCAAGTGGGAGAAGGAGAAAATAGATGTGTTAGGGAGCTTGCCAGTCCACATAAAGGCTTTCAGTCTATCCCTGTTTTCATTAAATCATCAGATTGGTGAATTCTTCTAGAAATAAGTTTCTAATCTTCTATGCTGAGTGGAGGAGTATCTGGAGGTTGGGGACCTGGGACACGGTTGCCAGAAAAAGTACAAGATACCCAGCTAAATTTGACTTAACATTTTTTTAAATATAAGCATAACCCAAATTAAAGTATTATTGATTATTCATCTGGAAGTCAAATTTAATTGGGGAGATGCATTTATTAGTTTTTACCCTAAAATGAAATCACTTCAGACTATTGTTGATTTTAGGCCAATCTGTACTTCTACCTTCCAAAACTGCAGTCACTAATTTTTGAAGATTTCTGGGATTCCGTGGTAAAAGTAAGCTTGCTTTTGGCTCATTCTTACCCCCAGGACCAGTGTAGTTTTTGGTTTTCTCTCTATGCTAAGTTGGCTAACATTTTCCAGCTTGTTTGCTAATCCTAAAATGATGTTCTTGTTTTCTCGCATTCTCTATATACTTGAGGGTTTATATTAAAGCACAAACACAGAGTCACACATGAATTCTTCTCTTTTGGTGGGCTTTGATATGTTTCTTACCTCATTATGTTTAATTATGATTATTGAATAGTATTTCTAAATATGTTAATAATATATAACAATGAAGATCATATCATGGCTGTCTGGTTAAACATAGATATTTGTTACATATATTTGTTTTCTGTTCCTCTCTAAACCCCACTAATGACACCAAAAAATTTTAAGAGGTAACAATTATGGGAAAATAAGTTTTAACTAGTTCTTTGGAAGACAGAAAATATTAATGGACTTTCCAGAATAAAGGCAGTTGCAGCTAAGTACCTGAACATGGGAATACTGCTAAGAAGCATCTGGCTTTGCCCACTCTACCCCGAGATGGCTCATTCTTTGGAAACAACCAGTGCCACAGCAATTTAGAATGAAAGGCTAGGTTGAAAACAGGCTCACTAGTTTAAAGTCTCTATATGTAAAACCCCTCAGATACCTTCCCATGTGCTGGTCATCCACCTGATTCTCTTCCTCTATCCCATCCCCACCCTACTTTCTGGAGAAGTAGAAATCGAAAGGGTTCATTATGTACATAAATACAGAAAATATCAGGAGTGACCTCTAATGCCCAAAGCAGGAAGAATAATTGAAAAATATTAATGGAGAGGACCTCAGTGTCCTTCTCTCATCTTCCTTCCAGAATTTTTCCAAGTGTATCTTTCTATCTCATGTAAGAAAGTAGGAAATTCTCTAGAGACAAACTAGCCCAGAGCAAAGATCTTCCTCTACATTTTGATATTGAAGGCTCCCTTGATAAGGAAGACAGCTCATGACTTTATTGTTCTTAAGTGCTACTCAGAACTCAAGAGGCCATACATATCCACAGAGATATTCCAGTCAGCTCTTTATGGCCTTGCTCTTTAATATGAACTGATTTCAAAATGAACAAATATGAATTACCAGACTTCAGACTTTTGAAGAATGACTGTAATATGAAAGAAGAAGCAAATAGAAAAAAAAGAACTCAAAGAAAAAAGAAATAATACATAGAGAACAAAAAGACCTTTAAGACATTATTATTAATATTTTCTGTGAAGGAATGGAATATATTAAATTTAAAAAGAGTGCTAAAAATGAAATAATCAAATAAGAAAGAAAAGTTGTAAATTAAATATAAATAAAGTAATAATTAAAAGGTTGAAAGATAAAATTAAGGAAATCTCCCAAAAAGTAAAACAAACTAAAAGAAGAGAAGAAAGATGATGAAAGTAAGAGTAAATTAAAGATACATACAAATAGTTCAACATCTAACTAGGAGTTCAAAAAAAGTAGAACACAAAAGGGAAAATGACCAAAGAAAATATGAAAAAATTCTCAGAATTGACTGATGCTTGAGAATGTCCAGAGAAGTTGAATTCTCAAAATAATGAATCACACACACACACACACACACACACACACACACATACACACACAGGAATATTATTCTGAAATTTCAAAACAATAAAACACAAGGAAAATTGAACAAACTAAAATATTGAATTTAAAATAGTGATGAATATGTTATTATAAATCTGCAATTCCAAAAATTTGTAATATTAAGGAAAAATGATTTCCAATTTAGAAATCTACAAACAGCCCAAATATCTACATGTTTTGGGCCCTCATTCTCAAATTTTAGTATGCATAAAAATTACCTGGAGATCTTGTAAAACTATAGATTGTCATTTAGTAAGTTGCAGGTAGAATCTGAAATTTTGCATTTCTAACAGTCCAGCCCCCAGGACATGTGATACTGCTGGTCAGTGACCCATACTTTAAGTAGCAAGCTTTAAAAGATAGTTGAAATATCTAAGAATAAGTCACAATATATTAGAAATTGGTGAATAAATATAGTGACCTGGCAAATGGAAACCCAAAGCTACAAATATGCAAAAAAATACAAAAACAGAAACAAAAAACTAGAGAACAACCAGTTCAGCCTACAATGGTTGAACAGAGTATATGAAGTAATTTTTCATGGAAAAACATGAAGAACAAGATATTTTCAGAGTATTAGAAAAGAAAAGTATTTTTCAGGTATTGGAAATAACTGGAGGATTAGGAAAAATAAAATAGCCTTAGGTACATAGGAAATAAAGAAATTTAAAAAGACAAGGTCTTTATTAATTCAAGGGAAAAATTGTATAAGAAATATAACAATTTTATAAATAATGTTTAGCTCAGTGTTGAATTATATTTATAAGGTCTTTATTTCAACCACAATTTGTGTTAGTTTGGAACATTAGTAGAGATTGAAAAATACATGTGTTAGTGATAACTAACAAAAAGGGAGTCTAAAATTAATAAAAATGAAACTACAGAGTAAGCATATTTGTTGAAATGTAGAGGATAACAACAAAAGAAAATGCTAAATACTTGGAAAGAAGCTGTTTCTGGGGAGACGTACTAGGGGTTGTGAAGGAATAGGCAAGGAATTGCTGATTTTTGCATAAGTTTTTCAATGCCGTTTGACTTTAAATTTCTTATATGCATTACATTGATAAAAATTGAGTTTATGGGTATGCACAAGTGTAGTTCTACTGCGACTGTAGAAAATAGTAAAGTCTTATTTTTTGTGTGTTTGTACTGCTATATTGTGGCACTATAACTAATCCAATCAATTGTTACTCTTTGAAGGTGCTTGGAGGCTTGCAGAACCAAACACTGGGAACTCAGTACCCATTAACCGCTGAGTTTGATGAGTCTGCTTCTCCTGTTCCATTCATCCCCACCAGCACGAGGCCCCACAGGCCTGGCAAGGAGATCAAATCAGAAATGGCATCCTGATCTTGCTTGCATCCTTTATTATTTCTGCCAAGCCACAAAAAAAGGAGCATTTTGTACTTTAACAAGCCAGTGGCTAGATCCATGAGAGGATTTTCATCAATGAGAAAAAAAAAAAAAGTGCTGCTGTTTTGCAAAACAACATAGGATACAGAGGTATTTTTCTCTATGAAACATTTAGAAAACTGTATGATAAGTTTGGAGCAAGAGAGACTCTGCATTTAGCCAAAGAATGGATACTCTTTGGGGGAGGCTATCAGATCCCTCCATGCTATAATTCGTCCATGCCAAGTACTGCATAGCCATTCTCAGTTAAACACACTGTATAACAAAGAATTGCAGTAAGTAGATAATTTTAAATACCCTATAACCTCAAAATAATCATTTTAACCTTCTATATGAATTTATTTACTTTTCCAGAGGATTTCCTGGCAATGCTATGAATAAGTGATATCTGCATTGTCATATCCTCAACATCTCTGCTCAGCTTTTATAGATTCACAACTATGTCTCCTTTGAGAAAGTCAATTCATCCCATATTCAGGCTTCCTCTTTCCATGCTGCCTTCTATTTTTTCCAGCATTATTGTATTTTTCAAAAAACCCTGCCTTTTCACAATGTGCTCTAGGTAGGACAGCTTCAGTCTTGTCATTTTTGCCACCAGTAGTGTTTCAGGTTTAATTTGCTCTAGGGATAAATCAAACTAAAATGTTTTTGTACAGCAAAGGAAACCATCAACAAAACAAAAAGACAACCGACTGATTGGGAGAAGATATTCACTAATGATACATTAGTCTCTGATAAGAGGCTAATATTCAAAATATATAAAGAACTCTTACAACTCAATAACATCAAAAAACCCAACAGTCCAGTTAAATAATGGGCAGAGGATCTGAAGAGGTACTTCTCAAAGGGGAAATACAGAAGGCCAATATTCATATGAAAAAATGCTCAAGGTCACTAATCACCAGAGAAATGCAATTAAAACCACAATAGATATCACCTCTAAGTTGTCAGAATGGCTATCATCAGTAAATCAAAGAACAAGTGTTAGTGAGGATGTGGAGAAAAGGGAACCCTCATACATTGTTGGTGGAATTACAAATTCGTACAGCTACCATGAAAAACGGTCTGGAGATTTCTCAAAATATTAAAAATGGATATACTTTTTGACTCAGCAATTGCACTTTTGTGTATTTATCCAAAGAAAACCAAAACAATAATTTGTAAACATCTATTCACTCCTATATTCATGGCGGCACAATTTACAATAACCGAGATATGGAAGCAACCTAAATACCCATCAACAGATGATAGGATAAAGAAGTTATGGTTCAGATATACAATGGAATATTACTCAGCCATTAAAAAAATGAAATCCTGTCATCTGCAATGACACAGATGAACCTAGAAGTTATTATGCTGAGCGAAATAAGTCAGACAAAGTAAGACAAATACCATATGATTTCACTTATATGCAGAATCTAAGGAACAAAAAGAACAAACTAATCAAAAACAGACTCACAAATATAAAGGACAATCTGGACAGAGAGGAGGGAGGTTGAGAAACTGGGAGAAATGGGTGAAGGGTTAAAGAAGTACAAGTTAGTAGTTGATAGATGGTCACAGGAATGGGGAACACAGCATAGAAAATGAAGTTAGCATTAATGTATTGGCTAGATGGAGAGCCAGAGGAGAGAAAGAGCAATTAGGGGGTTTTACAAAATATATAAATGTCTAACCAATGTATTGTATACTTGAAACTAATAAAATAAAATTAAAAAATATATATCCCTTAGAGAAAAAAAATCTATCCAAAAGACTAAATTAAATACGAAAAATATAGCTGCTAAAAAATAGTTGTATGTGTAGATAGGAGACAAGGTACAGTTGTAGGTGGAAATTAGTTTTTATTGTTTAATCAAGTTCTACAACACAAAATGCAGAGATGGGAACACAAATGCAATTCCCAAAAAGATATTTGCCCTGAGCTCTTACAGATATGCAAACGATTACGTTTTATCTACTTACAACTCCCAGGTGAATGAATAAATTCATCTCTCTACTCAGATCTAACTTTTGTTTCTCTGTTAATGTGTAAATACTGTATAGCTGCCTTTTTCTGTTTTAAAATTGTCTTTTGATATTACTCCTCTGTGCAATAAATATATCATCTTAAACCAAACACTACCATTAAACCAAAAATTGAGCTATTATTTGAGTTAGCCAAATTAAATATTTCTCTTTCATTAACCAAGATAGCCTTTTGTTGGTGGTTTTCAGCTTTGGCTCGACAGTGGAAATAACAAAGAAGCTTTAAAAATACTGAAGTCAGAGACTCACCCCTCAGAGATTCTGTTATAAGTATATTGGGGGAGATTGAGGGCATGTCCCTGGACTAGCAGCATAAGCATTACCTGACAAAACCAAGATGAAATTTCAAGCTTCATCTTGGAATCAGTGAATCAGAAATTTAAGCTTTTGTGGTGATTCAGGTGCATGCTAAAATTTATGAAGCATGACCCTGTGCTATCAAGTCTTTTTGAAGTATAAAAAAGGACAAAGTATTTGTGCAACTTCGCAAATTATTAAAAACCACTAACAGTTAAGAACATTTACATTGCACCAGGCACTGCACTAATTGTTTTACATGATTTTACACTGATCATTTCAACAACCCACTGAGGAGGTGCTGTTATTACTTCTGTTATTTCAATGAGAAATCAGACACAGAGGTAAAGTTATTAGTCCAAGTACACAAAACTGCTAAGTGAAAACTTTAGTATTTATATTCAAGCAGTCTAATTAAAAACAAAAAACAAAAAAACTCAAGCTCTGAGCATAATGATTACATCATAAAGACTCTAAATGTATGCCTGTATTCTGCCTTCCATTTTGGCAGTAGCTACCTGACCCCCAAACTAACAAAAAGTTAAGTGTGGTTTAAATGCATATTCCTTTGTAAGTAAAGCACTTGTCGGCAAATTTCAGAGGGATTCCCCTCTGGGGCCTCCTTGCTATTTTGAGTGTCTTATTCAGTGTAACAGGGAATCTGAGGTATATTTGTGAAGAGAAAAGACAATCCAGGCCTTAATATACAAATTCAGGATGACCTACTATTCAGATCACACTAACAGTTGGCAGGATCAAAAACCCAGTTGCTGGAACTCAAACCATTGTTATTTAGTCTAATGCCTTTTAATGTTCTCAAATGAACTTGATTTCTGGACTTGAACTTGTATTTCTGGCTCATGAATTGCAGTAGTGATGCCCTATGTAGCTCCTCAGAGATCTGGGTAGTACTTCTTTCTATGCAATAAGTGATATAATATGTGGGAAATCTTCCTGTAAGTAGTACAACTCTATACAACTGTAAGGCATTACTATTAGGAACATGTACCACAAGGGAGAAACTTAAGCAGTTAGGAAAAAAGAGTTTGGCTTGTTTAATGGAAGACATATTCTCCATAAAATAATTTTAAATGATGAGATGGATTCTTTCCATCTCCTTCCTGGCAAAATATAGAACATAGAGAAATCACCCTGTGTCTTAAGGCCTCAGTTCTAGTACTATCCTGATGTTACCATTTTTAAAACCTTACTTGAGAAGTCGTTTTTCCTTCCCCAAGTTTCTAAACCGTACACTGCAGTAAAACAAATTTGTCCTTGTGTCTATGGTTTTCTTACCAAGAAAAATACCTAAGTGGGTTTTCCTCTCTTAACATCATTGCCTCCTTTCCTATAATCTAAGAGCCCACTGTCTTCCCTACTAACCCAAGAGACCCATTTCTCTCTCCTCTTGTGTGCCTCATTAGTTGCTTCTGCCCCACAACCCTAGTAGCCCATCTCCTGCTGTGCTCTTGATTATCTTGACCTGATTCACCTGACACTTTCAATGAGGCAGTGGTTTCTTTACTCATGGGATTCTTTGTGCTCAATCCAGAGAATTACTTTTCAACAATTTATTCCCAAATGAATCCTTAAAGATAAAGTTAAAAAAAAAAAAAGTCTGAGTATAGTAAGTCCAAAACATAAAAGGAAGTGGCCAAGTGACTTAATGAAAAATTGGGAAAAGAATCCAAAGTATGTCCATCCAAAGGTAATTAGAAGACTCAGTTCTCTTATGCTTTGCTGTCATCAGACTCCGTACCTGAGTTTTGATTATCTTAATTTTACATTTAAGCTGTGTTTATCAAATCATAGAGTTCTAATCAATATAAGCATTTTTATTGTGTCTCAGAACCACGTGAGGCCACCAAAATAAAGTAAATAAATAAATAATAAATAAAGTAGATTATCACCAGCCCATTTTCTACATCAAAGTTTTACACTAAATAATATGGTAAAGGAAAATACCATAATAATTTTTATGTAAGATGAAAAAGGAATTAAACAAAACTATGCCTAGCAAATTTTGAATAACTATCCTGTATTCGTATGTCAAGGCTTGGCAGAATGGGTTCCATATCCATCCACAAGGAACTCTTGATCCTTGAATAGATACGTGTCTTTATATATGTGTCTGGCCAAGTGGTGAACCACTTGCTTGTGTATGTAATGGAAAAAAATTGGAAGGCTTTCTTCTTTCTAAAACAGTAAAGCATCTGAGTAGTTTTGTCAATTGGAACAGTTGTACATTTAAGTTACCCATGTGACATGATTTGTCATTGTTTGTGGCATCTCCCACAGTAGAGAGGGAATGGAATAAGAGATAGAATGGTCATAACCTTTTCATCTAAAGAAGCTGCAAACTTGTATTTGAATGTAAAAGTCAGGTGGGCTAAATTGGGAAGACAGGAAGAGCCTCTTTCTTTTTTAAACATCTTAGCTTTCAATCCAATTAAATTCACATCTTTAAAACCAGATGTAATCTGATATATCTTCTCTGCTTATATATGACAGCAGAAAGAAAAGCAATATCCATGGATACCAACCACGTCAGGTGCTGGATGAAGAGAATTCTGTCTTCTAAAATGAGTGACTAAATTAAAGACAGAATGTGTTTTGGTTTTTTATTTTTATTATTTTTTTAACTCCTGTTAGCACTTTACCCAGATTGCCTTCCCACTGCCTGCCTCCCCCATTTTGCCTTTTTGGTCTTTGTATTACTCAGTTATTCTTCCAGTATCCAACTCTTTGCCTTAACTTCTCTCTTGCCTAAAACAAACTAATATGAGTAATTCCACTTATGTTTCCTTGATGTTCTATCCTTCTAGTCCTCCTATTAATTTTTTGCTTCATCTTTTTCAAACAAGGATTCACAGCTCAAATTAGGAATAAATACTAATAATATACCAAATCTGATTGGTAACACCTTTTGTTCTGTGTCTAGAATCCATGAAGTGAGATAAATAGAACTATTGATTAGCCGCTGTTTACCCTGCTGCCTAATTCAAGCAGATGTTTTTGTTTGTTTTTAACAACAGTTTTATGTGGGTTAAAAACTCAGATATTAGAAGGAGAAATTGTGTTTGCAGAAAGCAGAGAAGAGATGGGCTTGGACACTAAAAAAACACTAGGGAACTGATATTTTACTGGCGCAAGCAATGATATAATTCCTCCTTCCAACTCTCATGCTTTACATCCAAGCTATCTTCTAGAGCTCTCATTTTCTCCTCCTCCCCATTCTGCAGATGCAGCAAGGAAGACTGCCATAGAGAGAAGCACGATTTCTTCACTCCTTGTTTGAAATAAAAGCACAGTCTAGACATAGTAGATATGCTCAGGCTCCTTATACAATTTTTAAATCTAAGTTTTAAGCAATAAAAAAAATTTCTGGAAGAATGCTCAGCTTCAATCACATCTAAAGATCACAGGGGTTGCTGGCCAAAGCCCTGCATAAAAATTAAGAACTGGAAATTAAAGAGCATTCATTTTCCTGAACTATCTTTCTGTGTGTGGTCAACTTACCACAGATACCTCTGACAGCAGATAACTTGTGGAATCTGGAGGATTCATTATCCTGACCTGAATTTTATTTGTTCTGGCTAGTTTGAAATGAGTGGAAACATGGTTGCAGGGAAACAACAAAAACAACAAATACAAACCCTTGTCTGACAGAGGTCTTGTTTCTAGTTTTGACTCCATCATTTACTAAATAAATGACTGTGAACAGATTAGTTCATGTTTTCAATCTAAATATTATGGTTGCTAAAAGAAGATATAAGGTCCTATTGTCAGTGTTGCTCAAGTGGGACCACATATGTAAAAATATTTAGGAAACAAAGTAATCTAAAACTCTAAGAACCATAAATTCTGTTTAACTATAATATGTCTTTTCTCCAAACAACAAATCTCCTGGGAGGGAGATATTTGCTTTCTGTCTGCACCTCACACTGGAGTGGCCGAGTGCAAGGCTATAATTTAATTAGCATTTGATAATTATTGCAGATAGATTGCCCAATAAATCCTCTACTTTAACCTCAATTTCACTGTAGTTGTTGCTAAAGGGAATATTTCTAATACGGAGGTTTGCTTAAAGAGGAATATTACAAACCATTATTTAACAAAATAATCAGGTATATAACAGAATCTCAGCTGTCAACTTCATCTCCCTTCTAAACTTCATCTCCCTTCTCTTCCTGAACAGTTTTATGCAGGCTACAAGAAAACTCCTAGGAGTGTGTTTATAATGAGACAGCCACTTCCCTGGGGTTTCAGGCATCAGTTATGCACTCAGACTGTTCACCAGGGGTATAATTACATAACCACCCTGTCTTCTTTACTCAGCCCCCACTCCAATAATTCAGACATCTTTACTGGCTTACCTCATTTAGATAGAAAATAATTTCAAAAAGACTTGCAAAATTGCAAGTTAATTGTATCATATTTTGTGTATGCAAATGTTCATTCACTTTAAAACCAGGGTCTCTTTGGCATATTAGATCAGATGCTGCTGTCCTTTGTTCTATCCCTGAGGCATCAGGCTCAATGATCAGAAAACCTACTGGAGAGCCCAGCATCAACAAAGAATATAACCCAATTAGCTCAAATCTTTACAATTTTACAGCCCAAACAGAAAAAGGGAAATCTCAAGAGTCCCTTCCAGAGAATCAGGATATGCACAATGATGCAGGAAGTCTGAGATTTACAGGGTCACTTTTTGATTACTGTTTAGAACAGAGTGCTATTAGCTGTAAGGAAATGGAACCCCAGAGAACACATACTGTGAGTGAGATGATCAGAACTCCTGTGATGGTTGTTGGTGTATAATCCACATAGGTCACTGTAAGGATTCTGCTTATCCCACGTGGAATTGGTAGAGCCAGGCAAAGGAGGGCCTCATTATTTCCTAACTTGTATTGGTGCCAAAGCTGAAAAAAATGAACAAGTGTTTGAAGAACTGAGTTTTGTTTAGAAACTGATATCAATTGGGATATATTTAAGATACTTTCCAACCAGCCAGCAAACACTTTTTAAGTTCCTACAAAGTGCTAAACTAAGTTATTGTGTGGATACGTATAAATTAGGTAGTCAGTCACTTATACCACTTGTGAAAAACAAAAAGGAAAGCAATGAATGAAGGCCCAAAATATGACTATGAAAATTTACAACTCCTTTTCCCCTAATAAATCATAAGTTCAATGAGAATAAGTAATGTAGGGGGAAGGCAAAAGAACTAAAATGTTAAATCAAGCTATATTCAGAGACTGCCTCAACTGTATGTCCATGCCAAAGGAAATGAGTAAACAGTCTAAACTGTAACTCACAGGAACTAAAGAATGATATGTAAACTGAATTCCCCAAACACTCTGTGTCTCTTTGACCATCTTTATCCTTCTCAGTGTCTTTCTCTCAGTCCCTCTCAGTGCCTTTACTCTCGGTGGCTTTCTTTCTCACTGTCCTCATTTCTGCTGTCTCTATCCCTCTGCTTTTATCTTAGGCTCTCTTACTCTCTACCTCGAGAGGAGATCACACTCTGTCTATGGAGTGTTATTCCTTCTCCAATAAACTTTTTTTTTGACTGTAACTTTGGCGTGTGTGTTGAATTCTACACTCTCCACCAAAGAACCTCTTCTCTCAGTGTAGGGCTTGGTCTTCCCCTGCTCGGGTAAGTTTGCCCTGTACTGTGTCATGAGGGTGACTATTTTCATTTTTAATTTGTTACACCCCACCTCTGTCAAGCTAATGTGTATGTAGAACAGCACTCCACATGTAGTAGATATTCAATAATTGCTGATGAGTATATGAGCAAACAACAAATAGTGTGGAGCAGACTGTAAATAAGAAGATAAGTCCTAAAGAAAATAATTGGTAGCTAAAGTAGAATAGTACATACAGACATCTGATAAAGAGGCGGTATCACGATAGTTTCTTTCTTTCCTGTTTTTCTCTCATCTCCTCTCCTCTCTTCTCCTTTCTTTTCCTCTTCTTTTCCTTTTCTCTTTTTCTTTCTTTCTTTCTTTCTTTTTTCTTTCTTTCTTTCTTTCTTTCTTTCTTTCTTTCTTTCTTTCTTTCTTTCTTTCTTTCTTTCTTTCTTTCTTCTTTCTTTCTTTCTTTCTTTCTTTCTTTCTTTCTTTCTTTCTTTCTTTCTTTCTTTCTTCTCTTTCTTTCCTTCCTTCTTTCTTTCCTTCCTTCCTTCCTTCCTTCCTTCCTTCCTTCCTTCCTTCCTTCCTTCCTTCCTTCCTTATTTTAACAGCTTCATTGAAATATAATCCACATACCATATAATTCAGTTATTTAAATTATATACTACAATATTGTTTAGTATATTCAGAGTTATACAACAATAATCTGATTTTATTCTCTCCAAAGGAAACCCTATAACCATTTGCTGTCACTTTTTACTCTTCCCATCTCTATACTGTCCCAGGTTTAGACAACCACTAATCTACTTTCTTTCTCTGTAGATTTGCCTATTCTGGGCATTTTATACAAATGAAACTATGCAACATGTGATCTTTTAAGACTAGCTTCTTGTATTTACTTTGTTTTTGAAATTCATCCATGTCATAGCATATATCAGTATTTAATTGCCCTCCCCCTGCAAATATTCTATCATATGGTTACATCACATTTTATTTACTGATCGCCAGCTGATGGACATTTATATTTCTTCTACTCTTTGAATATTATGATGAATGTAGCTATGAAAATTTATAAACAAGTTTGTGTACAGATCAGTTTTTTTTTTTTTATTTCTCTTGGGTACATATCTAAGAATGGAGTTAGTGAGTAATGTGGTAACTTTATGTTTGAGGAACTACAAAATTCTTTTCTAAAGTGACTGTCCCATTTTATATTTTTATCAACAACATATGGACATTTTAATTTATTTACATTCTTGCTGACACTTGTCATGGTCAGTCTTTTTGATTGTAGCCACCCGAGTGGGTATGAAATGGTATCTCATTATGATTTTGATTCGCATATTCTTAATGCTTAATAGTGTTAAAAATCTTTTCATGAGCTTACTGACCATTATTATTACTTTTTATAGAAATGTCTATTCAAATCTTTTTTCACATTTTTTTTTTACTTTGGTCATTTGTTCTTTTATTGTTGAGTTAGGTGCTCTTTATGTATTCTGGAGGCAAGTCCTTTATCAGATACATAATTTTCAATATTTTCTCTCAATCTATATGTTGTCTACTCACTTTCTTGATGGTGTTGTTTTTAGTATGAAAGTCTTTAATTTTGATATAGTACAACATGTATTTTGTTTTTGTCACTGTACTTTTAGTATCATATGCAAAAAACAAGTTTTAATTGTTTTCATTTCATGTCTAACTCTAAGGTTATAAACATTTACTTTTAGGTTTCTTCTAATAGTTTATAGTTCTAGTGCTTATATTTTGAGTTAATAGAGTTAATATTTGCATCTGTCATGAGGTAGGGGATTGAGTGTAAGTGGATATCCTGTTTGCAACACCATTTGCTAAAAAGACAAATATTTTCTATATTAAATTGTCTTGGCACCCTTGTTGAAATTCATTTGACAGTACATATAAGAGTTTATTTCTTGATTTGCAATTCTTCCTAATGTTCTATATACTTATCCTTATGCCAATACTACAGTTTCTTGATTGTAGTAGCTTTGAAGTAAATTTTAAAAATTAAAAAGTGTTAGGTGCTCCAACTCTTTCTTCTTTTTCTTTTTTATTTTTTCAAATTGCTTTAGTTTTTTTGGGTCCCTTCCATTTCCATGTGAACTTTAGGATCAGCTCATCAATGTCTGCAAAAAAAAGCCAAGTGGCATTTGGTAATATTTGTGATGAAACTGTAAATCAATTTAGGTAATATTGGCATTTTGCCTAACAATATTAGGCCTTCTGATCAATGATTGTAGATATCTTTCCATTTATTTAGATCTTTATTCTTTTTCAATATATATTTGTTTTGTAGCATTCAATGTGTTAAGTTTTATACTTTTGTTGTCAAATTTATACTTAAGTATTTTACTCTTTTTGATAATATTTCAAATATAATTGTTTTCTTAATTTTATTTTCAAAATGTCATTTAATTTTTAAGTTAAAAAATACAATTAACCTTTGCATCTAAATCTTATAATCCACAACATTTGTAAACTCCTTTATTAGTTCTAATAGCTTTTTTAAAGCTTATACCTTAGTACTTTTTTAAATTATAATTCTTAAAGCTTTTATTTGTATGTGGCTCATGTCATACCTGCTCACATTCTATTTGTCAAAACATATTATTCAGACAACTCCAAAGAGTTTTATGTATGTGTCTCATTTTGTTACACAGAATATTAAAAAAGTGATTACTCAAGGGTCAACATTTAATAACAGCTATAATTTTGCTACTTTATCAAGGCCAGTTTTATGTAGAATTTTTGTTTTTACCCTTTTCTTTTTCCCTTTTCTTACATGGTGGTGATTACAATGACTTATGATTTATATTTACTGCCCTGATTCATAGTTTTACTCATTATAGTTATTGAATGATTAGTACAAATGTCAGTGCAGTGAAAATGCAAATGATATTTTAGTATTAATATTAAAATAGTTTTGACTTAGAGGTCCCCTCAACGGATTTGATATACTTCCTGGAGTCTTTGCACCACACATTAAGAAGCACTGCAACACATCATTGGGAGATGTTAAAGAAGAGGAGACATTCACCAGCATGCACAAAGACATTGAAGTATATGTGGGAAGAAGCAACATATGGACTTTGAGGAAAACAAAGTTGCTGGAGAGGAAAGTCCACATATTTAAAAAAGAGCTAATGAAGAAAGAGCAGAAAAAATATTTAAAGGATATTAATGTAGTAGAACAGAAAATGGGGAGCCATTAAAGTTTGGCAATCATGTTTAAAATCCACATAGTGATTTTGTTGTTGTATTTTTTTTTTTCTTAGTTTGGTTTAGTTTCTGACACCTGAGTCAATTATAATGCTAGTATAGTAGTAAATATAGATAGATAGATATATAGATAGAGAGATAGAGATAGATAGAGATAGAGATAGAGATAGAGATAGATATATGTATTTTTTTTTTATTAAAGTGTATTTGAGGAGTTTGGAGAAACATGGAAAAGTGAGAGACATCCCCAGATCTCTACCCTTGAAACAACAATAAGCTAAACATCTAAAACTCAATAATAATAATAATAATAATAATAAAACACTCAATATGCACACCAGCACATCTGAGCATGGGATCTGTGCATAAGAACTACCACAGGTCAGAACCTCAGGTGTTGGCTGGTGAACTGGGAAAAATAAAGAAGCTACTCTCAGAGCTCCCTGTAGGAGGAGGAGGAGGGAAGAAAATGCAGCAACATCTTTGAACTTCCCTGTCTGCGAGTGCTGCGAGCATCACACAGCTGGTGTCAGAGCCCAGTCATAAGGGCAAAAAGAAGAGAACCAGGATGGCAGATAAACAACAGCTGATTTTTACCAGCCACATTGCAAAACCAAGGCTGAACAGCAGCCCCCAACTCCCAACCCAGAGGGCCCCTCTCCCTATACACTCCAAGCCTGAATACAGTGGAGCTGAAGGGAATCTGAACAAATGCTACTCAAACTGTCACTAACACTGACAGAGACTGAGACTGAGAGTGGTGAGCATGATTAAATATCTACAAGAAAATTAAAAGCCATTATTAAGGCTTTATGTAAAGCAGGGATCCAAGATGCTTAGACATCATCTACTGGAAACCAAGAGAAAAATGCCTTCTTTGCAACAGGCTAAAGTGATAGCTTTATATAATAAATCTTTCTATAAAAACTTCTATTAATGCCCAGGTGGAGAAATAGTCCGTTCAACACTGAGAATAACCAACGTCACATGGCATCTCAGAAAGAAAGAGAAAAATCTCCAGAAAATGAGCTCACAGACATAGAAGTATGTGACTTAAATGATAGGGAATTCAGGATGATACTTCTGAAAAAACTCAGTGAGTTTCAAAATGAGTTATATCAACAATTTCAGACATTGAAAAAACAGCTAGATGAGAAGAGAAAAAATATTGAAGCCCCCGAAAAGAACAGATCTTCTGTAAATAACACACACACACACACACACACACACACACACAGACACACACACACACACATGCTGCAAGAGTTGAAAAATGAAATAGCAAGCTTGGAAAATAGAGTCAACCAAATGTAGGAAAGGATCAATGATAAGGAAGACAGAAATCTAGAAATAAACCAGAAAGAAGAACAGAGAAACCAAAGAATGAAAAATAATGAAAGGGAAATACAAGAAATAGCTGATACCATCAAGAGAAGAAACATAAGAATAATGGGCTTTATCGAAGGCAAGGAAATACAGTAGGGATTAGAAAGAATTTTCAGGCAAATAGTTGATGACAATTTCCCAAATCTAAGGAATAAGCTAGAACTTGGAATTCAAGAAGTTAACAGAATATCTAATTATCTGAACCCTCAAAGCCTTCGCTAAGAAACATTGTATTAAACTTATCACAAATTGAAGACATAAACAGAAATCTCAAGGTAGCCAGGGGGGAGAAAATGGTAACTTATAAAGGAAAACCCATTAAATTATCAACAGACTTCTCAGCACAGACCTTATAAGCCAGAAAGAGTTGGAATCATAAATTTAAACTATTAAGTGAAAGGAACTACCAGCCTAGAACACTGTATCCTGGTAAGCTCTCCTTTAGATATAAGGGAGAAATGAAGACCTTTCCAGACATACCAAAATTGAGAGAGTCTCCACTACGAGGCCTGCACAACAGGGAACAGTGAAAGAGGTCAGCTTGTCTAAAAATAAAGGAAAAAAAATTCAGAATAAAGTGATTATCAGGCAAATAGAAGCAGAAGAGTGCAACTCTTACTAAGAACAGGGCATTATAAGCTTAAATAATAAAAAGAATTGCTATACCAAGATAGTAATAAAAATTTAACATTCATAGAGACAAATTGTGATAACAATGACTGAGAAGGGGAGGATTCAAAGACCCAGATTTGCAAAAGGGAAAGGAGATGAGAAACACTCAAAGGAAAATGGATGACTGTATATATAACTATCCTTTTCATATCCGTAATGGTAATCAGACACCAAATATTCAGAACTGAAGTATATAACATAAAACAAGAAGAACCAGAGGCAAAACTCACAAAAGCCAACCAAAATAAAGAAAACAGAAACACAAGGACAAGGAAGCAATGGAAACACTGCACTACCAGAAAGCAAAAGATAAAATGGCCAAATAAATGACCTAATGCTTCATCTTAAAAAAAAACTAGAAAAGGAAGAACAAAAGAAACCTAAAGTCAGCAGAAGGAAGGAAATCATTGAAATTGGAGTATAAATAAATAAAATTGAAAACAAACAAACAAAAAACAATAGAAAAAAATAAATGCAACAATGAGCTGGTTCTTTGAGAAAGTTAATAAAATTGACAAACCCCTGGCTAGACTCACTAAAGAAAAAGAGAAAAGACACAAACAAAATCACAAATGAAAGAGGAAATTGTGACTGACATACAGATATACAAAGGACCATACAAAAATACTATGAAAAATTATACCATAACAAATTTAATGACCTAGAAGAAATGGACCAGTACTTAGAAAAAGACAATTTTCCTAGAATGAATCAAGATCTGGAAAACCTAAATAGATGGTTCAGAAGCATGGAAATTGAAACAATCATCAAAAATCTACCAAAAAGTAAAAGTTTAGAACCAGATGGCTTTGCCTGTGAATTCTACAAAACATTCAAAGATTTAATACCTATTTTTCTCAAACTATTTCAAAAAAATCAAAGAGGAGGTAATACTCCCAACTCATTTTATGAAATCAATATTACTCTGATACCAAAACCTGGTAAAGATAACACACAAAAAAGAAAAATACAGACCAATATCTCTCATGAACACAGATGCAAAAGTCCTAAATAAGATACTAGCGAACCAAATATAGAAACATATTAAAAAGATTATACACCACGATCAAGTGGGCTTCATCTCAGGGGCACAGGATGGTTCAACATATACAAATTGATTAATGTGATATACCACATGAACAAATTTTAAAAAAGAATCAAATGATCATATCAATAGATGCAGAAAAAGCCTTTGACAAGATACAGCATCATTTATGATTAAAACACTTCACAAAATCAGTAGAGAAGGAAAGCGCCTTAACATAATAAAGGCATATATGACAAACCCTCAGTGAACATTATACTTAATGGTGAAAAACTACAAACATTTTCTCTAAGATCAGGAACAAGGCAAGGATATCCACTATTGCCACTGTTATTCAATATAACATTGGAGGTCCTAGCGAGTGCAGTCAGGCAAGAGAAAGATATAAAAGGCATCCAAATAGGAAAGAGGGAAGTCAAACTGTCACTATTTGTGGATGACATGATTTTTTGTATAGAAAATCCCAAAGACTTCACAAGAACACCACTAAAAAAATTATCAAATACAGTAAAGTTTCTGGATACAAAATCAACATTCAAAAATCCATAGTGTTCCTATAATCTAATAACAAAGCATCAGAAAAAGAAGTGGAAAAATCATTCCTTTTGCAATTGTGGCAAAAAAAGTACCTAGGAATAAATTTAACGAAACAGGTGAAGGACCTATATGAAGAAAACTACGAGAAATCAAAAAGATACAAAGAAATGGAAAGATATTCCATGTTATTGGATTGGAAGAATCAACACTGTTAAAATGATTATATTACCTAAATAATTATACAGATTTAATGCAATCCCCACCCAAATCCCATTGGCATTTTTTAAAGAAATAGAAGAAAAAATCATCAGCTTCGTATGGAAGCACAAAAGACCCTGAATTGCCAAAGCCATCCTGAAATATAAAGAACGAGGCCAGAGACATCACTCTGCTTCACTTCAAATTATATTACAAATCAACAGTAATCAAAATGACATGGCATTGTCAGCAAAAAAGACACACAAACCAGTGGAACAGAATCAAGTGTCTAGAAGTAAACTCATATTTATATCAGCAAATAATTTGGGCCAAAAATCCAAAAGCATACAGTGAAGAAAGGAAAGCCTTTTCAATAAATGGTACTGTGAAAATTGAAAGGCCACCTACCAAAGAACGGAACGAGACTTTTATCTATCAACACACATCAAAATTAACTCAGAATGGATTGAGGACCTGAATATAAGACCAGAGTCAATAAAATACACACACACCCACACACACACAGAGGAAATAATTTTAAGGACCTTGGACTTAAAGAGGACTTTATGAGTTTGACCTCAAAGGCAAAAGATATAAAAGCAAAAAATAATAATAATAATAATGAAAGGGACTACATCAAACTAAAAAGCTTCTGTTCAGCAAAAAGAAATCATCACAAGGTAAAGAGACAACCACTGGAATGAGAAAATAGATTTGCAAGCAATGCCTCCAATAAGGGTCTAATATCCAAAACATACAAAGAACTCATATGACTCAATAACAACAACAAAAAAACAAATGATCCAATCAAAAAATGGGCAGAGGACCTGAACAGACACTTCTCCCTAGAGGACATACAAATAAATGCCCAACAAATATTTGAAAATATGCTCAACATTGCTAGCTATGAGGGAAATGAAAATCAAAACAACAATGAGATACCATCTCACACCTTTTAGAATAGCTATAATCAATAGGACAAGTAATAACAAATGCTGGAGAGGATGTGAAAAGAAAGGACCCCTCATACAGTGCTGGTGGGACTGCAAATTGCTGCAGCCTCTAGGAAAAACAGTATATTCCTCAAAAGCTCAGAATTGATCTACCATATTATCCAGCAATTCTTCTACTGGATGTTTGCCCCAAAGACTTGAAAACCCATATCCAAAAAGATATTTGCACACCGATGTTCATAGCAGCATTATTCACAGTAGCCAGGACATGGAAGCAACCAAAGTGTCCTAAAATAGAATATTGGCTAAAGAAGAAATGGTACATATATACAATGGAATATACTCAGCCATAAGAAGAGACGAAATATTGCCAATTGCAACAACGTGGATGGACTCAAGTTAACATGCTAAGTGAAATAAGCCAGATACAAAGTGAAAAATCACATGATATCATTTATATATGAGATATAAATCTAAAAGCAACAAGTGAACAGGACAAACAAACAGAGCCTCATGGGCATGGACCACAGATTAGTGGTTACCAGACAGTAGGGTTTGGGGTATGGAGGAGGTAGACAGGGTAAAGGGGTTTAAATATGTGTTTACAGAAAGAAATCTATCTATTGGAAGTGAACACACAGTGAATATATATATATATATATATATATATATATATATATATATATGCCTTACCATTAAAGTGTCCAGCTTAAATTTATGGATTTCTTTAACCAATGTCACCATAAAAATAAATTAATTAATTAAAAAATAAAATAAAGTGTACTTGACATACAATATTATATATAGTATCAGGTGTACAACACAGTAATTTGACATCTATAGACTTTACATAGTGATAACTGCAATGAATCTAGTACATTTCGTCAATGTACAAAGTTATTATAATATTATGAACTGTATCCTCTATATTATTCCTTATATCATCAAAAATTATTTTATAACTGTAATTGTGTCCCTCTTAATTTCTTTCACCTTTTTTGTCCATTGTCCCACCCTCTTTCCTTCTGGTAATCATCAGTTTGTTTTTCGTATCTGATTTCTTTTTGTTTTTGCTTTTCTTGTTCATTTGTTTTCCTCTCAGATTCCACATATAAGTGAAATCACATGGTTTTGTCTTTTTCTGACTGACCCATTTCACTTAGCATAATATCCTCTAGGTTAACCTATAAGAATGTCACAAATTACAAAAACATCAATCTTTTTTATAGCTGAATAATATCCCTTTATACATATATTGGATATATATATACATATATATATACACATATATATGTACACACACACACACACACACACATATAATCACATCGTTTTTATTCTTTCATCTGTTGATTGACACCTAGGTTGCTTCCACATCTTAGCTATTGTAAAGAATGCTGCAAAGAACATATGGGTGCATGTTTTCAGTTTCTTCAGATAAATGCCCAGAATTGGAATTGCTAAGTCAAATGGCAGTTCTATTTTTAATTTTTTGAGGAACACTTTATTTAGTTTTTCATAGTGGCTGCACCACTTTAAAATCCTGCCAATAATACACAAGGGTTTACTTTTCATCATAATATCACCAGCATTTGTTATTTGTTGTCTTTTTAAAAATAGCTATTCTGACAGATGTGAGGTTTTATCTCACTATGGTTTTGATCTGCATTACTCTGATGGTTAGTGATACCGAGCATCTTTTCTTGTGCCTGTTGTCCATTTGTATAAATTCTTTGGAGAACTGTCTATTGATATTTTTTGCCAATTTTTAAAATCTGACCATTTGTTTTTTTAATATTGAGTTGTATGAGTTCACTATACACTTTTGATACTAACCCTTTATTGAGTATATCATTTGCAAACATCTTTTCGTCTTCAGTAAGTTGCATTTTGGTTTTGTTAATGGTTTTCTTTACTGTGTAAAAGTTTTAGTTTCATATAATCTGATTTGTTTATTTTTGTTTCTGTTGACGTTGCCAGAAGAGACATCCAAAACATATTGGTAAATCCAATGTCAAAAAGCATAATGCCTTTGTTTTCTTCTAGGTGTTTTATGGTTTTAGGTCTTAAATTAAAGTCTTTAATCTATTTTGAGTTTATTTTTGTATATGGTGTAAGAAAGTGATCTAGTTTCATATTTTTGCATGTACCTGTTCAGTTTTCCCAACATCATTTATTAAAAAAAACACTCTTCATTATATATTCCTGACTCCTTTATTGTAAATTAATTTGCCATATAAACATGGGTTAATTTCTGAATCTCCTATTCAGTTCAATTGATCTATATGTCCATTTTTGTGTCAGCATCATATTGTTTTGATTATTATAACATTGAAATACAGTTCGACAACAGGAAGTATGATATCTCCAACTCTTTTCTTCTTTCTCAAGATTGCTTTGACTATTTTGGGACCTTTATGGGTCCATATAAATTTTAGAATTTTTTTCTAGTTCAGTGAAAAGTGTTATTAGTATTTTAAAAGGAATTGCATCAAATCTGTAGATTGCTTTGGTAGTATGGACATTTTAATGGTATTAATTCTTCCAATCCATGAGCATGGTATATCTTTCCATTTATTTGTGTTGTCTTCAATTTCTTTCATCAGTATCTTTTTACTTTCACTTCCTTGGATAAGTTTTTTACTAGATATTTTATATCCTTTATGCAATTGCAAATAAAATTATTTTTTTCTGAAAGTTTATTCTTAGTGTATAAAAATGCAACATTTTTCTGAACAATAGTTTGTATCCTGAAACTTGGTGAATTTACTTATTTGTTCTAATAGTTTTTTTTATCTATTTGTTTTTAGTGGCTTCTTTAGGATTTCCTACATATAATATCATGCCATCTGCAAATAGTGACACTTTTACATTTTTCTTTTCAATCTGAATGCCTTTTATTTATTTATTTATCTATTGATCTATTTATCTATTTTTTATCTGTTTATTTATCTATCTATCTATCTATTTATTTATTTATTAATTTATTTATTTAGTCTGATTGCTGTAGCTAGGACTTCCAATACTATACTGAATAAAAATAATGAGTGTGGGAATTTTTATCTTGTTTCTAATCTTAGAAGAAAAGCTTTCAGCTTTTCCTCATTGATGTATGTTAATTGTGGGTTTGTCTTATTGTTGCTGTTATTATGTTGAGGTATGTTCCTCCTATACCCATTTTATTGAGAATTTATATCATAAATAAATGTTGAATTTTTTCAAATATTTTTTCTGCAACTATTGAAATAATCACATAATTTTATTTTTTGTTAATGTGATGCATCATGCTAATCAAATTGTAGATATTGACACATACTTTTATCCTTGGAGTAACTTTTCTGGGTCTAATTTAGATAAAGGCAGGAGTTATAATCTCAAATATATGTGCTACAGTCTATAAATATACACTGGCACTATGGGATAGTGGGATAAGTGCCCAGAAAGAATTCATGAGTTCTCTGTTGCTTTCATTTATGTAACCTAAACTTTAGTATCCCAAAGGTAAAATGAGGCAACAAATACATATCTCAAAGAGCTGTTGTGATGAGAAAATAAGATGAATTAAAGAGTTAATAGATTAAGAATAATTACAAAATCTATTTTGTGAATAATTTCCAGAGAAAATTTGAATTTTTATAAAACTTAATTTGTTTTCCTCTTACAAAATATGTAACTTTTGCAGGTAGACAGAGTTATTATATGAAATTAAATGATACCTTTTGTGCCATTTTTGTTCATTATCTCTATGCATCCATTGATTCAGATGGAGCTAGAATATTCCTGGCTGAATATTACCTGATTCATGCATACACTTAAAACCATGTGCACATTTGATTAAATTTTGGGTTCTTATTGTGATTTCAGGGTCTTTGTGAGAAAAATGTCCACCATGAGGAAATGAATCAGGCAAAACAGATGAACTTGAAAGCCAGAGAGAAGAATAAAAAAGTAAAATGTTTAAAATAACAATATGATAGATTCTGGTAGGGTTCACCTACACTCAGCTACCCTCATATTCTATGTGTGCCTTAAGAAATGAACAACTGTGTATGGGACAAGCGTAGGTATTAGGGCTCAAGCAAACCAACTAAAGGCAAAGTTGTTTCCAAACTTGACAAAATAAATGTGAGCAATGGTGGCCGGAAATGGCATCAACTATGAGTGCCAGGGGCAGCCCAAGATGATCTAAATTATGGCCACCAAACATCCATAGTGAAAGAAGAGGCTCACTGGAGAATTATTCTTTAGGTCAGTGCATTTTCACAGTGTTCCTGGTAGTTAAAACTAAAGCCAAAACATGTTGCCAAAGAGTAGATTGTGAAGATAATAATTAATAATCTCTAAGGTTCATTTTGATACTGTTGGAAGTTATTCATGATAAAGGTAGAAGGAAGAAAAGAAAAAGATTCTAAATTTACTGCCTTAAAATTTTGTGTAGAACCATGTATATAATGGCACCATGTACCAAAACATAACACAATTTTGGTACTTTTTGAAATAAAAGTTTGGGACTATGCATGTTACTGAGTTAATCCTTTTTTTCCCCCTGTCTTTAAGATATCAACAATGATTTTTTTCTTTATAATTATTACTCACAGTCACACCACAGAATGCAGTAATAATGACTAGAATTTTCTCAGATGTGCATAAAGAGATCTACCAACAATTAAAATTTTCCATCATCATCCACAAAAGACAACAATCACTTGAATACATCTTCTCCAGCACAAGGAATTCTTTCCTTAATATTACCTGAAGGTTTTTTGGATATTTCACATCTCATCACAGTTAGCCCTGTGGCATTTTTCCCTTCCAGGCTTCTTCAGTGTCACATTGATTTAAGTAACTCCTTTATAACCAGGATAATGTTATTTAAGGTTAAGGTCTGTCCATGTTTTTTTAGATGGTAAGATCAGATAAATTAAAAAATAGTGATGAAGGTCTTATAATAATGTCTGTATACTTCTAGGAGAAATTTATTTATTTGTTTATTTATTTATGTACTGTGAGGGCCTATAGAATTTACTATTTTGTACTCTAAGATAATATTGGCTGTCATACCCTAAAGAGGTAAATTAGCATGTTATAGGAGGATGAGGAAAACTTTTACAAATTCAAAAGAGGGTAATCATGTAGGAACTGTGTAGCTTATGCATTTATAAGGTGAAAGCCTAAAGGAGAGCCTGTTTACCTAGTTGATTCTGTCTCTCTCACAATTCTCTGGTTCTCACATAAACTCATTTTCACACACAGATACTTATGAAGAGACTTACCTGCAGGAGCTAGCTGTCCTGGGTAAGTCATGAGGCAGTTTTTCATTATTCAAAGAGGAAAACCTGTATCATTAATTCTTAAGTTGTCCTTATTATATGCAATCATCTGTGCCCTATCCCATTATTTTCATTTTTACTTTCTTCATTCTCTAGATCTCCAACTTATTTCTTTCCCTCTAAGAGTTAAGTAGCTTCCCTTAAAAAATCCCTAAGGTGGAAAAAAAAAATCTACTGGGGCAGAAGTAAGAACCTTGTGTCTATAAACTTTTATGAGGACTCACATCCCAGGAGTCCAGGCTGACAAACAAACTATAAAACCAGGAGATGCACCTGAGTCCAGCTGAGCATGGGCCACCCCCACCTCCCTATGCTCTACTGCAGATTTCTAATCAGGTTCCAACTGCTAAAAGAATGCTCCTTGTGTCTCTAAAAAGGAAATGAAAGTGTCACATAGAGGTTAAAACAGCAGAAATTAACAGCTATGAGATATTTAGTGGCAAAGTCAGTATTCGTGTATCTTAGGGATATGGGGGAAGCAGGAGGAAGGAATGGAGAGGGAGGGCAATAGTGAAGTCTGCTGTTAATTTATCCCTCTCCTGATTGTCACACCATTCTGATGGAAACCTGCATCATTGGCATCATTTTCTCCAAACTCTCAATCAAGTAAAAAGGAAATGAATGATTGGTATTCTTATCATGCTTGTTTCAATTATTCTAATATGATACACACTGTTTTTACTGCTAACAATTATCATTGCTAATAGATTTTAAATTATCTTGCTAAATTATTATTGTTGATTTAAGGGGGAAGTTGGCATTACGCCTCTTTCTGAAACGTGTGGATAGCCTCCAGCAAGTGCTGCTCAAACCTAATTTATACATTTGCAGGGAGGCTGAAGCAAAGGCTTTCTCAAGATATAAACCTAAACTGGATTTCGGAGAAGACAATGTTAGCTGTACAATTCAGAAGGCAATCTTTGTGCTATTACAACTTTAATTTTTTAAACTTTGGCTCTGTAGTAGGCACTCTTTACCCTTTACTTTGTCTTCTCTTTCTTAGCTCCATTCCTCCTTTTCCAAGAGCACATTCTATTTACACCCCCACACTCTGGCATAAAAGCACACTAGGAAAGACTGTAACCCAGATAATAACTGTTGGTGGCAGATTATTCAATTATGACTTCTCTTATTTCTCTAAGGATTACTTAGGAGTCATTTTTGGCTGCTGTTTGGTTTTTCACGCAAACATTGCAAGCAAGAGGGTAAAATGGCAATGCATTAAAATTTTTTAATAAAAATAGAAATGAAAGACAATCCCCAGAGTTTCATTTCCAAAAGAAGGTAAAGGGGTGAACTTTTAACAGCCAATGAAAGTTCAATAGTCAGGAAACTAATGGCTTGATAGTGCGCAATGCCATAATCCAGATCCCCAGAAAATAATAGAATAGTTTCTGCATCGGCAAGGACTCTCAGGAATGGGAAAGGAAGGTATGATTTTCCTATATGATCCATTAAATAACTTTTTTATCCTAAATTAGTGAGACCCTCTTAGTATTCCTGGTGGGAAATATGAAGCTGAAATAACACAAGGAAAATAAAGTTATAAAAAGTTAGAGAAACTGCCTGATAAATTAGAAATTTGTGCTTTTTATCTCATATTAGTCCTGTTTCTATTGTGTGATCTTGAAAAAATAAAATTCTTCATATTTTACACTGATTTTTTTAGGAAGTTGTGGTAAGAAATTAGGAAATTTTAAATTATCCTTCTTTCCACTATCATGTTTCTCTCTATATTTACTTACTAACTCTCATTCTTCTTGCTTCTGTCTAGTTTTTATTTTTCCTGAGTTGTCTTCCTCTGTAGACTAGACATCTGCAAAAGCAATAAAGGAAATAAAGGGATCAACATTCTTACTGTTGGTAGAAAAAGTTAGCTTATAGACTGCATGAAAAAGTCAGGTTGATTAAGATTTAATCAAGCAGAGAAATATAGGTTTACATCAGAATGCTAAATAAATATCTATAAAAGTGAAGTCTTGCATATAGGTCACAAATCAATTACTCCAGTAAAAGACAGAAGAAAAAAAATCCTTCATTAGCAAGAGGTGAAAAGGATGCGGTAATGTTAGTTGATGTTAAAAGTAACGCATCATCAATATGACCTTTCTTACATAAAAATGAATTGTGTCTGGAACAAGAGAGAAAGATTTCATTTTGTTAAATGATAATCAGACTGTATCTGTAATACTTGGTGCATATTATGAGCATCACAGTTTAAGGAGATTGACAGAAAGGAGGTGAGGTTCTGTAAAAGGAAAACTATAATGGACACCCAAAATAGGGATTTTTATCAAATAACGAAAAAATATAAATTGGGGAAAGTGAGAAATAGCCAGAAACTTGACAGTGCTCCTTTAGGTTTTTATTACTTCCTGGGTTGTAAAATTACCAAATGATACAGTCTACAGAGAACTAAGGCCAGCAGAGATGGATAATTCTTAACTTCAAAATGCTTTTTTTTTAAACTATTACAATACTCCAACTCAAAAAACTGTGAGTATAGGAATTAAGATTTTTCCAATTTTTTCCTCTTTTTTTTTTTAAGGAAATTGGGTCACATATTTATACCTCGGTTTTTCCATCATTGAAGGGAGACTCAATGAGCCAATGTTATTTCTTTTGTATATAACACTTCGTGAAATATTTTGAAGGAAGCAAAATGGCACATATATGCCAGGAATTAATTATCATTGGCCTCTGCAATACAGTGTTTACCTCAGAAAACTGTGGAAGGCCCAGAGTCACTGCTCTACGGAGGTGGCTTGGAAGGAGGAAAGTAATGAGAATGTGCTCTACACTCTTTGGGCACATTGGCACTTTTCAATTATTTATGCAATTTAATCCCATTGAAAAAGCACATTCTCAAAGAACACCCTGAGGTCTTCTGCATGCTGGAACCAGCAGAAAGTAATATGGGAAAAAATGAGAGTCAGGGCTGTGCTTAAGGGAGCTAGTCTGACCTTCTCAGAGACCCTTGGTATTAAAACAGGCAGTTTGCTTAGTTAATAATAACTATGCTTCGGACTTGTCATCTTCAAAGAAGTTTAATTAATCCTCATAACACCCTGGTGGGCTGCAGAAGGTAAGTGTTATTATCTCAATTTCATATGAAGCAAAATGCAGGCACAAACAGAGAAGGGAAATGGTTTGCTCGAGATAGCAAGTGTAAAGTTAAATTTAGCATTAATGAATACCTTAGGCCACCTGCCTTCTTACTGCAAGTCCCTTTAGTAATATATGTGGGGCATAACACATGGGGCCAATGTTAAGAGCTTCATAGTGAGCAGATGCAGGTAACAGCCTGACTAAAATTTTTTACCTAAGACAAGAGGAGTGGGAAGAGAATGAAGAGGAAAAATTGATCTGAGACAGAAAGTTTCATAGAAAAAGAAAAGGAAGGGAAATAGTGAAGCCCTCCAGTTTTTCTCTGAGCTCACAAAGTTATTAATCTCTGATTTAGTGAGATCTTAGACCAAAATAAAAGAAATAAAATAAAATGCTGTTATAACTTCGAAGTCTTAATTGCTATAGAAACAGACACTGAGGAAAAAATTGAGGCATTGACCTATAGGAGAATATGATCGTTATGTTTCTGAATGAGTGGATGAGTGACTAGGGACCAGTGTGGAGTGATTTCTTGTTTTTCCTTCTAAATCACAAATTTCTTTTATTATACACTTAACACTGTTTGCCTCTGTGATTTCAGTCTATGAAGTTTGTGGTATTCATTATGCACAGGTTTTCAAAGTCTCCTTAGGTTTTTTTTTAAATTAAATTTATAGAGACAATATTGGTTAATAACATTATATAAATTTCATCTTTACAGGCCTTATAATACCACGTCTGTAAACTCTATTAGCATGCTCATCACCTGTTATTTTGTTTGTTTGTTACTTTTTGTTATATGTCCTGCATATGAATATATGCAATCAAATGGTTCTCATCTTTTTCAATCTGACTTATTTCACTGAGCAGAATATTCTCATGAGCCATCCATGTTGTCATAAATGGCAATAGTTTATCCTTTTTTATGTCTGAGCAGAATTCCGTTGTATACACATACCACTTTATCTAATTTTTTACTGAAGAAAGCTTAGCCTGTTTTCTTATCTTGGCTATTGTAAGGAATATTGTACTGAACATAGGGGTTCATATATCTTTAAGAGTAGGTATTTTCAATTTTTTTTTGGTGAGATACCCAGAAGAGGAATTGTTGGGTCATATAGTAGCTCTATTCATAACTTGTTAAGGAACCTCCATACTGTTTTCTACAGTGGCTGTGCCAATAAGGAAACTAAACAGCAAAACAAACCATCCTTAACGACACATTAGACCAAATTGACAGAATCAATATTTATAGAGTTTTCCATCCCAAAATGCCAGAATATATATTTCTCTCAAGTGCATTCTCAAAGATAGACCATACATTGAGTCACAAAACTAGCCTCAAAAAGTTTAACAATACTGAAATCATACCAAGAATATTTTTGTACCATAATGGCATAAAACTGGAAATTAACTACAAGAAGAAAGCTGGAACAAAACACAAATATTGGGTCAAAAAAGGAATAAAAGAAGAGATCAAAAGATAAATAGAGACAAATAAAAATTACAATAAAATATCAAATTTTGGGGATATGGCAAAAGTAACAATAAGAGGAAAGTTTATAGAATTATAGGCCTACCCTCAAGAAACAATCTCAAATAAACAATCTAACATTATACTTTAAAAAACTAGAAGAAGAAAAGCAAATCAAGCCCAAAGTCAGTAGAAATAAGGAAATAATAAAAACTAGAGCAGAATTAAATGAAAAAGAGGACAAAAGCAAACAAAAAGAATAATGAAACAAAGATCTGGTTCTTTGAAAAGATAAAGGCTATTAGCCACCAAGAAGAAAATGACAAATACTTAGAAATATATAATCTTCTTTGACTGAAAAATGGAGAATTGGAAAACCCAAATAGAACAATCAGCATTAAAAAAATAAATAAATAAAACAGTAATCTAAAATCTCCCAAAAAACAAAAGTCCAGAACCAGATGGCTTTACTGGTGAATTCTACCAAACATTCAAAGATGTAATGCCTACTCTTCTCAAACTCAGGCAAGGACAACACACACACACACACACACACACACACACACACACACACAGAGAGAGAGAGAGAGAGAGAGAGAGAGAGAGAGAGAGAGAGAGAGAGAGAAATTACAGGCCAATATCTTTGAAAAACATAGATACAAAAAATCCTAAGCAAAATACTAGCAAGTTGGATGTGACAACACATTAAAAAGTTAATACATTGTGATCAAGTTGGGCTCATTCCAGGGACTCAAGGATGATTCTACATATGCAAATCAATCAATGTAATGCATCACATCAACAATAGAAAAGATAAAAATTATATGATCAAATAAATAGATGCAGAAAAAGTATTTGACAAGATATATCTATTTATGATTAAGACACTTAATAAAATGGGTTTAGAAAAAAAGTATCTCAGCATAATAAAGGCAATATATGACAAACTCAGCTAATATCATACTCTACGGTAAAAACTGAAAGCTTTTCCTGAAAGGTCAGGAACAAGACAATGATGCTCACTCTTTGCCACAGTTGGTTTGCTTTTTTCTTAAAAGAATTAAAGACTCATCCAACTGACTAGTTCATAGTGAACATTACCCACCAGATTTTGTAGTCATAAGATTAGAGTTTGGAGGATCCTAATGAGCATCTAACTAAAAATTTCTTCCAGTTGAGGATAAGAAAGCCAGAAAGGAGATATGACTTATTTGCAGTCAACTGGATAGTAACTAAATGCAGGAGCACTGGAGATCAGATATTTTATCTTCTATGATCACTCTTAATAGAGGAAAATGTTATGTTTTCACTAATAATAGTTGTATTAAGAATCTATACAATGGAAATATTGAAGGAGCTAGTAAACATTAAAAAAAAAAAAAAGTTGGTGATTATGGATACTAAGGAATTGAGAGCCAGAGACTTGGCTGAAGCTGATCCCTTACATCTAATTTAGTAGTAAAGCTGGAAAGAGCTTCAACTGACAAAGATAACATCTGTTTTTGGGATTGCTGAAATCAGAATGGAAAAGGAGAAAGGGGATATACCTTCCTTGGTGTTATCTTTGGGCTCTCAACATTGCAAGTTGAGAGAGAAAATAGAACTATGGGTAAATTTTCTTGGCCAATTCTCTGAAATAAAATAAAGTATGTTAGGAGGCTCTCCCAAAAAATCATCTTGTATCTTTTGCATTTCTAAATATAACATATTAAAAAGGCAAAACAAAATTATCGGAGAACACCAATGCTATACGAAAAAAGAAATGAGAAATAGAACCAAAAATGAGACATGAGATATATCCTGTGGCTCCACACACTAATATAAATTGTCCCCAGCTCATTAGAGATGATTTCATACATGCATGGGGGGCGGGGCATAAGTAAAGCAAGAGAAGGAAATCATGATAATTTTATTTTGTGACATATCTGGGTCCTAGGGGAAAATAAGACAGTATTATTTCTTATGAATCTCAGGGAAAAATGGCAACAGACACACACACACATAAAATAAAATTTGCAGTCATCATGAGAAATTGAGATTGGAGGAGCAGAATTTGAAAAGATAACATATATGTGTTTTGTGTTTTGAGTCAACAGTTTGGTTTAGGTTGGGAAAGAGAGGATTTTGGAAGAAAGGTTTTGTCTGAGTTGTTGGTAGTTCCTCAGCCATACTTGTTTGTTTTAGAATAAGGCATCAGCCACTGCTTCTGCAAATGATTACTCTAAGCAGTAATTATTTCTCGACTTCCCAGTCATCACATGAAATAGACACCTTTAAAGGAAGGTCATGTCTCAGAGGCAATAGACCTCAGAGGACTACAGAATTGGCCTCTTCCCTTCAAGCCAACTGGCCCATGGTGAATATAAAATGGTCCCTCTGATGTGATTCCAGAGGTTTGCAGGTAACATAAGAAATTCTTTCCCGTGTAATTCTCATTAAGACTCTTTTCTCTTTCGAATAGTGCCTCTCCACAAAATGTTTAGTATGCTTCACCTACTAGAAGAGTCCAGAGAAAGAAAGATTCAGGTGACAGGTTTGATAATTCCCCAGATGCATGTCCTGCTCTAGATTCTAGACTCACTGTCTTATGAAGAAATACCTCCTTAGAATGCTGTATTATAGATTTCTAAGAGAAAACACAGACTGCACCCTCCCCAAAACAACATTTCTTTCTCTAAAGGAAATTATAGTGAATTGTACATTTTTTAAGTAAGTAAGTTTAGTTTGAATCAAAGAACATTCCTCCAAGAGGTTGGTTTCTTTTTCACATCTGCTATGCAGAATGCTTCATTTTGGACTGAGTATTTATTCATTTTCTCATGTTCACTGTGCTAGGAAAACCATCTTCCAAAAGCCGTTTCATCACCTGCACGTATCTAGACTCGCACTACTTGAAACAATTCTAATTATCTTTCAAATATTAACCCCCTTAATGTCCCTAACAGATTTAATTTCTCCTATTTCTGCCTTCCTTTAATAATTTGTTGATAAAATTACCATTAATTTTAGTAAATGAATAGACTGATGAATGAGCACAACTAACACACTCTGTTGTGAAAGGTGATGACTTTGAAATAAAAAGAACCTGGGTTTAAATGCTAACTTTACCACTTGATAGATATTTGACCCCAAGAAAGCCCCTTGGAGCCTCAGATCCCTCATCTGTACAATGGGAATACAAGACTGACTGAAGGAGAGTTGTGAATGTTCCATGTATATAAGGTGCTCAGTGCAGTGCACTTAAGACTCAATAAATGCCAGCTGCTGTATTAAAGTTAATTGTGCATGGAGTTTTATCTTATAGACCATGAGGAGCCATTAAAGCTTATTAAGAAGGGAAGTGACATTAGAAAGGTGTTTTAGAATCCAAACTAGAAAATGAGTGAGGAAATGAAGAGCTGACAGGTGATCTAGAGGGGAAATAAGATAACCAAAATCATGTACCTGGTTACATTAAGACCAGAGGTCGCTCTGATGAGCTGAGCAGGGGCTGAGTGAAAATGTCCAGCAATAGACCAAAGCAATTCTTGCCACTTCTCTGTAACTCTCCTCACCCACTGATTGCTTTTGTTTGTGTATGTACTTCCTCTTTCACTTCATATATCTGAGCACAAGGCTCAAGATCACTGCATTCCTTGAGCTGAACTGAAGACCTACTCCATTCTCTTTGTCACAAAAGATTATCAAAGCTAGAAAGATGTAACCCATACCTCAAATTCCTAATTTTTAATTTTACTTCAATATTTGTAGCACAAGGAGAAAAGCTTAAAATTATGATGATGAGGTTTTCTAGTTGTAAAATATATGGTGTTGCCCTTTTGCGGGTCAAATTATAGCATTTCATTTTCATAGGGAGGAAGAGAATAGATTTGAATGGGGCATAATTGTTGAGGGAGTGCCACAATATTGTTTATTGTAAATAGAAGAAAAGGACAGAAACAACACAGATATTTTTTTAAAGGATTGTAATTAGATTTATGGGGAATGTCCTGAATTTCAGGATGAATGTATCATGGGGTAAGTTACACAAAACAGTTCTCAGAATCTTGTACTTAGCTTCAGGTCACCTGGCTTGATGTCAGTAGAGCATTCTGAAGGGCTCTTGACAACCCTGGTCCCTTTTGCCTTTGGACATGAACCTAAGAATAGAAGTGATACCTCTAGTGGAAAAGAAAGGCCTATCTTGAAAACCTCTAATCCCAGGCTGTGCTCTCAGAATCCAGAGAGATATCAGGACTTTCAGGTTTTTCATCACCGATGATGTACTGATGCTGCATCAATAAAATCAGCACCCCCAAGACCCCATTACTTCACTTCCAAAATCTCTGTGACCTTCATTGGTAATAGGATGTAGATGGCAGGGAGCTGAAGTAACCCAATAAAATAGGCATCTTAACCATTTTAGGAGAGTGGAAAACATTTAACCCCCAATATAATGGCTGCAGCATATGTCTGAGAAAAAAAATAAATTGGTTTTAACTTATGTTGCTTGGGCTTCAGAGGGAAATAAAAAGGCAAAATGGAAAGGCAAAATTGTTGAGCATCTCTCGGATCTACCTTTTAGCAGTTTGTGACTCCAGACACAAGCACTGGCACAGAGTAAATCTAATCACATTTAGACACAGCCTTGTAGTAAATAGAGAAAAGAAGAAAGATTTTACAGGACTATAATCTTCTTGGAGATAGAAACGAGGAAGAAAAATCCAGTGAAGGATTATGAAGTTAGCTCACCTGCTGGTAAACACAGAAGAGTCACAGAGGTGAACATGGCCTTGACAAGCCCTGCATGTACCTGGTATTAATGGGGTCTTTAGTGAAAAAGTATGTAGGGCTGGAGGTAGCCTGCAGTACTGCCAGAGCTTAGCAGGGAGCCTTGGACTGAATCTGCCTTTAGTTGCCACCTGCAAATGATTATAAAGAAATCACTTGAGTGATAACTACCAGGACCTGCCTTACTCCTTGTCCCCACTATGCTCATTTCTATACTGCTAAAGCCACTTGATCTCCATATGCAGGCTACAGTGTCATTCTGACATCTGGGACCAATCTTGTCCTTAGTGAGGGACTAAGAACTCTGGTTAAATGCTCTGTGCTCAGCATCAAGGCAGGCTGACTGCTGTTTCTTCTGACTTTGCATCACAGTTCTGGAAGTTTGATCCTAGTCTAGTTCTCAGATTGGCTGAATTTATTATATATAGATAACATCAAGTATTATACATATTATGTGTATGTTACATATAATACAAAATAGTTCTCAAATTAATTCCATTATAATATATAACATACATATTATATAATATATTATATTTAATATATTTATAACATTATGTAGCATATATAATCAGAAGCCCAGCTAATCTAAGAACTAGACTAGGATACACACACACACACACACACACACACACACACACACACACACACACACAAAGTAGAGCTTTATATCTCACTCATAAATTTCAAAACAAGTAACTCTCATTCAGACAGTGGTTTGAAGATCCAGGCTCCCCCCATCTTGAGGTTTTATCACCTTCAACCAGGGCTTCCCAAGTCTCCGTTTCTCTGCATTGAGTTAGCAAAAAGGTGAAAGAGCATAGGGAGTTGTTGGGGTAGGTTTTTATGGACCAGGCTCAGGTGAGCAATCTTAGCCTGAAATCAGGACCCCATTTTTTTAGTGTTTCTATCTAGTTTTAAGTGGCTGCTGTACCCACTTCCTCATACAATTTTTCTTCATTTTGTGAGCTACATTTGAAACATCTTCAATTAGAACCTGGCCCAAATAAGGGAGGCTTTGACAGATTGCCATGGTTCTTAGTCCTGCAGAATATTCTGCTATGGTAAATAGCAACCATTGTTAACATGAATGTTTTCAGTTTACCTAACAGCTGGGAGGCCTGTGTGGAATTGAAAAGTAAGTCTCTCCCCTGCCTCACAATTTTGTAATGTACTTTTTTGATTGTGCTAAGACAAGAAGCAGTGCTTCAAAATAAGATTCCAGATAGTATAAGCTTTAAATTATGCTTATTAAAATTATTACTACTAACACTGCTTATATAATACATTTTATTTGCAAAGTGTTCTGTAAACCCTAGTGCCTAAACAAAAGAATGAATTAGCAAACATTAATTACAAAGTCAATAAATGGAAGAGTGATTAAACTAGGATTTCAATTTGAGATTTTAAGTCTCATTCTTGTTGGGGAATCTTTCCTAACACTGACATTGTCTCTGGATTCTATAATTTCCTTACCTGAAAACAAAAGGCTGTAAAAACTCAGTGAATATTAGAAGAATCAGATTCTGTTTTAACGTTAAGAATAGTTCACATTAAGGGCCTGCTACATATTCATAGTCTTACAGCAAGCAGATAAAAATATGACTTTTGAAATTTTGATATGCGATCATTTCTGAATTCACATGTACTCATTAAATGCTATTGAATACATTTTTAATAATGAGAAGGAATTTGACAAACGACCTGTTTGAGCTGAACAAAGAGATTTAACACAGTAGATCTCACACAGCAAGGAAAATACCTGGAGACTGTTAAAATCCCATTTGTTAAGTATATTGTATTATGTTCAAACTGTCCATTTTAAGACTGGCTGGTTATAATAATCATTGTCATGGTGCCATATAGTCCTATCCTAGTAAACAAAGGGCAATTTACCTCATATCTACAAAACAAATAGTATTATGCTAGTTTTGAACGCACACATTTTCTAACGATACCCTTATAGGAAAGGAAAATCATCCTTATTGTCACTGGAAGCTCTGCTGTAGAGTCATTTTTTTTCTTTTGTATTTGTGATCTCTTTATTCTCCAAGAATTGAAATCAATAGGGAAGATAAGAAATGAGCTTCATATAAATTAAAGAAATGAAAAAAGAAAACTTTATGAATAATCAAAGAAAGAAAAAAGGAAATCAATAATTATTAAGTTGTTTTGTGCCAGACACTGTGCTAGGACATTTACACTCTCGGTCTTTTAAATTTGGTGACTGTTAGACACAGCTAAAGCTTACTGAGTTAGGTCTCCATTATTCAATGGATTCATTTCTTGATTATCTTTGAAAATCTTAGCTCAGTCTTTCTCTTTCCATTTGTGCAAGTCTCAAACTCTTCATCATTATGCCGATAATTACTTGGAGAATGCAAACTTTGTTTACTTTACAACATGCAAAAGAAGAAAGTCACAGTGTGGTCCAAAGCTAAAATTAAATAGCTTTTTTATTATCTGATCTTCAAATTACCATCAGTGATGCTAAGCTTCATTTGTGTGGCTAACCAAGAGTTATCTGTGTAGATTATTGTATTTCCACCTATTTGTCTTTTGGGAGGCAGAAGAAAACCACATGTATTTCAGTTATTTAAAGTTCATTTTTAGCAAATAACAGATATAATTCCAAAATAATTGAAAATTGGTAAAATAATGAAGGCAAAGTAGTAAATATGATGAACATAAAAAATTAGATTCTAATCCTAGGTAAATGCTTAGAGATCATCTATTTAGTTCAACTTAAAATATAGGTTGAAAATTTATAACAAGACCCATTAAATGACTTTTTCAAAGTCACATAGCAGAGAAAACCAGAATCAGGCATTCTGAATTTCCTAACAGAAACTTGAAACTATTATTTCTTTTGCCACCTCTCAAAAAGAGATTACTTATTTACTAGATTCCATTTCCTCATGACAGGAAGTGAGGTGATTATAATTTCCAAATGTCCCTTATCCTCATTTCTTCCTAAAACAGAACAAAACAAAACAAAATAAATTCTATATGTTAATAGAATCAATCCCCTCTTAGTTTTTTTATCTTACTGTCCTTTGCATTTATTAAGACTTTTTTATTAATTTCTCCAATATCTATTATTGTTTTTAATATAATTCAATACTCTGATTTTTTTAAAATAATCTTTTCAACACTTTTTTCACTCATTCAATCCTCTAGTATGTGGTCTTACACCTTTGAAATCTCTATATCAAGTATTCCTTTCCCTGATCTTCATCTTTTTTTTTGTTTGTTTGGTTATTCTAATGTTCACTCTGCTGTAATTTGCCTCACATCTAAAGCAATTCATTAACACTACCAATTTCTCACTATCTCTATTCTTTCTCCTATCTTCACTTTCCTTTTTTGTCTACCTTAGATTTCATGGTCCATTATTAGATATAATCATGATAAACAAACACCATTTCCTTGGTTCTCTCTCTCTCTCTCTCTCTCTCTCTCTCTCTCTCTCTCTCTCTCTCCCTCTCTCTCATATTTCAGTGGCAAAACTTCCTGTAACAAAGAACACACTCCATCTTTTATGAGCCTTCATTCAAGCAGTCAAAAGTAACAAGAGAAATGATAGGACTGAGCTGACTAGATCAACTTTAAATTTATAATTACAAAACTATAATGAGAACTAAACATGCCCTAGAAAACCTACTTTTGTAGCTATTTTAATTTCTTATTTTTAAAATGTGCTCTCTCTTCTCTCTGTACATTCTATCAGTTGGTGACCTTACCTAATACTGCATTGAGCTAAAAAAGACCAGTGAATAAGGAATCCTTTATCTTCCTTCTACTAAATCCTCAATCAATTGCTCCATCTTCTCTCTTGTTACTAGAGAAATTTCTTACCTTCTATTAAAGGCTAGTTTCACCAGAGTTTCCATCACTTTTCACCAATTCAAGTTTCTTACTTCTTCAGTGATCTTTTTCATATTGTTTTATTCACTCAAAAAACCTATATTTTAGGTTATGTAAAATGGAAAAATGTCTTTGGCTTCATGGAACCCATAAAATGAATCCACATTTTGTTTCCAGTGTTAACTTAAACAGGTTAGTGGCATGGTGTGATTAATATTTTAGAAGATAACAAGGCCATTGTTGAACTATAGAGAGAGTGTTAAAAAGAATACCCATTAGTATCTGCTGCAACAGAACAGAGAAGAGAAAATGGTGGCTTGGACAATAATGGTAATAGTTGAGGTGGTGTGAAGAGATCAGATTGGAGAATCATATTTTAACCTAAAACTCAAATGACTTGGTGACAATATGAATAGGGGTGTATGAGAGAGAGAAAGAAATTATGACTGAAACCTAGATTTGGGGCCAGAGAACTGGGTGAATAGTGGAAATTGTTTAAAGAGATGATATGACAGGAAAGGAACAGGATACGTTGAGGGCAAGAATGAGGAATAAAAACCTATTTTTGGCTTAGTTAAATTTGGGATATCCATTGGGTATCCATGCAAAGATGTAGATAGGATAGGTTTGTGTACGTATGTCTACCACTCATGGGAAACATTAGGGTTGCAAACAAAAATGTTGGAATTCTCAGTATATAAATGATACTGAAATTTAGAGATCTGGATGGGATTAGCCAATTTAAAAATTCTCTAATCAAATGATCTAAGTTAATTTTCTATATTTCAATGATTTTATGTTGTTAAATAAATTATAAAATATTTTAACATATAGAAAACATCAAAAAATAATATAATAACATTTAAGTAACAACTACCAATATTTAAATAAAGATATTAACATTTTGCCATATTTATTCAGGTGTCTTTTTTTTTAGTGTTAAGAATAAAAGTATTACAGAAATAGCTAAAGTTCTGTCCTGCTATTTTTTTCTCTCTTTTCAAATCCAGAGGTAACTATTTTCCTGAAGTTTATGTGTAAATTTTCCATGAATATTTTTTTAAATTTAACTTTTCTATATACATATAGATTCACAAATTTGTAAATATTGTATCATGTTTAAAAATTTAAATGATCAGTATTGTACTTTGCTATTATTTGGCAACTCTCTTTTCATTTAAAATCTTGTTTTGAAATTTATCCATGCTAATGTAGATTAATTTCTAACATTTTATCTTCTATTCATATAATAGTATTATTTGGATAAATTCATTTAATTAATTCCCCGGGATGGAAAATTAGACTGTCTCCCTTGAATCTCTCTTATCTTATGGCTTCAACTAGCACCCTTACAGATGTCACATAGTGTATGTTTCTACAGAGTTAATTCTAAAAATAAAGTAGCTGAGTCATAAAAATAGGTATCATCTGCTTTTTAAAAAAGTAGTGCCAAAGTAATTTCTAAAAAGTTTTTTCTAATTTAAAATGTCATCTAACGTGTATGAGCATTCGTGTTTCCTAACATTTTCAACAGAGCTCAGTGTTTGTTTAATTTTTTCCAACCTGTTACATGTGAAATGATATTTCAGTGTTGTTCTTTTCTCTTTTCTCAGTTTACTCTACTTTTCAATCTTGTCATTCCAATAATCCACTGCTTTCAGTCATTAAGGATCTCCATATTGTTGAATTCAATCATTGATTCTTTGTCTTCATCTGACTCCAGTGCAACTGCATCCAAAACTCAGTTGATCATGCTCTGTTTGAAACTGTCCTCTCGATTGTCTTGACAGCTCACATATTCCTACTTCTCTGACAGCTAATTTTTAGTTTCCCTTCTTACTGTCTTCTCCTGTTCCTCAAGACCTTGTTTCAGCCTTCAATTATGTTCTATAATTTCTTTCTAGGTGATGTATCATTTTCCATCACTTTAAATGCCAACTTTATGATGATGCTTACCAATGATATTGTTCTGCACCTCTGTGCTACTAACTTCTGTTAAATATTTCTTTTTAATTAATTTATTTAAAATTTGTTGGGAGAACATTGGTTAATAACAATATTTAAGTTTCAGGTATATAATTTTATAATATATCTCTGTTTATTGCATTGTGTGCTCACTACCCAAAGTCTATTCTCCTTCCAACATCATATATTTGATCCCCTTAACCTCACACCTGTTAGTATGGCTATTATCAATAAGAAAAGACATAACAAGCATTGGAGAGGTTGTGGAGAAAAGGGAATGCTTGTTTACTGCTGGCAGGAATGTAAATTGATGTATCCTTTATAGAAAACAATATAGAGCTTCCTCAAAAATTAAGACCAGATTTCTCATATGACCCATAAATCCCTCTTCTGGATATCTACCCCAAAATTTTGAAAACACTTATTCGTAAAGATATATGTACACCTATGTTTATTAAAGCATTATTCACAATAGCAAAAATATGGAAATGAACTAAGTATTCTTTGGCCAATGATTGGATAAAGATGTGATATGTCTATACAATACAATGTAATAGTATTCAGCCATTAAAAATGAAATATTGCTGTTTGCAACAGTAAGGATGAATATCTAGAGTATCATGCTAAGTGAAATAAGTTGGATAGAAAAGAATAAGAACCATTTGATTTCACTCATATGTGGAGCACAAAACAAAAAAGCAACAAACTAACAAAGAGAACAAATAAAGTCATAGATACAGACTATAGTACTTTAGTTATTAGAAGGGAAGGGGTGAAAGAGGATAAAGAGAAATTTTTTGCTTTGGCATATCACAAGCACTTCATACTCAACATGTCAAAAATGGATTACTTTATTTCCACACTTGGGTTTCCTCAAAATGCCGCTCTTTCAGTAAATTGCCCACCATCATCAATATGTTTACCAAGTTTAAAGCATGTGTGTCAGATTCTGCATTTCTATTTCTCTCAGCACTCATATTCCAATTTATAACCTGAATATCTTGTGTTTTCCTCCAGAAAGTGTTTTGTATCGCTCCACCTTCCCCCTTAGTTTCAGACAACACTCTAGTTCAAGTTTACTGTAATCTTTAAGATTACATTTCCAATTGACTTCTTCAGTTTAGCTCAGCAGCAAAGTAAGATTCTAAGATTGAAATCAGTGTATGACTCTTTCCTGTTTAAACTTGTCCAATAACTTTGTATTTCATCTGTTGCAGTCAGACTAAACTTAAAATCATTACTATGGCCTAAACATCTCTGCCAGGTTCTACAACATTAGTGCACATCCCTCTCCCAGTTTTTCACTGTATTTAACTGAGACTGTTCTTCTGGTGATTCCTCAAACATGCTCTTTCCTGCCATGAATGATGGTTATTGCTCTTCTCTTTTATTAGGTCATTATTCATATGGCTTGCTTCTCCTTCTTTGGAACTCAGTTTAAATGCAACTTCCTCAAAGAGATCTACCTGGACCACAGTATCTACTAAATAATGTGTTAAAGTTTTACTTTAGAAGTGCCAAACATGGCTAGGAAAATAAAAATAAAGAAGAGTGAAGCAAGGTAGGATAGGAAGCAGACACAGGGATATGTGTTTCAGTACCAGCCAGTGCTTCATGACACAGCTGGCACACCAGCATGCTCAGCCACAGCAGGCATCTTTGAACTGGCTGGACATAAAAACTGTACATCAAGACTCTGGAAAGGAAACATGGCAGAGAGAGAGAGACATCCCCAGATCTCTCCCCTTAAAATGACAACAAGCTGAACATCTAAAATGACCCCCAAAACACCCAAACTACACACCAGCAGGTTTTAGCATGGGACCCGGACTTAAGAACTACCACAGGTCAGAACCCCGAGTGTCAGCGGTGGACTGGGAGAAACAAAGAAGCTGACTCCCACAGCCACCAGAGCTCCCTGTAAGGGAAAGGTAAGGGGGAAAGGCGCAACGAGTTCCCTAAACAGCCCTGCCTGAGAGAGCTGTCAGTTCCATGCATTTGGAGGCAGGGCCAAGGCATCAGGGAATAAAGCAGAGAAGTGGAAGCCAGAGAAACAACAATTAATTTTTTACCAGCTGTGACTGCAAAACCGAGGCTGAGCCACAGCCCCCAAATCTCAACCCAGAGGGCTCCTACACCCATACTCTCCAAGACCAATAATTATGGAGTTTCAGGGATTCAAACTAGGGGCAGCTATCATGATTAAATATCTACAAGAAAATAAAGGCTTTATATAAAGGCATTATTAAGGCTTTATATAGAAATGGGATCCAAGAGGCTTAAATATTAACTACTGGAAACCAAAAGAAAAGCACCTTTTTTGAAGCAGCCTAAAGAGTGACCTTTATATAATAAATCTTCTTTCTGGGGGAAAAAAAAAGCAGAATCTATTTCCATTATTGACCAAGTGGAGAAATAGTCCATTATACATCATGAACAACCAAGATGACAAGGCATCTCAGAAAGAAAGAGAAAAATTTCCAGAAAAAACAAAACAACTTACAGACATAGAAATATGCAACTTAAATGACAGAGAATTCAGGATGGTATTTCTGAAAAAACTCAATGAGATACAAGAAAACTCAAATCAACAATATCAGAAATTTTTAAAAAACAACTAGATCAGCAGAGCAAGGAGATTGAAATCCTCAAAAGGAACCAAATAGAACTTTTGGAGATAAAAAAACACACTGCAAGAGTTGAAAAATAAAATAGCAAGCTTGGAAAATAGAGTCGACCAAATGGAAGAAAGGATCAAAGATAAGGAAGACAGAAATCTAAAATAAATCAGAAAGAGAACAGAGAAATTGAAGATTAAAAAATAATAAAAAGGAAATACAAGAAATAGCTTATATCTTCAGGAGAAGAAACATAAGAATAATGAGCATTGTCAAAGGCAAGGAAATACAGCAGGGATTAGAAAGCATTTTCAGGCAAATAGTTGGTGACAATTTCCCAAATCTAAGGAATAAACTGGAAATTGGAATTCAAGAAGTTAACAGAATATCCAATTATCTGAACCCCCAAAGCCTTCGCTAAGACACATTGTAGTAAACTTATAACAAATTAAAGACATAAACAGAAATCTCAAGGCAGCCAGGGAGAAGAAAATGGTAACTTATAAACGAAAACCCATTAAATTATCAACAGACTTCTCATCATAGACCTTATAAGCCAGAAAGAGTTGGAATCATAAATTTAAACTATTAAGTGAAAGGAACTACCTACCAGCCTAGAATACTGTATCCTGGTAAGCTCTCCTTTAGATATGAAGAAGAAATGAAGACCTTTCCCGACATACCAAAATTGAGAGAGTCTACACTATGAGGCCTGCACTACAGAGAATAGTGAAAGAGGTCAGCTTGTTTAAAAAATAAGGAAAAAAGAAAATTCGGAATAAAGTCATTATCAGGCAAATAGAAGCAGAGGAGTGCAACTCTTACTAAGAACAGAGAATTATAAGCTTAAATAATAAAAGAAAAGGACCTATATAATGAAAACTATAAGACATTATCTAAAAAAATCAAAGAAGACACAAAGAAATAGAAAGGTATTCTGTGTTCTTGGATTGGAAAAATCAGTATAGTTAAAATGACCATCTTAACTAAAGCATTATACAGACTTAATGCAGTCTTCCAAAATCCCATAGGTTTTTTTAAAGAAGAAATATAATGAAAAATTATCAGATTTCTATGGAAGCACAAAGGACACAGAATTTCCAAAATCATCCTGTGATAAAAGAATGTGGCTGGAGGCATCACTCTACCTGACTTTAAATTATACTACAAAGTGATAGTAATCAAAATGGAATGGATTGGCAGCAAAACAGACACACAAACCAGTGGAACAGAATCAAGAATCCAGAAGTAAACTCATGTTTATATCAGCAAATAATTTGGGACAAAAAATCCTAAAGCATACAGTGGAGAAAGGAAAGTATTTCAATAAACAGTGCTAGGAAAACTGAAAAACTGCCTGCAAAAGAATCAAACTAGACTGTTGTCTTTCATAACACACCAAAATTAACTCAAAATGGATTAAAGACCTGAATATAGAACCTTACAAAATAAAATACATAGGAGAAAACATAGGAACTAAATCAAGGTCCTTGGACTTAAAGAGGATGTTATGAATTTGACTTCAAAAGCAAGGGAAGTAAAAGCTAAAATATATGAATAGTACTACATCAAACTAAAAAGCTTCTGTTCAGCAAAAGAAACTGTCACCAAGGTAAAGAGAAAACCATCTGAATGGGAAAATATATTTGCAAGCAATGCCTCTTATCAAGGCCTAATGTCCAAAATATGTAAAGAACTCATACAGCTCAGTAACAACAACAACAAAAAAAGCAAATGATCCAGTCAAAAAATAGGCAGAGGACCTGAACAGACACTTCTCCCTAAAGGACATACAAATGGCCAACAAACATTTGAAAAGATGCTCAACATCGCTAGCTATTCGGGAAATGCAAATCAAAACTACAAGGAGATATCATGTCACACCTGTTAGAATAGCTATAATCAACAGTACAAGTAATAACAGTTGCTGGACAGGATGCAGAAAAAAAGTAACCCTCATACACTGTTGGTGAGACTGCAGATTGGTACAGCCGCTATGGAAAACAGTATGGAGGTTCTCAAAACACTAAGAATTGATTTACCATATGATCCAGCAATCCCTCTATTGAGTATTTACCCTGAAGACTTGAAAACCCATATCTGAAAAAGATATTTGCACACCAATGTTCACAGCATCATTTTTTACAGTGGCCAGGACATGGAAGCAACTGAAGTGTTCTATGATAGATGATTGGGTAAAGAAGCTGTGGTGCACATATACAGTGAAATATTAATAACCAAACATAAAAAGATATGAAATACTACCATTTGTGACAACCTAGATGGACCTCAAGATAATCATGCTAAGGAAAAAAAGCCAGACAGAAAAAAATGGAAAATCACATGATATCACTTTTATGTGAGATATAAACATAAAAGCAGCAAATGAACAAGACAAACAAACCCAGGTTCAAGGACTTTGACTATAGACTTGTGGTTACCATTGGGTAGCAGGTGAGGGAGGAGGGGGGAAGTAGATGTGTTAAAGGGGTCAAACATAGAGAGTAGGAGGGTGGTGAAGTGGGTAAAGAGAACCAAATATATGTTTGAAGGAAACTGGACTTTGGGTGGTAAACACACAATAGAATATACAGGTGTCAAATTATAATGTACACATGAAAATTATATTATGTTACTCTAATAAAAAAATTTAAAAAATCACTCTTATACCTAACTATTTGAAGGTTATAAAGCTGTACATATTTGATTTTAAAGTGTTTAAGAGAATTTGACCTATTAAAGTACAGATTTAGCTTTGTAATTCCCAATTACACATAAAAGTGATCAATTAAAAAAAAGTACATCAAAAGGGTAAATGAAGGAGTGGTTTCTGCTCTGTTTTCTCCCCTTCTATATCTCCCACCGGTCAGTGTTCACTTTGCAGGAGAGTTAATCTGCATTTCTAGGTTATGCTGTAGAACCTGTTGGCATCAATTCAGAAAGCCAGGCCCCACACTTTGCTTTATGGAAAGTCCCGGAAGTAGTAAGAGGATCCCAGGATCCAGAGCATGTGTCTGGAGACTTTAGAGGATAAAATAACATGGACTCATAAGGAATTAGTCTACTGTGGCATTTTCTTTGTTGTAAGAAGTGCTGAAAGTTTGAGTGACAGGTGAGACTAAGAGAATCAGAAGAGATACTTAAGATGCATCAGATGTACATCTTGCTTTTTTTATTTCTAAATTATAAGAAGCTGGCACATTTAGAAGTTTTAACTCTAGAGAAGAAATGAGCTTAATGAAGGTATGGTGAAGAACCCAAGACTAGCAAGAGTGGAAAACTGTTACCACGCCTCATCCTGAAAGAACAAAGGGTGGAATATCAAAACCTGGTTAGAGCTGGAGCTGTGAAAGCCATCTAACAAGTGTTGCAGTAGTACAGGAAAATAGTCGCTTTCAAAGCTTTGGCAAGGCCCAGAGGGAACAGTAGGGGGTGATAAATATTCTTACCCAATCTTTTAACAGTTCCTCCTATTGGCTAACCCCAACTAGAAGCTGAAGGACAAAGATGTCTAGGCGGTGCATTTGTAAGGGTTAGCATCTCAGGGTATGACAAAGAAAAGTGGACAAATGGATCTGGGGGTGGAATGTTATTAGAGATTTTCCAGCACAGGAGGCCTGACTTTAAGTTATAAGTGTTCAGGGCTTGCTTACTGTCGTGTCACTTGATGTGCTTTAACCAAGTTATTTCTATTTGAATGAATGAATGAATGAATGAATGAACCCAAAGTATCTTTTCAGGCTCCAGCTTCACTTACAGAAACTGTAAGTAATGTTTAAAAACTCATATCCTAGGTTTTCCATTCTATTCTGTGGGTCCATTTGTCTAAGCTTCTATTAATTCTACACTATCTTATTTTTAATAGTTTTAAAATAATTCTTGATATTTGGCAGGAGGGGAATCTCTTGCTTGGTTCTTGTGTTTCGAAGATGCCTTAACAATTATTGGCTCTTTGTCTGCACTAATTTTATAATTAGCTTGTCTAATTCGATAAAAAAAATTTTGTTGGAAATTTTACATTTGACTTATATTTTGAAGAAAACAAATATTATTAAGTCTTCTATTATGAATAATATATTTATTTAGGTCTCCATTTATTTAGGTCTTCTTTAGTGTCTTCCAATTTTTTATTTGTATAATAATTTCCACAAAAATCTTATACATCTTTTAAAAATAATTTTCTCTAAGAAACTTATATGTTATGTTATCATTGGAAATGGGCTTCTTTTTCACCCCTGAAAATCACATATTCAAATTGTTGACTTTTGGTCATTGATCTTATATTAGCCAACACTGATTAATTTTTTTATTAACTTTAGTAAATTTACCTGTAGGTTATTTTTGGTCTTCTGTTTAGATTGTCCTAGCACTTGAGAAAAATGATAGTTTTATTTCTTCCATTCTGATTACGTTATGTTTCTTTTTACTTTGCACAGACCAGATCCTCTGATATAATGTTCTGTAGATATACTGATTGTTCTTTATTTTAAGAAATTAGTTTCTTACCAGTTTCAATGTTTAGATTTACTTTCTAAATTTTCTAAAATGATTAATATACCCAGTTAAGAATTAAAAGCAGAGCCCGAGAGATGCCTTTTCCCTGTGATAGAGGCATAGATTTGCCATTTATACTTAACACTCCAACACCCCCACCCACCTTGCTTTCATTTTGAAGGCTGTAGAGCCCAAGTTATGAGAACAATTTTCTCAGCTTCAGCCTGTCCCCTTTAATTTTCAGCCAAACATATTAGGAAATTAAGGCACGGGTGGGGTGGTTTTAGGGAGGCAGTTCCCTTGTCTATGCACAAATCAGTAAGAAAAAGCGTTTGATTTTTTTCAAGCAGTGCAATTATCTCCAGAATCAGTATGATTTGAAGAAGGAGTGCAAAAAAAAAATAATAATAAGGAAAGGAAGCAGAGGGAGGGAGGGAAGAATAGAAAAACTGAGGAAGCAAGTGGTTACAAAATCAGTTGCTTTTCCAACTGTTTTTTTCCCCATTACTAATATTCTAAAACTTCTGCTGTTTAGAAAATATATATACCTCCTTTCGCCACTTCTCCTTCTATATACCAACTATCCATGTTTATCTCTACTCACAGGATTTTGGAAGATCCAGGTACACTTCATCTTAGAACAAAATGAATGAGTGTCTGCCAGATTGATAAATAAACAATCAAGGGACCCCTCAGCATCCACCTTTGGTTCTGAGAAAAAAAAAAAAAAACAACAAAACCTTACATTAATTTAAGACTTATGTTCAGCATTTTAAATTACTAAATGTACTTTATGTTCGAAATTTTAGGTAAATAAAATTAAGGCATGTGTGTGTGTGTGTGTGTATGTGTATACATTTCAGGAATATTTTTGATGGAAAATATTCCTGAAATGTATTGCAAACTTATTTTCCTTACTAAACAGAATATTTTTGACAAAATTTAATCTTTTCTTGTCGACTCAGGGCTAATGGTATGATTTAAGTATAGTGATGCCCTCAGGGATGATTGTGGTACTAAGGCTATGTGGCCAACACTTACTGGCCGCAGGCTGCTAGGCATTTCCAGTTAAAGTGCCTTCTGTCTCCTCTCTTTCTGACACCTGTCACTTTTCAGTTTGCCTGCTTCTAACAGCCCCTTGCTTTGCTGCTTCTAATTTGTTATCTATTGTAGCCTTGGAAGAACTGGTGGTTGCCATGGGAAACCAGTCAACCGAGGTTATAAAATCAGTAACCTGGATATCCTTGGCTCTGGCCTGAGAGAATTTCACCTTTGCCCCAGAATAGGAAAGAGTACAAGCATTGGACAATCACTTTCCCTGAGGTTCAGAGGCTTTATTAGGGTACTTAAGACATTATACTTTTGAAACAATAGCAAAAGGAAGACAACTCTATTGTAAAGGCTTCGCAATCTTTGGCTTACTTGTTGGAGAAAATAAATAGGGATTATTTCCTGTATGAAGTGCTGGTGAGAGCTCAGTATATCCTTCATGCAGAGATTGTCCTAGGTCAGGGCAAATAGTAAGTATAATTAATAAAATAGGGCCACATACTATCAGAGTTCTAAAAAGATCCAGTCAGCATCAGGCTCTGATCAGAAACCTTTCAGGCAAGCAATTCTCTTAATCTGTGGGTCACCTGACTTCAAGAAAATAACCAATTATTTTAACAGTTATTTGTTCTTGTTGTAGACATCTGGAAATATTAAAGGAAAGTTAAGAATAAATTTTCTTGAAAATCTGTAGAGGGTAGGTCAATACACCTTTGGGATGGCAAACAATCTCAAATATGTCATTCTTTGATTAATTAAACTAATTTTATAGAAATCTATATGCTACCTATAACATTTTGATGTTAGTGTGGAAACTTTTCTTGAATTAATTTGAAAATTCAAAAAATATAAACTCTAAAAGGCTGGCAAAAATCAAATATGAAAGAAGTAGTATTTGATCACTAGGTTATTCTTTCTCTTTCTTGTTCTCATTCTTTTTGACCTCTTCCTGCTTTCATCTGTATCTCTCTTCTTTTCTTGGGCACAGAATAATAGGAATCCAGTTATAAAGACCTGTATGCTAAGGCAGAAAAAGTCAGAAACCTAATTAATTAGGCATTTCTTGACCTTAAGTACAAAATATGGAGAAAATGGCAGCAAATTGATTCAATCTTTGTTGATGCTAAGATAATGTAAATCTCTTCTATTAAGGTACAACTGTACGTTGAGAAATGGGGGAAGGATGAGACTGAGATGAATATCAAATGATACTATTTTAGCAGGAATAAAGTGCACCCAGTGGGTGATGAGAGCCAGGTGAGTATAACATAATCCTCATTACTGGCTGCTACTTTTACTGCTAATGAAAATGGAAAGCTAATTCTGAGATGCCCTTCATTATGAAACTGAGCTTGTTTAGGATACCCACCACAGAGAATTACCATTCTGAGAAACACTGAGCAATATGGTTCCCAGAGCTTTCCTAAGGATTTTCTCTCTCACCTAATTTAGGAGTGGCAGTTAAATCTCTAAGCGCCCCTCCCCCCCTTTTCATGTTGTTAATAGAGTTTAACAATCTTGATTATCTGGAGTGTAATCAGCTTCCATTTTTCCTTCAGTTTTAGGTGATGGCCTCCTTCACCCTTCCACTCTGTGACCTGTTAGGCTGAATTTTGTGAATTTCATCAATAGGTTTCTTTTTCCCATGGCTGTTGCTGATTTTGGTGAATTTCAGGGATGATTAGGAAATGAAAAAGTGAGAGGAGAATAAAATCAGGGTATTTTTTTTCTCTTTTCCTTCATTCTATTTCACCCCAACTTGGCTGCTTTCTTTTGCTGGGAAGTCCTCTCTATACAGCTACACCCACAGGTTTCAGGAATCGTTCATCTTGCTTTTGTCAGGCATTGTGGTAAGAACTCTTAGCTATTGCTAGCCCTGGGAGACTAACCTTATTCCTTTGGTTTCCCATATTTCTTTCCCCATTTTATAAAGAGTCTCTTTATGAAAACTCTTTCACTTTGAGTATGTCATTTATGTCTGCTAAGATACCGAAACATCTGACAAAGGTAGAAGAATACAAAGAGAAGGTTCATGGGGGAAGAAGAAGATGGAGTCTGGGGACATATAACTCATGGAACTTGCTCTGGTACAGAAAGTCCTAGATATCTCACCACTGAGAATTATGATTTAGGACTATTCTTTGGCTAACACAGAAACAAAAGTTATGATGTCTTAGTATAGTACAGTGAAAATGATATTTGAACTAAAGTTAAAAGACCTAGAGCCAAGTCAAAACTTCTATTTTTTATCATTGTATATATTTTTGAAAGCACTTAAGGTCCTTCAGTTATCTTTCCCCCATAAAATTGTTTGGCCTGAGGATCAAAAGAGATAATAATAAGGAAACATTTTATAAACTGTGAGGCACTGTACAAAATAGTAGTTGTTGTTATCGTTATTCCCACTTCACCACATTCTTTTTATAGCACTTCTTAAATTGTATTCTGCAGAACACTAGTTTTGATAGATAACTTAAGAAAAGGTATTAATCCAAGTAGGTTTGAGAAATATTGAATATTATAGTCTGCTTGAAGAGTTATGATACACCTTAATACACTAAAGACTGCTAATTGTGGTTTTGAAGAAACTCATTTAACTTAGTTTAATTTAGCAATTTTAAAATAAATATATCCAGAAGCTCTTATATGATCATTTGATTATATGATCATTTGGTGGAACTAATATTTTATGGAACATGCCTGGTAAATTCAAGGATTTCCCTATTTATCCCAGATTCTCGGTATCATGCTACGCCAGACTGACCTCTATAGGAGTATGTATGATGTACATTCCATTCCTCAAAGCTCAAGGGATCAATTAATCTAGTGAGTCACAAGCTTTTCCCCCCACAAAATCCATTTTAAAAAATCACATAGATGTTGCAGTCAAATGAACTTAATTGATTTACCCAGATCTTGATGACCCTCCTTTCTAAAATTTCAAAAGGAAATAAAAGACGTCTATAACTGTTTATAATAACCACAAATAAAAAGAATGCAACTCAAAGGGTAAACAAGAGATGCCATGTCACATATGTAAAATGAGTTGGATCATATACCATGTCCAGGGTATTATGCATAGTGCAAACTTCAACACATTTTTCTAGCAAAGAAATGAGAGTGAGTGGATGTGATATCAACATAGATTTAATGTTGATCTAATTTTACTTATTTTAAAGTTAATTTTTTATAAACTTTAGTGTTTTATAGTAAATTATTATATACCTCTCAATTCATTTCAATAAACACAATTGAGGAAAATTGAACAGTTTGCATTTAAATAGGTTCCTTTCTGATGGCAATGATGAGGCTCTTCTGAGCACTCTAGCCACTAGAAAATATAAATTTGAAAGTACTTTCCCCAAAAGATTTGGATGTAAAGAAGGAGATTAGAAACTGCTCATGAAAATCTGGCTTGTATCACTAAGATGCTCATTTGTGCAAAGTGAGGGCTTTAGCTCTCAATAAACTTATTTTCGCTCAATAGATTTGTATGTCAGTTGTTTCTACTGTTCCTTCTTTTCTCAGAAATTTCTTGGCATTGTGATTTAAAAAATAGAATTAAGCTTTGAAAATGGAAGTAAAAATATGGAACTATTTAAACTTGAAAGGCAAATGTCACCATGTCTCCATCTTTTCATAAATCTCTTTATCTACTTGGCTGTTGAAACACTGTGAAAACCGTTAGTGATCCATGGTGAACTTGTGTCTGCAATGGTCAGATAATGACCTGAATTCCACAAAAAATCTCCCTGGGAACAACATCACACTGAACTGGATTTATACTGACGTTCATGTAATTGTGTAAGTTGTGTGTGTGTCTTCCCATAGATCAATATGAATAGTAAAGTTGTTCACGGGAATTTTCAAAATGAAGATTTTGTAGAGAATGCTTTGAAGATTGTGTCATTGTAATTCTTTATTTGCCTCTCCTTTGATTCTTACTTACCCTTACAAAAGGATCGACACAATGTGAAATTGCCAAAAGAACACGCCCATGTTTGACAAATTATTTGACTCCATTCTTTCATTTCTCGATTCTGCCAGTGGTGTTTTTTAAGGCCCAGACTTAGTTCATTATGATTCTAGGTTTCCCCAAATCCCGTATGTGTGCTTATCTATGCAAATAACCTTTTAGTGAAAGTCTTGACACATTTTTCAGCCTAGAGTTTAGGTGCAGTGTTTAAGAAGTAATAAGAGGCTACTTATGTCAGAACAAGAGGATTTATGATTTCCTGGAATCTGTGGGTTCTCTACATTGCTGTGCTTGCAATCGGGTGAGGTGATAAACAGAAAGAGGGTCACTGATTTGCCATTTATTATGAAAAGTGACAAAGGTGGGTTTATCACTAAGTAGACAAGAAGGACCTTTTCAAGTCAAAATAAAATAAAATACTTGCTTGTCTTAGAAATGTCAGTTTATCTTTCAGTGAAGCTTGGTCTATAGCAGGTCTGGTCCGGGAGATTAGATGAATTTCCTATTTATTTCGCATGGCAAAATGAGATCCTGAATATGAATACGGAGGTGTGGAATGTGGACAGTATTTTAAACAATTGATAAATCATTCCTATATCCAGTAGTGACTCACCTTTTCATGACAATGTCATTTACCTTTAGAACAGCAACAACCGCCAGTGATTCTCAGCAATTTTCTGATTTTTGGTGTAAAATATAGAGTTTAAGGCCTTTTGGAAAGTAATTTAGTTTCTCCCCATTCCAAAAAATTGCTGTATTAGAATACACAGTCATGTTACTTCCATCATCATTACACAAAAACAAGCTTGTAATAAAGACTTTCACTTAAAATTGATCCCTGTTCAAATCATAATGATCTTAGCTAAATTATTCTTGTTAAGTAATTATTTACATATATTCATAAACAGTGGCAATATAAGAATTGACTGCATTCAACTAACAAAATTAAAACACTGCCAAAGCAAAACATGTTAGTCTCAGTTACTTCCCATTCGTTCTCTGTATATGTACATACACTTATATATATTTACACAAATATATATAGCTTTGCTTATTATTATATTATACATGATTAGATAATTAGAAAATATAATAGAATTAAAAATATAAGTGCTGTAATTTTTTTATGTGCCCTGTTATTTAAAAGATTAAGAAAATGACAGAAAAATAAAAATTGGGCAAGAAGATTACAAAAGTTCAGCAATCTGAGGTCATTAAATTGTTGGTTCACAAACTGGCCTCTGAACATTGAGGTCAAGGAGAGACAGGCCACTCCAGATTAGTAGGTTGCAGATTTAGTAAGCAAGGGAACTTAACATAAGATTTGTCTTGGGTAGTATAAGATAAGTAGATTTCTGCACTGACCCACCAGAATCTTAGAAGTTAATATAGAACCCTAAACTGTGTTTACTCACATATACCATTCAAATGGTTTCAACCATACCTTACTCTCTCAAGGCTATGTCCTTGGAATAACTCCCAATGTGAGACTGATAAGTAGAGCTTGTATTCAAAGGACAGAGGATGGGTGAGGAGCCTCTGATTGTGATCAACTCAAGGGTCAAGAGTCAGCCATGTCCTCTCAATGATCTCCTCCAACATTACATCTTTTATTACTGACTCTTACAACCTTAAATATCCTCCCACTTTTGCATTGTGTCCTGAGCAGTCAGCAAGGGGTTTTCACTAGCATGGAAGTACCTTATTTGGCAGCTATCTGGTTGCATTGGATGCAGACACCACAGTAACAACACAGGCACAAGTGAGAGAAAACACAGGTTAAGATGATTTCCAAAACACCTTGTTCCACCAAGATCCTTGTGATCCTAACCACTGATTTATTTAGCCCCCTAGGCTGAGAGCTGGATCACTCAAGGTGCTCCTCTGAGTACTCATGTGATTTAATGAAGATGATGCATTAGCAGATTTATCAGGTACAAACACACAACATTCTGTCTGGATAATGGCACAGATGTCTTCTTGCGAGACAGTAATGATGTCCAAGGCTGTTCTCTTTTGAAGAAGAGCTTTTCTCGTTAGAAACATTTCTGTGTTCAGTAAGAAAGGCTCTGCTGGCTATTATTTAAGCCTTGTTGGATGAATTAATAAAGGGCTTCTATGTTTTCCAGGTGAATGAAGAGGACATAGAAAATGGCCTAGTTATTGTACCATTGGAAAATAGAATGTGCCCACCTTACCTTGAGGAGAGGGATGTTTTTGGCTTTGGAACTTTCCTTGGTTCTACATACCATGCATGCTGGCAGGAGGGAGGCAGCACTGTCAGATGTAAGAAGACGTACTCGAGGTGTGATATGCCAGACTAGAATTTCTATTTTATCCCCTTTGTCAATGGTGTGTGTTTCATTTCAGGCACAGAAGATCTAAACAGACCCATCTTGCAGCAGAACAGTGTGATACCAAAAGAGACTGAATAGTTCTCCTTCACTCAGTGGTGCAAAATAACTCACCTATTTGATGGGAGGACCCGTTGCAAATTTTAGTAGATAACTTCTTTCCCAGGTGTGATGGGGGTTGGTGTTCTCAGTAGCAGCATGTTGCTCCATGGTGATAGTAGGAACTATGGCTTATACCCATGATTCCCAAACCTTTATGACATTAAGTGCCTTAGCAGAAGTTCCCAATCTAGCATAAGGGGCAGTAGGCTCTACTGGTCAATCATTCAAATGTATTCAGTACTTTAGTCCACCTGGCCCAGGTGTATTTTCTTGTTAGCCACTTAATCTTCTTTAAAATTTCATTTTTTTCCCCCATTAACTGTGCTGCTAGTGGATTATAGGGGACATGGAAACTCCATTCAATGTTATGTTCGTTTGCCCAGTTATGCATATCATGACCTTTGAAATGTTACCCCTGATCACTGTCTATTTGGTGGGAGTAACAATACATGGTACTTAGCTTCTTTAATTCCTAGTTATGGTCGACTGGTTTGCTCTATAATAGTGAAAAATTTGGCCAGATACAATGTCTAAACAAATTAGGGCATATTTAAACCCTCATTCAGAGAGGGAGTCAATACAATAAATTATCTAATTCCTCAGCTGCTGGAAACTCAGGTGGATGCCCCCAGACTCCCTCGTAAATTACCGTGGGTATTGTTTAGAACACACGGGACATGCTGTTACTGCATGAAGTAAATCACTGTGTTTCAGGGGCAACCTGGCACCTTTGACAATACGTCATCCCACTCAAGCACTATGATCGCTACTTTTTCTTTCTTTTTTAAAAATTAAATATTATTAGGTTAACATTGGTTAATAACATTATATAAGCTTTAGCTTTACAGATTTATAATGCCATATCTGTATACTCCATTAGTGTGCTCACCACCTGAAGTCTATTTTCTTTCTGTCACCATGTATTTGACGTCCTTTATCATCCTTCCTGATTTACCTTCCCCTTTGATAACCACCATTCTCTCATTTATGTCTACGAGTCAATTATTCTGTTTGTTTGTTGCTTTTTGTTTTATTTCTGACATTTGAGAAAAACCATATGGTTCTTGTCCTTTTCCATCTGACTTATATCACTTAGCATAATACTCTCAAGAGCTATCCATGTTCTTGCAAATGGCATTATTTTATTTATTCTTTTTTTATGGCTGAACAGTATTCCATTGTATACACTACCACTTCTTTAATCTTTCATTGAAGAACACTTAGGTTGTTGCTATATCTTGATAGCTATTTAAACAATGCTCTAATGAATATAAGGTACATATATCTTTACAAATAGGTGTTTTCAAAATTTTCAAATAGATACTCATAAGAGGGATTGCTAGGTTATATGGTATTTCTATTCTTAACATTTTATGAGAAACCATAATGTTTTCTATAGTGAATGCCTTAATTTACATTCCAACCAGAGTTGTATGAAGGGTCTATTTTCAACACGTTCTCTACATTATTTATTATTTCTTGTCTTATTGATAATAGTCACTCTAACAGGTGTGAGGTAGTATGTCATTGTGATTTTAATTTGCATTTCCCTAGCTAGTGATGTTGAGTATTTTTATGCATATCTCCTGGTCACCTGTATGTCTTTCATGGAGTAGTGACTATTTAGGTCCTCTGCACATGTTTTAATTGGATAGTTTGTCTTTTTGCTCTTTAGTTGTATGAGTTCTTTACATATTTAGACATTAGCCTTTTATTAGAGGTATTATTTGAAAATATCACCTCCTATTAGGTTTGTTGCCTTTTTGTTTTGTTGATGATTTTTTTTTTTTGCTGTGCAGAATTTTTTTTTAGTAGTCCCATTTATTATTTTTGCTTTTATTTTACTTGCTTTCAGGGTCAAGTTCACATAAATCCCCCTGAGACCATGGTCCATAAGATTAGTGCCTATGTTTTCTTCTATGTAATTTATTGTTTAAGGTCTTATATTCAATTCTTTAATCCATTTTAAGTTAACTTTTCTGTATGGTGTCAGATAACAGTTTAGTTTCATGATTTTGCATGTGTTTTCCCAACACCATTTACTGAAGAGACTTTATTTTCCCCCTTGTATACTTTTGGCTCCTTTGACTCCATAGAAATTAGTCATCCACAGATGTGAGGAGTTATTTCTGAGCTTTCAGTTCTGTTCCACTGGCCTGTATGTCTGTTTTTCTGCCAGTGTCATACTGCTTTGATTATTGTAGCTTTATAGTATAGTTTTAAGTTAGGGAGTGTGACACTTCCAGCTTTGTTCCTTTTTCTCAGGATTGCTTTGTGGTTCCATACCAAAAACATGAGGATATTTTTGATTCTATTTCTGTGAAAGAAAATAACATTGGAATTTTGATAGATAACGCATAAATATATATATTGTTTTAATTAATATGTACATTTTAACAATATTAATTCTTCCCTCTGTTGTAGCTTCTGAAGAGTCCGTTGCTAAGGCTCATGCTCAGGCTAAGAGATAAGCTTCCTGATTGCCAGGGAGTGTTAGCATCTCATGAGCCAGGAAGAAGAAAACAGTGAGCATAGCCTCAAGTTCTTGAAGAAACGCCAAAATATCTATACATATTCTTACCCCTCAAGGACTTATTTATGACTATCTACACCTTGGCTTATCATTGTTTGAGACATGAAATTAATTCCTTTAGAACAGCCCACTGTCAATGCAAAGGTTTAATAAGCAGGGCTCATGAGTGATCACCAGCAAAACGATTCTGAGTTTAGCCCATTGGCTACTGAAGTTTGTGTCTGTTTATAGGCATCTGTATACCAGGCATCAGTGAAAATTATCCCTGCTTCCTCCCTACAGGTTGCACTGGCTGACACAAGAATAAGGGTGGGGGGATTTGGAGAAACTATATGCTCTGCAGGTATTAGTAGCACCTGGATTCCTAGAGATAGTGGGCTGGTGGACAGAGTGGTCCTCTGCTGCGAATAGTCAAGTCACTTAGTCAAAGAGGGGGTTTGAGCCTTGGCACAGGTGGGTGTATAAAACATATTTTTATTCACCCTTTGATAGGAAGAGAAGTTCTTACCATGGTATGCTGTTTCTTTTCCTCCCCGCCCGCAACAGTTTTATTGAAATATAATAGACCATTAGTTGCTCATATTCACATTATACAATTCAATGAGTTTATGAGTTTTTTTCCACTATAGTTAGCATACAATAATATATTAGTTTCAGTTGTACAGCATAGCCATTGGAGATCTATATAACTCACAAAGTGATCACCTCACTAAAACTAGTACCCCCCTTCCATTTACATATTTATTACATTATTAACTAATTTCTTTATGCTACGATTTACATCTCCATATCTATTTTATAACTATCTATTTGTACCTAATCCTTTTGCCCTTTTTCATCATCCCCCCAAGACCCACCAATCTAGTAGCACTCAAAATATTCTCTGCATCTATGTTTATTTACATTTTTTTTGTTGTTGTTATTAATTTTGTTATTTAGATTCCACATGTATGTAAAATAATATATTTGTACTCTGTCTGACTTATTTTATTCAGAATAATACCTTCTAGTTCCATGAAGGCAATACCTTTTTCTAGTCCCTTTCTTTTACTCTGTATGTGTCTTTTAAGCCGAAGTGAGTCTCTGTAGGCAGCATATGTAGGGGTCTTGTCTTCTTATCCAGTCAGTTTATCTATTGGTTGGAGCACTTAATTCTTTTTAATTTGAGGTACTTGTTGATAGGAATGTTATTACCATTCCTTATTCATGTTTTTGATACATATATTTTCATTCTTCAAGAAGTCTCTCCAACATTTCCTGTAACACTGGCTTTGTAATGATAAATTCTTTTAGCTTATTTTTCTTTGGGAAGTTCTTTATTTGTCTTTCAACTCTAAATGATAGCTTTGCTGGAAAATTATTCTTGACTGTAGATCCTGGGTTTTCATCATGTGAAATATTTTGTGCCAAACCCTTCTGTCTTGCATAGTTTCTTTTGAGAAATCAGCTGCCAGTTTTATGGGCTGCTTTTAAGATACTCTCTTTGTATTTAACCTTTGGCATTTTAATGATGTGTCTTGGTGTGGGCCGCTTTGAGTTCCTTTTTCTTGGGACTCTCTGAGCTTCCTGGAGTTGTATGTCTATTTCCTTCACCGGGTTAAGGAAATTCTCAATCTTCATTTCTTTAGCTCTTCAACATCTTGTTCTCCTTCAGGTACCCTAGACATGTATATTTTTTACATTTAATTGTGTCCCGTAGGTTCCTTTAATTATTGCTATAGTCTTGGCTTTTTTTTTTCTTGTCATTCTGATTGAGTGTCCTTGGCTTTCCCATCCTCTATATCAGTGTTTTGATCCTTTTCTTTATCTACTCTGTTTATTCCCTCTAATATATTCTTCATCTCAGATAATGTGTTCTTCATTTTTGATTAGTTTCCTTTTATAATTTCCATATACATTTTTATGTTTTTGTCTCTTTGTTAAAGTTTTCACTGAGTTCATTTACACTTCTCATAAGTTCATTGAGCATCTTTACAGCCAGTGTTTTGAACTTTGCATCTGTTAGATTGCTTGACTCCATTATTCTTGGATCTCTATTCTGTTCTCTCATATGGTTTCTGCTTCTTGGCCTTCCCCTTTTGGCTGCCTTTCTGTGTCTGTTTCTAAATACTAAGCAAATCTCTTAAATCTCTTGGTCTTATTAGTGTGGCTTTATGTAGTAGGTATCCAGTGGCACTGTCCTAAGAGTGGTTCAGCTGTAGGCCAAGTTTAGCTTCAGCCTGTGTTTCTCTGGAGCCACCTGTTAAGATTCAGCAAGCAATCTACAGATGCTTTGCTTATAGTTGCCTCAAGAAACCACACCAGAAACCAAGGCCAGCTGCCACTAGTGTGAGTCTTGATTCTGCTCAGCAAGGAGCACCAGACTTGCAGAGGACACACCTGGATGTCATGGGCGGGGGCAGCAAGTTAGGGAAGGTGGAGTTTTAGGAAATCCTCTGGGCAGAGCGACCTCTATTATTTAGTTTGATGACCTCTCATCTGTGGAGGTACTGACTCCACACACTTGGACAAGGAAGAGCTCAATGGAAGAACAATAGATTCCATTGGCACCTCAGCCTGGGAGAGAGCCCTGCCTCCAACTCTCTCTCTGACAATTCAGTGTCCCCTATAAGTCTCTGGTGTCCCCTGTGCAGCTGACCTGGCACTGGTGCTCAGAGTCATCAGGTCTGTCACTGCAAAAGTTTGCTTTTAGACACGGCCCCTTTAAGAGGCGCCTGCAGCTTCTGGCTGCCTCTGCCACAGCCTTTGTCCCACTCAGCTGTTCAGGACTGAGCAGCCTTACATCTTCATCTCCTCTATATTCTACCAATGCAGGTTGATGAATTATTTCTCTCCCTAGTTATAGGGCTTCCATTCATCTAGATCCCAGGCAACTTTGCTTGCTGTTTACTTAATATTCCTGTCACAACTTTGATTTGGTTGCAAGAGGAATGAACAAAGCCTCTGTCATCTATGCCAGTTTTTTCCCATCTTGATGTGCTGTTTCATTGTGAGAGTCTTACCTGAAAAAATACTGTGTACATTGCTAATTGCTGTTGCTATATGAAGACATATTGGGCTTCTATCCCACTCCAGAGCTGAGACCAAAATCCTAGAGATATTCACTCTTTCCACTGTCTTTTCAATAGTGCCAAACCCATACCTTCCAGAGTCATAGACTCATCCATGTCATATGGTAGTACTGCTTGGAGCTCACAGCACTAATCTGCTTCATTGGTAGTTTTGCTTTCTCAAAAGTAGTTTGTTGCTCTGATTCCCAATCCTACACATGCCCCCCCTTTTTTTAACAAAAGTTATAAAGGATGGAGACACAATGGCAGGTGAGAATAAAGTCTTCCAAACCCCAAAATCCCCACAAAGGCTTGTACCTCTTTCATGTTCTTTGGGTTTGGATGTGCTTGCAACTTATCAATCACAGCTTCTGACACACCATGCATCTTACTTAATGAAATGACTCTTGAAAACTTTATGGTAGTGCCTGGGCCTTGAATTTTCTGTGGGTTCCTTGCCCATCCTCACCCTTACAGATGTCCCATTAAAATCTTCAGAGGAAAATCTTCACATGTTAACATTAAATCACCAGTATAATGGGCTCATTTTACTGATGTACAGAAAGGGAACAGGGACAACTTTCAGACTGTCATCCAATGATATGCTGTGTGACTGTGCAGGGAGCTTTGGCAAAGCACTTGAAGAAGTCATTATTGCCCCTCTGATATGAAGGCAAATTGACCTTAATTATCAGAAACTTGTAGTTCTCAGAGTCTTTTCATGACTCTCCTTGAAAATGAAGCACTTTTGCAGGAACACTTTTCAAAAACATCAGAGTAAAAAAATAACTATCTGTAAATGACAAAAGACTTAAAAATGTTACTGTTTAAAGATTTGATGAAGGTTCATTATAATGTAATTAATAAAGAAATTTGATTATTTCTGTGACAAACATTTTAAAATATGACTAGTAATATTGTACTGGACATATCAGATTTTTATGACTTTTATATAAATATGATCTAAAGAAAGTATAGCATCAATTTTTTATTTGACAATTCTTCCATGTAATTTAACATCATAAGCCTAATTAGCTTACTACCTCTCTCTTAGAATAAAAGAAAACACATCTTTTAAGATTTTCTAGGGACCTTCTGGAAAATCCCAAAGTTAGTTCAAAGTCAATAATTTGGTTTTAGGGAAGTTTGTCAAAAACATCAAAAGGTTGAAATTAATATAAAATAATATAAATTTCAACCGTAATTGAAAAATGAAAATAAATCAGATTTTAAACAATTGACTAAATAGGATCATTTGTCACTGTGAAACAGTACTTATTTATTTAGCCAAAGCCACAATTAAAGACTTCAAAAGCAAATACATAAAGTTACATAGTTATAAAAAATTTAACTCTTTTAATAGAGAAGACTCAATTTTCTTAAGTAACCAGACACTTGACAAAGTAAAGCACAGAAAATTTTTTTGATAAAACGCAAAAACTATATAAAGAAAAATCCCTCAGAATCTCATCAAGAACAGACCAAGTGAATATTTCAAGAAAACTGTCCTTTCAGCAGATGAAAGAAAATTAAACTAGAAAGACAGAATTTAATTTTATAGAGAACAACACAAGATTCATCTTATTAAGTTGAGTAATCTGGTTGAATATATTAAAATGATAGTATCAAGAAAAATAATAAAGTTAACATTTTTAATGTTGCATAACAGCCATATATTAGCTTATATAGCCATCACAATAATTCTGCAATGTAGGTTTTAATATCCTCATTTTACATATTAAGAAAATGTAAAAATATAAATTTATGTTTTTTTTGATTCTCAAAACCCATATTATTTCTACCCTCACACAATCTTTTACAATAAGTAGTTATCAATAATGACCCACAGCCTGAGCATAAAAGAGTATTAAATTTATCTATAAAGATCTTTGGCTCATGTACAAGGAAACGTGAATTTAAAAGGAAATATGATATGTGGAAATACCTACAAAAATGCTTTAAAATTTGTGAAATATTTCAGTTTTTTCAAGACGTGCATTCAACACACATAAAACCTCTAAGTCAGTATATCTTAAACTTTCAATTGTTCCTGAGAATATAACCAGAAAATGTGTCATCTAAGTCAAGGGATATTTGAAGAGTGTTTTCAGGGACTCATAAACCACTGCTCTTACATCAACCCTAGACATAACCTATAAAGGGAGGATGCTTAAGTGCAGTTAATCAGAATCTGGTTAACACAGAAAGAAGTATAAAAGACAATGAAGACCAGGTCAAGGTGAGAATAAAAGGCAAACCTCAACCAGATGCCTTATTTCTTCTCCTTTCAAGGATATATATGTCACATAAATAGTATCTATATGTCAAAGGAGCTAAAGATCTAGATATTCTGCAATTAAGAAAGAACCAAGGACTCTTCAGCAAATTATGTCTCAAGAGACCCCAACTATATATATATATATTAGAATATGATTATGCTTTCAGAAAGTTCATGTATATTGTTCTTTTTAAAACTATTAATATATGTTTGGTGAAGGCTCAGGCATGGTTCAGGGGAAAAAAAAGGGACATTACAACTTCAAATCAGTCAATTTCAATGCACTTGCTACTTCAGAAAATACTTTTTCGGTATTACTGTTTATAGAGATAAGGGGAATAAATACTTAAAATATAATTTATTAACACTATTATTTTAGTCAAAAACTGGTCTATCACTGTTCTATATAAATGAGAAGTAGATGGTGGGAAAACAGAGATACTTTGTTCCAAGTAAATTGCACAAGCTTGTTGGAGAGCCAAGGATTATATCAGTAAAGTTATCACTTATACTGTTGCTGATGTAGAGTGACAACTTTCTTTCTCAGGAAATCATAACCTCAATTGGACAAATAATCAACTTTGTGAAACAATCAGAAATGCACCTAAGTGGGCCTACAGGATTAGTTGCCTGAATGATTAATATAATGAGTGCTTTAAGTCATATTCAGACATTCTGAATGCTTTAGCAGAACTTTTCTGGAGTAAATGAATGCTTGAAAGAGGTAAGTGGGAAGTAGTATGCAATTTTGTTACCCTTCCCTGCTCTTTTGGATTGCTTCATCTGATGGTCTTTGCTTCCCTTGTCCTTTCTAATCTTTTGATAGAAAATCCTAAGCAACCATGCTAAGAAGTATAAATATCCTAGACCTAAATCCCTTAGGTATGACACCTTCCTCTGCTCATCATTTGAAAAAATATATGTTTATGTGTATCTTTCTATCTTCCTGCTAACTTTCTTTCACTACAGATTATTCATTTTTCTTTGAGCTTTAGTGCTTTACACTGCCTAAGGATTAGCCTGGCACTTTTTACCATCATGATCCAATTAGCAGAGAAGGAAGCAGCTCAGCTTGCAACAACACACAGACTCTGGTATGAGCTCCACAGAGAAAAAGAAATAAATAAGACACTCTTTATGAATAGCTGGCTATTTATTCTCTCTGTGATCTTAGAGTAAAGGCCCAGGGAACTTTGTTAGCTGCCCAAGGTTACCATTCAAGTCTGAAATGGATGGATGGAAAAGAAATCATGTAAGGAGTTTCTATTGGTGTAGATTTGATAAATGCCTTCTACAATCTGGACCTTTCTAACAGCTATTTACTATTTTATTTTTTACATTGGGCAATAGGAAAAGAGAATTTTGCCTGAAGATAAAACTTCCAGTAGAGATGGAAGTTTCATGATGAACTGATGGGCACCAGTATACATAAATTCTCTTATCTTGAAACAGAAAATTCTGCTTTCTGATATAAATTGCCATTGTTGAAGGTGTGGAGACTGGGGAACTCTTTTTGGAGCAGATCAGGATTCAAAATGATCTTAGTTCATTTAACTTAGCTCATTCAACTTTTTAAGAAATAGCATTCATGTCATAATATTTGTTAAGGACTGGAGGAGATACAAAGAAACACAAGATCATGTTCCTGCTCTGTGGGGCTATGTGTTTAGATGAGATACTTACCATTTGTGCATTGTCAATTTGCAGTTTGTAAGTATAAGTTGGTCTAGTGGTTCTCAAACATGGAAAGTACCACCACCCACTAGAGATTTTCTGTTATTTGTTTTGTTTTTTAATGATTAAAGTATAATCTAGTATGGGGGGGTGGTAACACAGAAATCACCTTAGAGATCAAAGATTATAAATGCTTTACAGTGTTCTTCAAAAGAAAAACAAAGTCTAGCTTAAAATGTCAGAAGCAACCCTCCCAGTTATAATTGAGAAACACTGACTCTCACATCAGCCCCTGGCTCTTTTCCTTAGTCTATCTCTTTGGTCCATTCCTTAAGATAGAAAAAGCAGAACTATGTTGGGGGCTGTGTCAGCCAACTTAGGCTAAAGTATGTTGAAGTAACAAACAACTCAACAATGTCAATGGCATGTAACAATAAGGTTTGTTTTTAACACATATCCCATGTCCATTTTGGGGTATCTAAGGACTATCATCTATGTAATCTTATATCTTGGATCAAGTTTAAATAAAAGACCCTTTCTTAGACACTGTCAGTGGGATTCAAAAGAAGGTATGGTAAAATCATGAGATAACTCTTACAGCTGTGCTTGAAAGTGGTACACATCATTTCCACTCACTTTTCATTGACTAAAAAAAATCATATCACCAAGCTCAATATTAGTGAGACGCAAATATATAAATCCTCTTTTGGGGAGGGGTAGCAAATATTTTGAACAATAATGCAATCCATTTTAGGAAGAAGTTTCTATTATAACAAAATTTTTTTAAATGGTCTCTAGAAAGAAAATTTACTCTTGATCACTAATGCAGAACAAGTTAATTCTTGCTCCCTTGCGTTCAAGCTTCAGAAAAATCAGTTGGAAACCAATATCCAATGTCCATGTTCTAATTTCTGGAACCTGTGAATGTACTATTTACAAGATATATGAGGCTTTGAAGATGTGACTAAGTTAAGAATCGTGAGATGAGGAGAATATCCTGGATTTTCTGGTTTAATCTAATTGCAGGGGTCCTTAAAAGCAGATAACTTTTTCTGCTAGCATCACAGGGAGATGTAACTATGTAAGAGTGAACATAAGATACAATGTTGCTGTCTTTGAAAATGGAAAGAGAGAGATCTCAACCCAAAAATGTGGGCAGCCTCTAGAAGCTGGAAAAATCAAGAAAATGGATTCTCCCATAGAGCCTCCAAGAAAGAATACAGTCTTTACGACACCTTGATTTAAGTCCAGCAAGACTTCTGACCTATAGAACTGTAAGATTATGATTTTTTTGTCATTCTAATTCACTAAGTTTATGGTAATTTATTATGGAAGTAACAGAAAACTAATACATCTGCTGAGAGACATTTACTCAAACAAAAACAATTTAAATTGTACAATAAGAAAAAAAATACCCAATTAAAATATTACCAGAGAAGATATCCAGAAGCCAAGTAAGCATATAAATGAATGCACAACTTCATTTTCCATCAAGGAAATATTAAATTAAAACCACATTGAGATACCATCATACACTTAATAGAATAACTAAAATACATTCAATTACTGGCAAGAATGCAGAGCAACATAACCTAATACCATTGCTGGTAGAAACATAAAATGGCACAACCATTTTGGAAGATAGTTCCAAAGATAATTTGGAAAATAGTGTTTTTTGCAAAACTAAACATAGTTTTACCATATGACTCAACCACAGGTATTTACCCAATGGATTTGAAAACTTATGTGCACACAAAAGCTTGCACATGAATGTTTATAACAGCTTTATCATAATCCCCAAAACCTGAAAGCAACTAAGATGTTCTTCAATAACTGAATGGATAAACAACTTCCTATATTCATACAATAGAATATTATTTAGAGATAAAAAATGAACTATCAAGTCATGCAAAACCATGGATGAGTCTTAAATACATTTTGCTAACTAAAAGAAGCCAGTCTTAAAAGGCTATATACTATATAGCTTCATTTATATGACATTCCAGAAAAGACAAACTACAGAGATGGTAAACAGATTAGTGATTGACAAGGGCTCAGGGGAGAGAGGGTAATAACTAAATCACAGGGGAATATTTAGGGTAGTGAAGTTATTCTGTTTGATACTATAATGGGAGATTCATAACAATATGCATTTATCAACATCAATAGAACTTGATAGAACAAAGAGTGAATCTTTATGTATATACATTTAAAAATCTTATTTAATAGTTTGGGGTGCATCAAAATGAATAGCTAAGTGTGACAGATGATCTAAGGATATTTCCACCTATTGCAGTGGATGGGAGGGAAAAGGTGATAAACTGAATAACTTTGGAAATGAGTGAAGTCTTTAACACTAATGGCTAAAGGAACTCTACATAAGCATTGTACTGTGATTGATAGTTTTCTCTGCAGTATGGTTTAATAATTATAAAACTACCACAATGTATACTAAAATTAAACAATTAATTAAATAGATGGTGGAAGTTGAGAGCCAAGTTTATCACTATTGGAGTGAGATGCTACAGGTGAGGAAAGGAACAAGCTAGAATGATCCATGTGATATTGTGTAGCTTAATATAGTTAAATATAGAAACACACACATGAGTTAGCGTATACACATATATTCCCCTGCTCTGTCATCTGAGAGAGTCTACAGGTAATGACATCCCAGTAGCCAAAAACACAACTAGAATCAAAATCTTTAATTTTAATGCTATTTTCCCAGAAAAAAAATAGGGCTTCTTGGAAAAATAAATGATTCTATGACTAACATAGGGACTATATAACATGAGCCTGGAACATCTTATAGTGCCAGAAAGTAAAGTGATTCACACACTCACACACACACACACACACACACACACACACACACCACACACACACACATACACAATGATGAGAGTAATGATGGGATAATGACAGAAACTACATCAGTTAGGTGATCAAGGTTAACAGCAACAATGTGTCCTGTTGATAATATATACTCTTGATATGGTATGATAAAATATCACACTTCCTCAGAGATCTTTCTCACCTAAACCCATTTTCCTAATCTAATTATGAGAGAAACATGAGACAAATCCCAATTGAGGAGCATTCAAAAAAATACCCAACTAGTACTCTTCAAAGATATGAATAACATTAAAAATAAAATATGAAAAACTGTCACAATCAAGAGGAATCTAAGAAATTATGGTAGCTAAATGTAGTGTGGTATCCTGAGTGAAATTGCGAGACAGAAGAAGATCCATATCTAAAAACTAAGGAAATTTTATTATTGAGGAGCCAGTCAAGATGACATAGGAGGTAAATATTGTGCTTGTCATCTCTTGTGACCACACCAAAATTATAATGAAACTATAGAAAAACCATCCTTGGGAGTCACTTGAGGTCTGGCTGAACAGAAGCCCTACAACTGGGGACATACATAGAAGGTTACCTTGAGACTGGTAAGAGGAGTGGAGATATGAAACAACTTGATCCCACAACCACATGTGGGTTGAGAATTGGGAGGATTATTTAGGCTGCAGAATCCACTCTACCCCCTGAGAAGCAAGGGAGTCCTGGCTCCACACTGGGCTTCCTAGCTTGGGGTTCCAATGCTGGGAAAAGAAGTCCCCACAACTTCAGTGGAGATTGTGGCTGAGTGAGACAGATGTCTGCAGGTACATCGGGTATTCCTCCAAAGGGCCTGTGCATTGACTTACCACTGATGGACTCACTCATTCTGAGCTCCAGTGCTGGGGCATCTGCTTGAGGAGTGCCAAGGACATATGGGAAGACAATAAATTGTTGGTCTTCAAGGCAAGAGTTGGAGGGTCAACTTTGTCCCAGACAGGAGTCTTGGCAGATGTCATTGATTTTTATTGAGGCCTCCCCCTGCCCAGTGTGCAGATGCAAGTGGCCTCCATATCTGACTCTCCATTAATCTAACACAGTTGTCCCCACCCAGATCCTATCTTTCTCAACTAGCAGGCCCACCTGAGCTCCCTCCTGTGGTTTATTCCATATAAATGGCCTTTCTTGGCTCATGCTGTGGACTCTCCTAAAATCTTTCAAAGGCTCACAAAACCCAAAGAAGCAGCATCTGGCCTCAGCATACCCCATAATTCTTGCTGAACAGTCCCAAGCCTTGCACTAGCAAAAGCTGGTCTCTGTTCCTGGCTTGGTCTCTTGAGTCACCTCTAAACCCAGAATAGTGACAGCCATCAGTGGATTGCTTGGAGTCTCTTACCAGGTGTCCCCAAAAGTACACAGGCTGCCATTGAATTTAGCATGAAGCTAGGCCCTTCCAATGGCCTGCTTCAACCAGTGCCAGAGCCAGAGCACCACCCAGTCCAGCATCAAAGGAGGGCACACATGAAGGAAAGACTGGGCAGGCACCAGAGCCCTGCAAAAGTGATTCTGCTTTGTAGGGTCAGCTCCTCACCAGCCAATTCTCAGAACCAAGCAGCCCAAGGATCAATTCCTTCCATAGACATGCAAACAGTAATAAAAGCTCACTACAATAGGAGGGCACAGACAACCCACACAAGGGACACATCTTAAGCATCTTGCTCAAGGGACAAGGAGAGACTGCCACTGAGCCCCACTGAGCACGTTCTACATAAAGCCACTCTACTGAAACAGGAGACTTGAGAACCTTACCTAATACATAGAAACAAATACAGAGAGGCAGCTAAAATGGGGAGACAAAGAAACACGTCTCACATAAAAGAATAAAACAAAGAACTAAGCAAAATGGAGACAAGCAATCCACCAGATTCAGTTCAAAATGGTGGTTATAAGGATGCTCAATGGACTTAAGTGAAGAAGAGATGAACTCAGTGATAATTTTAACAGAGAGGTGGAAAACAGAAAAACGAAGTTGGAAAACATAAAAAAGAATCAGTCAGAAATGAAGAATACAATATCTGAGATAAAGAATACATTAGAGTGAATTAGATTAGATGAATCTGAGGATCGAATCAGTGGTTTAAAGAATGGGTGTCGTGGAGGGCACCCAATCAGAACAGTAACAAAAAAAAAAAAAAAAAGAATCCAGAAAATGAGCTTAGTTTAAGGGACCTGTGGGACAACATCAAGCATAAGGGCAGTAGAATGAGAGGAGAGAGAGAAAATAATTAAAAATCGATTTGAAGAAATAATGATGGACTTTCCTCATCTAGTGAAAGAAATAGACATACAACCCCAGGAAGCTGAGAAATTCCCAAACAAGATGAACTCAAAATAGCCCACAGAAAGACACATCATAATTAAAACGCTAAAGGTTAAATACAAAGAGAGAATCTTAAAAGCAGCAAGAGAAGAAGAATTAGTTACCTGCAAGGGAGCTCTCATAAGGCTGGCAGCCAATTTCTCAACCAAAACTTTGCAGGCCAGAAAGGCTTGGCACAAAATATTCAAAGTGATGAAAAGCAAGAAGCTACAACCAAGATTATTCTACTCAGCAAAGCTATCATTTAAAATTAAAGAATAGATTAAGAGCTTCCCAGATAAGAAAAAGCACCACAAAGCCAGTGAAATGTTGGAGGGACTTGTTTAAGAAGAAAAAAATATGTATCAAAAATATGAATAAAAAATGGCAATAACTACATATCTATAACAAGTATTTTAAATGAAGAGTATAAATGCTCCAATCAAAAGTTAGGGTGGCTGAATAGATATGAAAACAAGACACATATGCTGCATACTCGAAACTTATTTCAGATTAAAAGACATGAAGACTGAAAGTAATGGGTTTGAAAAAGATATTTCATGATGGACCTAGAGGGTATTGTGCTGAGTGAAGTAAGTTAGAGCAAGACAGATGCCATACAATTTCACATATATGTAGAATCTAAAGAAATAAATAAATAAAACAGAAACAAACTCATAGATACAGAGAATATTTTGATAGTTAGTAGGTTGGAGGGGAGTTGAGAGAGTTGATGAAAAAGGGGAAAGGGATTAAGAAGTTCAAATTGGTAGTTACAATATAGTCATGGAAATATAAAGTATAGCATAAGGAATATAGTGGATAATATTGTAATAACTATGTACAATGTCAGATGGATACTAAATTTATTGGAGTGATCATTTCTTGAGTTTTATAAATATCTAATCACTATGTTGTGAAACACCTGAAACTAATGTAATATTATATGCCAACTATAATTGAAAAGTTAAAAAATATTTTAAAACACTAAGAAAATCTAAATAAACTATAGACTTTAGTTAATCAATTAATTAATTGTGACAAATGTAAGATGTTAGAAAGAGGAAAAACTGGGTGTACAGTGTCAAGTCTGAGAAAGAAGACACCTACCAAGAAGAGTTCCTGCTGGTTAATAGAGCCTAGCAGCAATTTCTAAATAGGGGCCTCAAGAAAACCACATTTCAGGGATAAGAAGCCTGCATGAAACTGCTTGCCTCCTATACTGAACTATCTGCCTCCCACACTGAAGTGCCTACTGCCTGCCTGCACTGTGTTTCTGCCATCTGAGCCAGCCTTTTTATAAGAGTTCCTGGAATCCTATTTCTGTTGAACAGGACTGAGACTTTCCCTCACTCAATCAGAGCTGTTCAGCTATATCTCCATTTGGCATCTTCACTGACCAATCAGACTCTATACTATCTTCTCAATTTTTTTTCTAAATATAAACTATTTTAAAATAAAAAGTTTACCTTAGAAGCATGAAAGATAGTCTGCATATCTAGTAAACCACACACTTCATGACCTCACAAAATAGAAGTAATTAAGTAAACTGAATAGAACTTTGAAATGATGATTAAAAATCTAAAAGAAGAAATATGAGGAAAAAGCATCCAAACAGAAGAATGAAAGTTCTAAAACAAGTTCAAGAAGATGTAAAAAAAAAGAACCAAGATCCGTAATTTAGAAATGTATGGTTTGACTCAACTAAAAAAATTATCAATCACCCTCAGGTCTTTTTTGATTTATTTCCTATGCTTGAAAGCAGAGGCATGATCTTATTTTTTGTTTTTTAGTTTCAGGTATACAATACATTGATTAGATATTTATATAGTTTTGATAAAACAGTTCTCATAATTGCTCTTTCCTCTGGCTCTCCACTTAGTAATTACATTAATGCTAACTGCATTCCCTATGCTGTGCTCCCCATCCCTGTGACCATCTATCAACAACTAATTTGTACTTCTTTAACCCTTCACCCCTTTCTCACAGATCCCAAGCCCCCTCTCCTCTGGCCATCATCAGATTGTCCTCTATATTTGTGAGTCTATTTTTAATTAGTTTGGGGGGCTTTGGTGTGTTCCTTAGATTCCACATATAAATGAAATCATATAGTATTTATCTTTCTCTGTCTGACTTATTTCATTCAGCATAATAACCTCTTGGTCCATACATATCTTGATTGAATTCAATGGGGCAGTGTTATGGAGTTTAAGCATATGAATGTCATGTATTGTAACTTGTTCAGGATTTGGTTAAATTTGAGAAAGTCAAAACCCGGGGGATTAGATAAAGTTTTCTCTAATGCTTCAAGTGCAAAAATATTACATATAACAAAGCTGAGGTAAAAAGAAGAGGAAAAGGAGAATATGGAATTTAGACATATTGAAGAGGTGGCACACCAATCTTGGTGACTGATTGTATGTTCAGGTATACTGAGGAAGAAGTGGTATGTATTAAGTATGACTATGTTACACTAAATCTATTAACTGAAACAAGATATGTATATCCATTCATTGCAGAGACATTTTTTAAGCACCTTTTACCATACATAGTGTTAGGTCCTTTAGATAAAACACTGAACTAGACAGTTCTTGATGTCATGTTATTTATATTCTATTTGGAAAATATGTATAGTAAACAAATAATTACATAAACATTATTTAATATAAAATATGTATGAAATATGTGCTTTTAGATAATTAATAAGGTAATTAAATCAGCTGTGAGAGTTAAGGTGGCTTTGCAGAGTATGGATGAAGTAGAAAAAGAAAAGAGCAGTAGGACAAAAACTGGACAATTTTTATTTTGGACAATTTAAGTTTTTAGAGCCTTTGGTACAAACTTCTTCTGAATAAGTAAAAGATACATTTCCTTCAGTATTTTTCAGTTAGGTGAGGAACACTAAACATCATTTTATACCATGGGTTGCCAATATTAGCTCTAGTCCACGTGGATCATGACTATCATATACACACACAGAAAAAAAAATTATGGAAGAATAGAAGTATTAGAGAGTAAACTTTTGAAAGGGGAGTCATATTAGCCATAACACCACAATTGATTTTGTTTTTGTTTTTTAGGGAAGCACCTCTTATTATTTCTGAGATTATGAGGCAAAAATTTTCCCAGAGGCAGATGCATTGAGGTTAAGAATTCTAAAGAGTCTCTTCCAGCACTGGAAAACATGCATCTACCTCCACCAACACCCCAGTCTTCCAAGCAATATCTTTTCTCTTCCATACTAAAATTTTTCACTCTTTGTAGCTCACATCCAAATCCAGAGTTCTGGTGTTAAAGCTCTAGTTCTAGAGAATATATTATTAGAAAATGATAAAAGAGAAAATAGAAAAAAATGAATATAAAGAGAAATTATTTTCTATAATTCTAACTCTCTCCAGCTGTTAGCACTAGTTCTAGCACCAGTTCTAAAATGGAGATAATAAGCTATTGTAAAGGGTTCTTTGAGGATTACATTAAAAAGTGTATGTAGTGTGGTTAGCAGAATAAGGACTCAAATGTTAGCTATTTTTATAACTATTATTAGTACACTATTGTTACACAACCATTATTTTCCAAAATGAGCTTAGTTATCTGTGGAAAAATGGATTTTTTATTTCCCCTAATCACTTTCTTTCCTGCTTTTTCTCCACTTGGTTTTTCCCTGGTACTTTCTCACTTCCAAGTAAATTTAAACCTTAACATAATTTCAATGTATTTTTTGAGAATTATTTATACAGCTTTAAAATTTTTTACTTGGGTTGCCTCATTTTAGAAAAATGCAGGGATAAGGAAAAAATAAAACACTTCTAAATCTGCCCACAAACAAATTAAAATGTATACAACAGCTCAACTTCAGAGAAAGCTTTTTCATTAGATGCATTATGAGTTCTTACAGCCTGTTGTGAGCATACAGAACAGATGAGGCCTGGAGAACCTTGTCACGTAGGCTTACTCCAAAGTTCCAAGTCACCTGGGAGGCCTGGGCTTCGCATAGAAACCATACGAGACCACCTAATTGAGTCTAACTTCCATTGCCACTAGTGGTCCTCAGGGGGCAACTGTACCTTTCTACAGCTGGAAGATCCAGCAGGAAGCTGCAAGGCTGATATCTTCTGTGGGTAGAAATATCTCATTATTCCTGGAACAGCTGTCACACATGAGGTAAATGGGGTGAGTCTGCATGGCAGAATTGTGAAGCAGCATCTGGGCTGTTCACCCCCTGTTACTCTGGCTGAGTTGATGGTAGTTCATGCGGTTCTCAGGGGCGTGTTAAGCTCAAGAGCATTTGATTGCCGTAATTACCTGGGAACCATCTGACTAATCTGCACACCTAACATACAGTGTTGGAGACATTCTTTCTAGGGAGTGATAAATGAGTACTACTTAATTATTTGGAGAAAAGGTGGTATAGTTTCAATTTGGCCTGGTTCCCAGTCTGGACAACCATGAATGCCTTCCAAAACAGCATTAATAATAACATTCTATAGTTAGCTAAACCTCATTCCTTTGATATTTCTTAGAGGCAATATTTCTTACGTATATTCTCAGGGGAGGGCTGGTATAGTATTCTTAATCTAGTTTTCCCATTAGGGAAAATGAGATTTATAAAAGCAATGGCAAATGCTCAAAGTCATACGATGGATATCAATACTAAAGGCAAAAATTAAACCCTGGTGACTAGTTCCTTAGTAAACTAGATTGCATGAGAATGAATGGTATAGGATATTGTATTTGAAAAGCTTTTTTCCCCCTAAAATGAGAGTGAAGAAGAATGTTGGATATTTATAAAAACCTAGTACAATCCTTTATAAATAATGTTAAGTGAAAAAAATGCTCGTTTTCTTCTCCCTTTTTTCTCTCCTCTTCCTTGCCTTTTGCCTCTGAACTTCATCTCTGCAAAAAAAATATTTTAAACTCATCTGAATCCTCCAATGATTCTGTCTCTACAGGAATTAAACAAAACTTTTCTCTCTCCTGCCTCTTTTCTGCTTCCTTTTCTCTCTGAACTCCATCCCCTACACATATTGAAGATAACATGTTATATGAGAAAGAGCTAACCAATCAAAGTCAGCCAATGGTGATTCAGTACAACAGATCCTAAAGAAAGAAGAGATGAGAATTTCCTCTTTTTTATTTTATTTTATTTGTTGGCTTTCAGAAACTTGAGAAAAATCACTCTTCTGGGTTAGCGTTTGATTTTTCACAACATCATGTTACTCTCATTCTTGGCCAGCTGCACCACCTGCCGGTGCCTGACCTGACAGAGTTAAGGTTAGCTTGACAGGAAGTGCTGAAAGGTTGTCGACAGGAAAGTTCAATAGTAAAACACGCTGTGCTCACAGCCAGAGTTTTCTCACACACCTGTCCAATTAAGAATCTGGGCCCATCCTGAATAAATTATATTGCAGTTTTCACTCTGAAGTGAAAGGAGATGCTGTGTGCTCTCGATGAAGCCAGACTCCTCCTGGGACTGTGGCAAATGCACCTGGCCCAATGTCCAAGCATGGAGTGGAGCTCATCTGTTCCATCCAGGTGTGTTGCAAGCTTCATGGCTGCCACAGTACAGGCCACCTGGCAACCTCCTGTAAGTGGGCCAAATGCTCACTTCCTAATAGATATATGTGCTTGGAATTTGTCTTCAAGGATTAGTTATCTGTATTTGTCTTCATAATGGCTACAAGGTATTTCCACTAAATAGTATGGGACCCCATACATGCACTAACCCACTGGTTCAAGTTTGAAGTTGTCTTCATCAAGGCACTTCCTTGAAGGGAGGTTCAGTTTCAGTAAATTTAGGAATGCCATAGTACATAAATTCTTTTAATGCTCTCTGGTATGTGCTCACCGTCATGATCGTACTTCACATTATTAACTATACCCTTCCTTTTTTCTGTCTTTTTAAACACACACACACACACACACACACACACACACACACACACCACGCACATGCACACATGCATACACTCACACATCTTGCTACTAGCCATCAAGGGGGAGAGTACCATGTTTATTAAATTGAGGGTTTTCCATAGTAAAGTTCAGTGTAGGGGAGGTCCCATATTGAATCCAAGTTGTGTTTATGACCAGGGTCCTGATTTTGATTAGTGGGCTGACTGAAGAAGAACTCATCAGAAAAAAAGAAAGAAATATCAGGTATATAACTTTGGTCCAACAACCTCAGGCCTCCAAGAGAAGCTAGAGTTTCTTAGCAAAATATATTATGTTAGTAAGATTTTACTGATTTAAGTTTCCTAAACATAAAAAAGCACAGCTATAAGTAAAAAAAAAAAAACTATGAAAACTGGAGTTATCTTAACTCCATGTGAGAATTAATTAGACAGGATGATATAGCTTTGATACCTGTTTAGTAGAGTAAAGCCCTCTTAGAAGAAAGAAATTCGTTTCCCTCTGTCAAAGGGTTTCGGCTTTTAAGCATCTAAAATTACGATTCCTGATCTTCCCTCTACCCACAGTGCATTAATAATAATGGCTCTAGAGGCAGAAATGGCAGAGCAACAAGTACCTGTGTGAAGGCCTTGGAGGTAGATAGGGGTGTGGGCAGCCCTAGAATCATGTGGAAGGGGCCTTCTTGATGTGATCTTCACATTGACACAGAAGTAAGGATGATAAGACATCCCTAAGAAGCCATAGAAATAGCAGAGTCCCCACCACGAAAAAAAAAAAAAAATGAAGAGTGACATGGCAGGTGTCAATGACTATCATGAAAGAGAGTGGGATTCTCAGATATGGTTATAAGTATTGCCTCAATAGCAGGTGAGGCCCAAGTCAAAAAAAACACAGAATATTTCTTTCTTTTTTTTTTTTTATTTTCAAGTAGGTATGTCCTGAGAAACAATATTAGCCATGAAATAGTGAAATGTTAGGGCTCAAAATCAGCTGAGAGAGTTCAAGACAAATGTAGCAAACTGTTGAAAGTCAGGTGGCCCATGAGAGGTAACTTTGAGGGTAAAAGTTATTGTCTCTTAGTGAGTGAATCTTTTTATTACATTTATGCAGGATTTTTTTTTTTAACTTTTTAGAGTATATCTGCCTATGAGCAGCAAGATAGTTTTTATGAGTATGGTTTCTGGTGACTGCCTGGGTTTAAATCCTGGGTCTGCCTCTCACTAGCTATACTAGTTTATTAGCTTTGCACAAGATTTTTTTTTATCCTCTCGATGCCTCAGTTTCTCTGGAATAATTAAAATGACATCATAGAGTTTTCATGAGAATAAAGTAAGTTCTTATGATGAGTAAATCCTTTAGGCAAAACTATATAAATAAATCTCTTATATGAAAAGATTGGATAGTTTTTTACTCAAAATCATTTTAGAAGCAATTGGACAGTCATAGAAATTTTAATTCAATGAACAACAACAACAAAAATCCAGGGAAATAGAGTTTGAATGACCTGGAAGGAAATAGTTACAAACATATACTATGCACACATATTTAAAGGTGACTGCTAGTTAAGAGTCAAGAATATCACCTAAGAAATACTTAAAAATAAATCAGAGAGGTATATGATCCACTGTTGGTTTTAATTAACAACGTGCCAAAGAATGGAATACACTTCTAGAAGATCAGAAAGAGTTGTTATCATTGTCTTAAATGTTTGCAAAATTATTGTATGAAGGAGGTGGAAACTTAAAATTATTAAATCATTGAGAGACCAGGAAGAAATTTAGAAACTTTTTAATTAACTGAAAACCTTTATATATTGTTTCCATTATTTAAATCAACTTAGAAGGGCTGGCAATCACTGCTTCTCATCACAGAGTGCTTTTGGAAAGTCATGCAGCAGGGCATTATCAAACAGATTCAGTTTTCCATTGGAAGCTTTCATTTATTTATTAATTTAGAATATTTTATTGACCTTCTCCTATTTAATAACACACTGAGCAAGGAGGTGTGGACATGAGGTCACTGCCAAGAGTGAGCAGCATTGAGGAAAAGAGGGATGCTACCAGACAACTACCACACAGTTGGAAAATGCTCTCGTAAAAAAACTCATGGACTAACAATGCCGGTGTGTATTTATGTATGTGGAGAGGATTGTTTAAAAGAAAGGAAAAGGCATAGATAGGGCTATACAATCTCATCTGGGTTCTTAATGGATGAGTAGGAGAGAGCCAGACAGAGAGGAATGAAAGGACATTCCACACAAGAGAAGCCATATGAATTCAGGGAGGCAAAAGTGAGTATGGATCCTTGGGAAAACTATGCAGTTCAGTATGACTAGATGCTGGGTAAGAAGGAGATGGTGAGAGATAAGAGTACAGAGGTGGGTGAGGAGAGGACATAAGGTCACGAGGGACATTGTGTGTGCCAACTTAAGTAATTTGGACTTCACTCAATGGAAGCTAACTCAGGAAAATAAGGAATACTTGAAGCAGAAACATTGGGTAGTTGATTGTGACTGAATTTTTTTTTTTATATATCAGTGATATAGAGTATGCAACAGAGAAGGGTAGAGCCAGACTTCCTGGGTTAAAGGCAGCTCTATGACCTCAGGCAGGTTATGTAAGCTTTTGTGCCTCATTTTCCTCACTTGTAAATAGCACTTTTGCAGACAGCCACTTAGAGGATTGAATGAGTCTATACTTGTATAGCATTAAAAGCAAGACATGGCATGTAGTAAGTATTTAGTAAATGTGAGTGATTACTATTATTAAAGAGCTGCTCTGATTAGAGACGGTGGGACTCCATTTGAGTAAACTGGAAACTTTAGCAAAAGCTTTCGGCAGAGATCAACTTTGTCCTTTAAGAATGAGAAGAAATGTCAGTAGCAGAAGCATCATCATCTACAACAAATAAACATCCATTAAATGCTTGTAACTCTAAGTGCAAGATAAAGTTTAATGAAGAAATGATAAAGTTCAATGAAGAAATTTTTAAAGATTGCTATGTGGATAATTACTGAAATAAAATAATCAGTTATTTCAGATTTCCTTAGATATCCATATTTAAAGCTTTAAAAAAGTATGTGATATGGATTTTTTATACAAAATTCAAAATGTATGAAAGATTATAAAGTTAAAAAGAAAACCTTCCTTTTCCTTTTGACCTCCCAGAGGCATCCTCTCTTCTTTGAGGTGACTAGTCTTTATTTAATTTTGTTTGGTTTGGTTTGGTGTTTTCTTTGTGTACTCTCTCTCCTAGAAATGACATATCATTTTACACACACAGACAAAGCACAAACAAACACAAACACAAATTGATATTGATAGATAAAGATATGTTTTATATAAATGATATATACTGACATCTAACTATTTAAAAATGAAACAAAATATTTTGGAGCTCTTTCAATAGCAGTGTACACAGAACCATCTCATTTTTTAAAAAACTACATACTGTTTTATTATATGGATATATAATAATTTATTAACTAGTCTTATATTGATGAAAGTAAGATTTTTTGCAATAATTTATTTTTATATACAATTCTTTAATTTATACAGTAGTACATACATTATTTTACACAAGAGAAATAGTACAAGTGATATTTCTGAATCAAAATTATGTGAATTTTTAATAATTCACATAATTATTAAGATTGTACTTATGAAGAACATTTGGGCTTTTTCTATTTCAAAAGTTCCAAGAAGCAAAACAAAATAAATGTCAACTATATAACTAACATTTATTTTACACAACATTTAGGTTAAATGTAAGATAAATCACAACTCTATTTTGTGTGTGTGTGTGTGTGTGTGTGTGTACTTTTTTTGTGTCAGCTTCCTTTGTGCAAAAAAAAATATGCCCATTTTCAAAACTGACAATACACTTGTACTATTTCAAATGAGTATAGGCTTTTATAGTTGAATCTTTCCTTTTGTTATCTAAGTTGGTCATTAATGATTCATTTGGTGCTGCATTCTTGTTCTGAAATGCAGTCCTGAATTCCAACACTACATTTCTAAAACACAAATTTGATCATTTCAACTCAGTTCTTAAAGCCCTTCAGTGGCTTTTCATAGCCTGCAAAAACCTACTAGCTAAAGAAAAAAAACAAGATAGGCTCTGTGTACAATGTCAAGTAACTCTATTCACATTATATTCTATGTGGACAGTCACACATATCACAATGAGAATGATGTCTCTGGAATTAGGCAGCAGAGAAACTTATGTTCTGTTACTCTTACACTTAAACATGTAATCTTTGACTACTTTCCTGCTACTATGGTAGGTTGAGTTCTTGTGACATAGACATTGCTACAAGATGTTACAGCAGAGGCCAAAAAGCTTAAAATATTTACCATTTGGCCCCTTACAGGAAAAATGTTCACTGATCCTTAACCTAGTCAATGTTACTATAATATGTGTATATACATATACATACATATATATGTACCTATGTATTTTCATCTTTAGTGGTGATATGAGATAAGTGAAATGGCTAAAATATTTTAGACATACTCCATCCTTATAAATGAGATGTTAGGGTGTGGAGTGACCTATCACATGCACCATTATGAGACACCTGAGGCTTGTTCATTAAGTGGTCTTGTGTCCAGCCATTGCATTGGTGTATTTCTGTTTGGTTTATAATAATGATAATTATAGCAGAATCTTGCCTTTGGGAAGTTATAACAACTGCCTTTAATAAAACTTTTACACCAATGTAGTCAGGTCACCCTCAAATATCAGAGAGTCAGAAATTCACTAAGCTTTCATTTCCTTAACTGGTTGCATGTACTGTTTTGTGCTTCCTTACTAATGGATATTGCTTAATTAATGTCTGTGTGAATGATGGAAGTTGGTCTAAAGCTTTATTTAAGTTGGTAGTGAGTTATAAGTGAATAGGTAACTCTCACTCACTTAAAACTCCAGGCATGCCTTAGAGATATGTGTGGTTGGTTTCAGCTACATCAATACAACAAATATTACAATAAGGCAAATCACACAAACTTTTTGGATTTTTAAGTACATATAAAAGTTATAATTAACTATACTATAGTCTGTTAGCTGTGCAATAGCATTTTATATATATAAAAAAAGAATGTACATACCTTCATTTAAGAACACTTTATTGCTAAAAAAATGATAACCATCATCTGAGACTTTAGCAAGTCATAATCTTTTTGCTGATGGAGGGTCTTGCCTTGATGTCAAACACTGGTGACTGATCAGAGTAGTAGTGCCTGAGGACTGGGGGTAGGAATTTAGTAGTGGCAATTTCTTAAAAAAAATAAAGTTTGCTGACTCAAACTCTTCCTTTCATGAATAATTTCTGTGTAGCATGTAATGCTTTTGATAAAATTTTACTCACAGTAGAACTGCCAGCACTGGAATCAGTCCTCTTAAACCCTGCTGCTGCTTTATCAACTAAAATTATGAAATGTTCTAAATCCTTAGTTTTTATTTCAACAGTCTACACAACAGCTCCACCAGGAGTAGGTTTCATCTCAAGAAACCATTTATTTTTCTCATTTACAAGAAATACCCCCTCCATTTATTAAAGTGTTATCATGAAATTTCAGCAATTCAGTCACATCTTTGGCTTCATTTCTAATTCTAATTTTTCTGCTATTGCCACCATGCCTTCTGTTACTTCCTCTACCAATGGATGGAACTCCGCAAAGTCATCCAGGAGGGTTGGAATCAACTTTTCCCAAACTCTTGTTAATGATGTTTTGATCTCTTCCCATGAATCGCAACAGTTTTTAATGGTATCTAGAATGGTGAATCCTTTCCAGAGATTTTCAATTTCCTTTGCCTATATTTACCAGAACAATCACTGTCTACAGCAGCTATAGCTATACAAAATGTAGATCTTAAATAATAAGATTTCAAAGTCAAAATGGGTCCTTGATTCATGGGCTGCAGAATAGATGTTGTGTTAGCAGGCATGAAAACAATATTAATCTCACTGTATATCTCCATCGGAGCTCTTGAGTGTCAGGTGCATTGTCAATGAGCAGTAGTATTTTTAAAGGAATCTTTGTTCTGAGCTGTAGGTCTCAGCAGTGGGCTTAAAGTATTCAGTCAACCATGTTGTAAGCAAACATGCTAACATTCAGGCTTTGTTGTTCCATTTATAGCTCACAGGCCGAGTAGACTTAGCATAATTCTCAAAGGCCCTAGAATTTTCAAAATTGTAAATGAGCACTGGCATCAACTTTAAGTCACCAGCTACATTAGCCCCTAACAGGAGAGACAGCTTGTCCTTTGGAGCTTTGAAGCCAGACACTGACTTCCCCTCTCTAGCTATCAAAGTCTTAGATGGCATCTTCTTCCAATATAAGGCTGTTTAATGTACATTAAAAATCTGTTTTGTAGTGTAGCCACCTTCATTAAATACTTTAGTTAGATCTTCCGGAAAACTTGCTGCAGCTTGTATATCAGCACTTTCTGTTTCACCTTGTACATTGATGTTATAGAAACCTCTTTCTTCCTTAACCTCGTGAACCAACACATGCTAGCTTCAAAATTTCTTCTGCAGCTTTCTCACTTCTCTCAGCTGTCATAGAATTGAAGAATATCAGGGCCTTACTCTGAATTAGGCTTTGGCATAAAAGAATGTTGTGGCTGGTTTGTTCTGTCAAGACCCCTAACACTTTTTCCATATCAACAATAAGGCTGTTTCAGTTTCTTATTACTTGTATTTTACTGAAGTAGCACTTTTGATTTTCTTCAAGAACTATTCCTTTGCATTCACAACTAAAGATAACTCTGGGACAAGAGGCCTCACTTTCAGTCTATCTCAGCTTTGAACATACCTTCTTCAATAAGCTAAATCATTTTAAGCTAAAAGTGAGAGAGATGCAGCTCTTCCTTTCACCTGAACACTTAGAGGCCATTGTAGAGTTATTAATTGGCCTAATTTCACTATTTTGATATCTCAGAGAATAAGGAAGCTCAAGGAGAGCAAGTGAGATGAGGAATTGGTTGGTGGAATAGTCAGAACACACATATTTATTAAGTTTGCTGTCTTACATAGGCATGGTTGTGGCACCCTAAAACAATCACAATAATATTAATGATTTCTAACCACAGATCACCAATAGAATAATAATAAATAAAAGTTTAAAATATTGAGAGAATTACCAAAATGTGATGCAGAGACAAAAAAGCAAGCAAATGCTGTTGGAAAAGTTGTACCAGTAGACTTGCTCAAATCAGGGTTGTCACAAACCTTCAATTTGTCAAAAAATGCAATATCTGCAAAGAGCAAAAAAACTAGGAATGTCTGTATTTTTTTTCCCAAAAAGAATCAAAGAGTTGTACATAATATAATAGACTGAGAAACCAGAAAATTTATAAACCCACTTGATAGTTTGTTGACAGATTTTTCAACATAACTAGTAAACCATAAAATAATTATTGACTATTTGTGTCATCTTTTTTAAAAAAGAATCTTCAAAGAGCTTTTTTTTATTTAAGAAATCTAAAACGTCATTGAACTACGCTTATCTTTAGCTTTCTGGTTCTAAATATAGAGAGGACTGGAAAACATATGGGTACAGATTTAGTGAAGGACCTTCAATAGGAATTTTAAATGATTAAAAGCAGAACACAAAAAGTAGTAAAAGACAGAACCACTTGTGGGTATTATTTTCATAGAGAGGAGAAAATGAGTTGGCTGATCAGCCCATTCTTTCAGTGTCTTCTTCTTGCTCTCCATTGCTTGTACCTTTCACTGCATTTATAAGAGTCACACAAATAATAGTTTTATTAGTTTTCAAATGTAGAAAACATTCTATTTTTAGAGTGGTTTGCTGAAATATGGCTATTATGTATACATTTTTTTTATTAATCCATTTGAATCCTGAAAGTTAGCTCTTTTATGTTTATGCCTTCATTCAACCCACAGGCATTTATTTACTGCTCACAAAGGGCTGAGACATTTTCTAAAAAAGAAAAAGACACCAAAATTTTACATGTTTATAAGGCTTTGTAGCTTACAAAGGTATCTCATAGCACACTGCCACTAATTTGTTTTCATATAGTTCCAATTTTCCCAGGCACTCTGCAACCTGAGAGTTGGATGTTAACAGAAATAACTCAAACTCTAATGGCTTTTTGCCCCCACCAATGTAGTCAAGAGCATCAACATCCTCCCTCACTCTCTACACTAATTATATCTGGGAGTATCCAAGGGTGTCATGTATGTAATGGTGAAAAAAAAGGGCTATATAATCTCCTCACTTTCACTGGTTTCCAATGTCCATTAAGTCACTGGAGTGAGTTGCTCTTCCACTGATTTTGGCACCCTGCCTCTTGAGATGCAAGTTTTCTGGAACACACTGTTCTGATGTTCCTTCCCACAGAAACTTGAATGGTACTTCAGAATCTCTTTCCATCATTCTATCCTGATTACTTCAAAGCAATATGCTATTTTCCTTGCAGAAATACAGGCCTGGCTCATCTGCCCTATTTTCTTTCCTACTTCTTCCCCTGGACACGAGGCTATGTGTCCTGTATCTCACAGAGCCTTCTGCCAGCTATACCCGAAGTACCTCTCTCCAGGAGAGCTCTGTCAGTCTTCACATTGGGAAACCAGATTTGGAGATAAGATTCCAGCCTATCTTCTTCATGCCTAACTCTCTCAAGTTTTTATAAGCACTCTTAGGTGCTTATACATGAATGCTGACACCCTTCCCTATCTTACAAACTAAGGTGGGAAAATGGAAACCTGGAGTCTATTTAGACATGAATTTCATTAACAATAACCTTTAAAAGTAGACATAATAAACACATTCACACAGCATAGAAACCTGAGTGACCAACATGTCTTTGATCCCACAATTAGTAAGAAGCGAAGCAGGCATTGGAGTCCAAGTCTTTTACTTATGAACACTTCCTTTCTTAGCTCTAACTCTCAATCTTAAAGTGATTGTGAGTAAAAGACTTTGTTGTTTGGCTTATTATCTCTTAGCCAAATTTGAAAAGGATGATAAACATGTGTCCTTGGCTGTCCCTTTTTTTTCCAAAAAGGAGATTCTGCAGACGAACACCGAATATAAATCAAAAATGGGGGGAAAAATCAGTTTGATCATGAGCTAAAATTATATCCCTTTATCCCCTATTTTACTTATATGTGGAAGCATATAATTGGGAAGAAAGGCTATTTTGCCCCTGATCTTCCACCTGAAGCTCAAAGAAGAATGAAAACTTCTTGCCCTGAAAAGGATTTGGTGAGGTCAAAAGGGCCAGTTTCCTGGATCTTGCATTAATGAATGAATATCAGTTGTCTAAGGTTGCATTGGGACTTCCTGTAATATTCAGATATTCAGAACAGCTCTTCACTTGAATCTTAACCATTAATATTGCCTTATACCTTTAAACACCAAAATTTCTTATTAAAAAGAAAGATTCTCTCTCTCTCTCTCTCTCTCTCTCTCTCTCTCTCTCTCTCTCTCTCTCTGTGTGTGTGTGTGTGTGTGTGTGTGTGTGTGTGTGTGTAATCAGCTTAAGAAAAAAAGAATATAGTACATAGTAAGTAGGGCATCTTGTTTTCCAAGTTTAAACAAAACCGACAGAGCAAAAGTAAGCAGCAAATTGAACACGATCAATTTTTGTTTATTTGCTTTGGTCAAAGTTACAATATGCAAAGATTATTAAGCTTCTTTTTGTGCCATGAACCCCTTCAGAAATCTGACAGCATTTGAATCACTTCTGGGAATATTATTTTTCAATGCATACATAAAATACATAGGATCACAAAATAAACTATATCTAAATATAAGTATCAAACTATTTTTAAATGAATCTTACAGTTAAATATGTGCTTTTTAATAACTTTAAAAAACAAAATCAAAGTGACAAAGTAGTGATGTGAAAATATCCATAATGAAGTCATAAGTATTGCTAATATTATTATAGTTTGTTGCCTTCATTAACAATGAAAAGAAATGTTCTATTCCAGCTAGAATTTACTGAAAATAAAGATTCCATTTTTTCTACATCCAAGTTCTGGAAGCCCCTGAATATCATCTTTGGATCTTTTGGGGAGTTCATTGACTCTCCATTAAGAAATCTGGCTATATGGTACAAATTGGCAAGTTGTAGATTGAAGATGGCAGCCTGGGTTAAGTGTTTCTCAGCTTTTCTGCCCAGAGAAATTAAATGCAGTTAACTTCAGTGGGTGTTCTTCTTCTCTTTCGGGCTGCTGTTTTCCCATCAGGATTCAGGTCACATCATCGTCCTCTGTGTCTCTTTAGTCCTGATGTCTAAAACTCACTCCTTATATAAAAAAGTGTCCTCTGGCTTACCTGAGACATGATTGGCATCTTGAAAAAATCTTCAGCAACAATCAGTGTACCAGTTAGGAGCCTTTAAGAATGTGGAGTTTCCCCTGAGCTGCTCCTTTCTGAACTTGAACCAGGATTTGTTGATATTCTCTGCAGATGGCCTCTGGGAGAACAAAATGACTACACACAAAAGTGGTGTAGGAAGGTTACTGAGAAACAGGGAGATTTCATCAAGCCATGGATCATAGTAATAGAGTGTAGTTTTGCCTAATACACTCAGCACTGAATGAGAGTGTATTGAGAAGCAAACTACCATGATCTCTGGGCAACGCAAATGCAGATTTCACAGATTGATAACTAGAAGCCTGTCTGATCATGCCAAGAATTAAGATGGAAAAACTAGATCTGTAGTATTAAGAAAAAGTTTCTAAGACTTATAAAGATGGCTATTAGGAGGTCTGCCTGTTTTTCAATGTCATGCCAGAGCATTTTTTAAAAGGCCCATCCCAAAAGCATTTAATTTTCTAGGAGAGTATAGCATTGACTTCACTATTTACCATTAATTCAGTGCTCAGACTCTACAAAGTGTTAACTTGCAGATTTGTATCTCATAGAGCTGCAAATGATTTATGTTCCATAGAAAAAGATAACCACCAAAGCTATGGTTTTATTGCCCCAAAGGGCATTAAACAGTTTTGTTTCTAATCTTATTCCAACATTTCTCTTTTATATTTAATTGCTTATAAATATCCAGTTGCTCAGCTTTCCCATCTATGAGTTTCCTCATCAATTGAGTTGAGTACAATTTTTGACAGGCACTAATTGTGTTGGGATGAGCCATGCTTCTAACATTTGGAAATAATATTTTGATAGTCATTTGAACTAATTCTTTCTGAAGAGACAGCCAGAGTTATCCCCAGTGTCCACCAGAGTCACAAAAGCTTTTATTCCAAGAAATGAGAAAGTGATCTTGAGTCATTCTTGAGTTGAAGGACCTAAAATGTTAAATATTGAGAGTTTAAGGGAACCCATCATTTCAGTAACATAACACCAGAGATTCTCAATCTTTAGAGTACATTGTAATCATCAGCAGGGCTTGTTAAAATACAAATATTTGGACCCACACCCAGAATTTCTGGATCATTAGATCTAGGGTCAAGCCTGAGAATTTGTATTTTTTACGAGTTCTCAGATGTTGCTGATTCTTTGTTTCTGAGAGACCGCTTTGGCCGAGGCAAGGAGACAGAGTCAGCTGGGGCTCAGGCCCTCACTTTAGAACAGTTCTGCCCTTACACACTAATAAGAAAGAGGCTCTAAGCTTGGTAAGTTAGCCTCTCTAACACTAATTTTTTTTCCTCCAAGTACTTTGTCTATTTTAGTTAGATGCTAGGCATATTCCTTTGCTTTGTGTTCTGGTGTTATTCCTCTCTACTTTTCTTCTTTCGTGCTTTGGACAAGGGGCAAATGCAAATGTAGCTTTGTGCTCTCTCAAGACTAGGCCCTCTTCCGGCAGCAATGGTGTGCAGATTTCTAGCATCTCTACTAGTTGCAGCTGAGTAATCATGGTGTCATGGCAGCTGTACCCATTTGCCTGATGGATCTGTGCTGTCAGTACTGCAGGCTATCTCCCCTTTAGCATTATTCAGATGGATGGAAAGTTTCTCCCCAATATGCACATCTCTCCATCAGGCTCATGTCATTTGTATTTCAACCAGCCAGGGTCAGGCTGAGGGGAGCAAAAGCTGTGAGAAAGAGCATTTTTATTTCTCTCCCTCAAAGGACACATTATTTCTACTTACCATTTTTGTGTTTTCCTGTATATTCTCTTTTATTAACATTTTAATTAAGACTACCAATTAAAAATATCATTGATTAAGCATTACTCTAAAGAGGTCTCCATGTTAGATTCTCCTGTTAGAGTCTCACTAAAAACACACACAAATAATGATAATTTATGAACCCTGATTTTCAGGAATTTATATCTTATTTCTTTTGTTTTTTTTCCTTCCTTCCTTCCTTCCTTCCTTCCTTCCTTCCTTCTTCCCTGCCTCCCTCCTTCCCTCCTTCCCTTTCTCTCTTTCTCTCTCTCTTTCTACCTACACTTCTTTCTTCCTTCCTTTCTTTTTCTTTCTTTCTTTCTTTCTTTTTTTTTTTTTTTTGATGTTAAACTACTCTACAATACAGCCAACATGAAACTATCCCCAAACCACATGTCACACTGCTCAACTTGCCCCTTTGTCAGCTCGTGTTTCTGAAGGGCCCAGGACATTTTTATTCCCCACTCTTTCTTATCTTTGTCTCTGTCTTCTGTGGCTGGATTAAGACAAAGAACTGTACCTCATGTAACTAAGAGAGGCTTACTGCCTCAATCCCTCTGGTAGCTGTTTCTTTGAGACTGAAGATTTTTCTGCTTCTCATTTTGCTTTCTAGCACAAAATGCCTGAAATAAGCCTGTTCAGTGTCAGGCATACTTGTTACATCTGCTGCGAGCATCTGAAGTTGTAAACCCAATAGAACTCTTGCTATTGGGCTGCATCTCCACACTGGCCATCTGCCCCTCCCTGAGTGCTGTGACCTCTGCACACTTTTGGCCTCAGCTTGCCCAGATTTCTTTCACATTCAATCATCCACAGCCCAAGGTTAGCACTGTGTACAGTGTAGTCTAATACTACATTGAGTTTCTTTGTCTCCCTTTCATAGTTTCCCCATCCTGCTTCACTCAAACAGAAAAATACTTGTAATTATAAAAAATGGTTAAATTTCATTTTCTGTTCCCTTCACCTATTACCTTCAGATTTAAACATATGGGAGAGGCTACAGAATGAGCATTTTGTGAAAGAGACAATTTTACCTTGATATTATTTTCTGATTGGCAGTTAGTTGAAAGGGCATCTGTCTCCATAAATCAGAGGAACAGGTAAAATCAATAGGAACTTCATCAGCTCTCATCTCTACCTCCTCTCCGACTTCAAAATAAATTTTCTGCTGACTCACTAGGGAATTTATGAGTTTCCTTCTTTATCCCCACAACCTCCTCCACTGAGCCACCCTTCACTGCCTCTTCTCTAAATGGCTAATGTTCCCTGAACATTGTTTAGGCCACTCACTCAGTGTTTAGAAACTATGTTCACTTTCTCAATTCCTTCTTCTAAGCAAGTCCTATTGTCTTATCTTAATTTTAAAACACCCTAAGAACAGGATTTTGCAACGTCTTTTGAGCCAAACTTACTTGAGTTTTAATTCTAGCTCTACTCACAACTAATGTCTGTTCTGGGAGAGATTTCTTTCTTTCTTTCTTTCTTTCTTTCTTTCTTTCTTTCTTTCTTTCTTTCTTTCTTTCTTTTTGAGATGTGATTAACGATAACTATTTTAGAAGGGTGCTGTGAATATCAACTCAGCCATAAGCCATGTAGTACTTAGTATGCCTAGCAAACCAGTATTCTTTAACTGGTAGCTACTACTGCTGTTATTATTGTTGTTTTGATTTCTGTTGTTATTATTTTTATTATTTATCAAGTTGATCCACAAGACAAGGCAGAGAGCATAAATGGGTTCAAATGGCAAACAAAGAGCTGTTGTTAATAATGATATACATAACCTATATTTGTAAGTTTTGGTAAGATTACCTATTTAGGTCATCTGCAGAAATTGTCCTTGGACTAGGCAGGAAACACTGAGATGATAACTATTACCTTATAAATAGATCATTAAGACCTAGATAGAGACATTCCTGGTAGCTTTAGAAAGTATGGAGCAGATGTCCCATTGCTATTGTGGGTTTTTGTTTCTGTTTTGTTTTCTGCCTCCCAATATCCAGGTTATGTTTAAACAGTCAAAAAAAAAAAAATAAAACACTTGCTATTTTGCAGGTTTTGATTTTCAAGAGTGTTTACCACTTCAGTCAGCCAGAGACAAAAATCCTTTTCAATTTCCCCAGTCTCCAATTATTCATGAAAAATATCACTGAGAAACAAAGGCTTTTCTTTAGGACAAAAAATGAACGGGTATTTTTCAACTTCAGCACTATCAAACGATTTTTCACATCGAACGGTGATAACTTCAAAAGAAAAGGCTGTGATTCTATCATTTTGCTAGGGAAACCCTTCTTTTCCTGGTGTGCTCTTGTGTTAATAATTTAAATCAGCAATTTCCAAACCAAATTATTCTTTGCTTATAAGAACTGCCACCAGGTATCTGTGTGTTGAGATACTGCCCCAAATTCTGAAGGTTAAAACATGACACAAGTTAATTAATATACACACTTTGATGGGAATCAGAAAACAAATTTAAAGAACAATGCAGTGGATCCTCTTTTTAACATTGGTGTCTTGGTTTATTGTTCATGGAAAAACAAGAAATTGTAATTTTTAGAAAGATGTATTTTGGTCAAAAATTGGTGTTTAAGAAAAGAATAATTTGGTCACATTTATTCACCTCTTATTGAGTGTCCCAACAAAAGTATACACATGTCAAGAGAAACAGTAATGTATATATTATACCAATATCAACCATATTTTAGTATTGAGGGTAAACATAGGACATATTCATGTTCTTAAGATTTTCACAATGGCATTAGTTAAGGCCTGTCCACTCAACTAGTTAGATGCATATTAATAAGTGGCAGAAACTTAATCAAGACTAGCTTTAGAGCACTGGCTCTGCACATACTAAACATTGTGATTAGTTCTCTGGGGATTGCAGGTACAAGATATGGGTCACCTCCCTATACAGAGGGATTAGGAATAATTGAGGAGATAAGAGGTAGACATACATTCAACTGACTTAAAGTTAAATAGCAGAATAAACTGATGCAAGACAGAAAGATGTCATGACGTAGAATATACTCAAATTCAAATCAGCCACTTGGATGTCACTATGGGTCAGACAAGAGAGAAAGTACTGTAGGCTGAGGTCCCTTTAAGACCACTTCCAGAAGGAAGTAGGAGCTGAATCAACAGGGTCTTACTACATTTTCATTCACTTTACTTAAGTAAGAGAGAGAGAGATCAGGTCCAGGAAAACTTCTGTCTTTTATCACAAAGTAATATTTATGAAAAAACTACAATATATATTTAAGGTTAGTCAAAAAAGAACTGTCTTTTCCTAAATAAAATGCTTGGAAAAACTGGATATCTTTTAAAATAGTGACACTGATTCACAAATATTGAAAAATAATTTATGGAACCTCAAAGTATTAAACCTAGAAAAGACTTAAGAGCATAAGTAATTCAACACTTTCCTTTTACAGACAAAAACTGGGGCTCAGAGATTTGAAGTTACTTACTCAATGACTAAAGAACACGTAATTCATTAGTGACACAGTAGAGCTAGAACCCAGGTATTCTGTGGCTGAATTGAGTTCACTTTTTGTTATAGGATGTTATCTCTCTACCTTTGGATTTGAAAAGCAAAATTTAAAAATAAAAGTGGATAGCGCTTAACATTTAAAAGTATCAGTTTGTCTGTATTGGAGCCACTAGCTCAGATAAGTTAAGTTTTTTCAATCAGCAGTAACAGTTAAGTCGTTAAGAATAGATTTTCTGGGTTTTTTTGTTTGTTTGTTTGTTTGTTTGTTTTTAGGACTTTGTCCTTGTTTCTTCAGTTCTTAACCTGAATAATAAGTGAAGCTCAAATAGAAAATGACTAATTTTTCAGTTCCTAAGAAAAATACATATTAATTTTGAAATTAGAGGACTTTGGTTGGGGCTCTTTTTGGGTCCTTACTGGCAGAGCTCCCCAAACCTTTATTCATCTGTGAATTATAGTACTCAGTCAAAGAACAAATGCATTAGTGCATGTAAAATTTCTTTCTACACACAGGAGGTCAATAGAGAGGTAAGTTAATATTTTTATATTGGGCAAGGCAGGGAAAACCAGACATATTTTATGGAAAATTGGAAAGGAAAATTTGGTTGTTTTGTTTGTTTATGTTTGCATATATAAGGAAGAAGTACTTATGTGGCAAATGTTAATTTTTTTATTTTAAAACTAAAAGATGAAGAATGTGTATTCTTGAATCAGAGAGATATTTACATATAACTTTAGGGAAAAAACTTGCTCTGTTTAAAGAAGTGTGTTTGACATCCAGGAGAACAGACCTTCAATAAGAGCAGAGCCATTTCTGCTTAAGCCCCATTACACCCCCTATCACCAAAATAGTATTTCTCGTATGTAGTAGGTGCTTAATGAATGACTAAATAAACAATTGAGGATAATCTCCCAACTTAGTACCTTTTGATATGAAAATATGTCTCTTGTCTTCCAAGAAAAATGTTAAATCATTCTCTTATATACTCTAAATAAACTTTGAAAAACCTTTCCTCAGACCTTCATAAATGTATGGTAATTCATTTTCTATTTAACTTCTTTCTAAAAGAATCCCTTGTATGTCCCATTCCCACTGGTCAGCAAATGTTTCCATAAAGGGACAAAGCGTAAATATTTTTTTGTGAGCTATATGGTCTCTGTCAACAGTTTGAAAGCAGCTACGCTTATAAATAGGTGTGGCTGGTTTCCAGTAAATGAACACTGAAATCTGATTTCGCCTATGTCATAAAATATTATGTTTTTCTTGTTTTTTTTCTTTTTAATGTTTAATAATTTAACAGCCATTTTTAATACAAAAACAGGTGACCAGTTGAATTTAGCCTAGGGTAGAGTTTTGAACCCATTGGCCTATCCTGGTGACAGGAGGGTTTTTCTTTCTCCAGAGTAGTACCCAGACAATTTGACACTCTTAGGAGTCACTAAAAGATCCAATACAAGGGCATACGTAGGAAAATTTCTAAATTATGCTACTCTCTGTGGAAGGAATGTGGTCCACTTTGCCTAGACAAATTAATCTATTCCCCTTGTTATGGTGGTAAAGAGATATTTGTCTTTTTGCATCCTAAAGTTCCACCCTTCTCTCCTTCCTCTTTTCATTCCTGTCAACCTTGAGTTCACAAAGACTTGTCCAGGCAATGGAAACACCCTCTCTAATTCTCTTGAAAATTTTCAGAGACAGAGAAAAGACACAGTTAATAGAACTATCTGTTATCATAGCTAATTAGACACAACCCCAGCCCCTTCCAGCTTCAGAGCTGAGAATAAAAATCTGATTCCTTGAGCAGTACTCAGAAGCATGTTATAATAGAGCAACTAGAGACCATAGAAATAGACTTAGGAGCTAATCTGATAAATGCTTAAAAATTATTCCTGACTAAATGAAAGAAGGGTAAGAATGGAAGTTAGTGGCGTGTGTGTGTGTGCATGTGCACAAGTGTATATGTGATTTAAAAGTGAAACAAGTTTTTCACTGGCTTCTGCTGTGGGCACACTGCCTTTTTGGAGTAATTCAGTTGTGTCCCAACTGAAGTAGAAACAGTAAATGACTCCAGGCAATTTCATTGCACTAAATGAACTTGGAGGTCCCTCAGCTCTGACATTTTATGATTCTAGTATTCTGCTGATGTATTATTTTAAAAATATACAACATTCAAAAAGTGTTTCCACTTATTCTTTTCTTTGTATAGTTTTATTAAGCATTTCTAAAAGATAGTGAATACCAAGAATTAAAGAGGAGGTATTACTAAAATTGCAGGGGCAATGGTCAGGAAGTACATTTTCAATTCTGAAGGATAAACTTTCACTTAAATTATAGAAAACAATAAAAATATTTGTTGACAGCAAGAAAAATATTTGTTATATTTAGGATTACTTTGTCACATGAATCTTATAAATCTTGGGCTTCTAAACCCAGGATTTGGACAAGATGTCTGCTAAGTTCCTTTTACTTTTTCTTTATCTCCAAATTACCTCTCTCCCAAACCACCCCTCCCGCACCCTGACCCAATATTTATGATTCTCAACAATGAGCAATACCACATCTAATAATGACATGGCTATTGGAAAACATATTTCTTTATCATGTTCATACCAAACACCTACGGACATTCACAAACACACATATTTTTCAAACGCATTCACATCTGCTCCACACTCTAGAAATAAATGATTTGCTTTGTTAAACATGCTGACCTGAATATTTGAGCTGTTAATTTTTATGAGACACAGTAACTAATGTAGCCATGTATCCTCCCCCCACCCAGCAAAAACATTGCCCAGATGTTCATCAGACACAGCTGATGGCTGTTTTTAGATATGGCATTACTGATTCCACAGCATGTTCTCTTCTTGAGCAAGGGTGGTGAACTCAAATCCAATCATTACTGGGACTTGTTATTATGGTGGCATGCCTTCAAGGATAATAGAGGCCCCTCTATGATAATCAGGGCTTGTAAAGAGGAATCAATTTTTTAATTTGCCTTGCTGAAAATAGATGTAAGAGTTCCAAAAAGAATAGTATGAGACAGGAATCCTGTTTTCTGGTTTTGTTTTCCCTCTAAGATTCACAATGGCAGATTCTGAGAACAGCAGAATGAAAAAAAAAATCATAATATAATACACACAAATTGAAATAATGGGGATATGGAGTTGGACAGTTTAGGGTTCTGCTTCTGGTAAAGCTACTTATCAGTTATATGATGTTAGACAATACAGTTTAGCCCCTTGTTCCTTGATTTCCTCATCATCAAATTAGGGTGACTGCAGGACTTATTTATTTATTATCCATTCAGTTGCAAAAAAATAGAAAATTTGACTTAGCTGGCCTAAACAATAAAAATGTTAGATTTTCTTGTGTATCTTAAAGAACAGAAATAGAATAGTTGTCAGGGTTTGTTTGATTCAGTGGCTAAATAATACTATCAAGAACCCAATTCCATTTCTTCTCTCTACTGTCTCCCGCTGTGGCACTTTACTCCATGTTTGGTTTTCTTTACAGTGACCAAATAACTATAGCAGTTTCAGGGTTCATGCACCCATTCTTTATTATCCAGAGAAAATTCAGAATTGTTGTTCAGCATTTTAAACAAAATCACATGACAGCCTTTATCAAAGGACTAAGGCCATGGAAATGAAATGTGATTATTGGCTTAGGTTAATAGGTTCCCACCCCTTGACTTGAAATTACATTCAGAATTTGTAATAGTTAAGATAGGCAGAGCTCTGCCACAGTAATAAGATATGGTGACATTTTAGGGGCTTAACATAGTGGACACTAATTTCTGATTCAAGTCATAGTCTCCCATCAGTCAAACAACTCCTCACTAAACTGTAACTCAGAAACCTAGACTACTTCCATACAGTGTCTCCTCTATCTTATCTCAAGCTTCCCTCTGAATCATCTGTCCAGCATATGAAGGGAAGAGAACAAAGGTAGGATAGGGTAGGGTGGGAATCAGACACCTAAACTACTATTGTTTCCATTCACTTTCCATTTGCCAGAACAAATCAAATGGCAAATCCAAATATAAGGAAAAGAGTCTGGAAAATATAAAGGAGTACGAGGATATTGATGAGAATTGAATGCTTTCAATCTGGTCTTTGAAAATTCCTTTTCTTTCTTCTACCCAATTATAGAACACTCGCCCTCCACAAGAGACATGCCCAAAATGTCATCTGTTTTCCACATCCATCACAAAATTCAAGTGATGCACAAGCTTCTCCACCAGATCTATTTTCCACATACATTGAATCTGGATAGAATAATCATACTGAATATTCTCATTCAGAAAAGGGAAGAATGAGAAATGGAGTCCACACTGATTATTAGGTGAATTCTGAAATCTTGAGATTCTAGAAACATAAGATTTCCATACCAAGGTGATAAAGTTATTTAATCAGATTCTCATTCTCCTCTAAAATAAATTTCCCCTGTTTATTGTTCCATAGAGTCCTTGGCTCTGCTGTTTTAGACTCTGCCATTTCCTCTGGTCATCCTAACCTGTCATCAATGGATGTTGTAAAATATTTTCTCTTTGAGAATTTTACAATCTTCAAAGGCTGACTTTTAGTCAAAAAGAGTTTAGGGACCCCAAGGTTTTTTTTAAGACTTAAACATCAAATATTTTTTGTCTACCCTTTGATTTTTGTTTTGTTTTGGTTTCAAAATACAATTTCCTCAAAAAATTATTAGATTTCTGATTTATTTGCCTCTTTTTAGTAATAATAAGCCAAGTTACTTTTCAGATATAATTCTAGAATCTGCTTTTATTTTCTTAATTCTGAAGTGTTATACCTTTTCAATTTAAGGGTTACTTCCTTGAGACTGTCTGGAACAGTAGATGGGAAGACTACACTCTAAATCTGACCTTTGCCCTGAGTATTTTCCACTGAGAAGTTGCAACTTGAGTTACTTTAATCAACTGAAAAGTTTCACTGTGCCTTGGTTTCTCAATGTCTTTTTAAAAGCCAAATCTTATGGAGACAAGGAGTAATAAATTTTCAGCCATCCAAGGATATGAATTTCTGGGCTTTATTTATTTTTTTTATTTCTGCTTACAAACTATACAGTTATTTCTTAATCTCATGTTGCTCTTCAATACCTTTCCAAATATAGTCAATAGTAGTTATCATACACTCTTAACAATCTGTTTTTCCTTCTCTTCCTCTAAAATTACAAACTCAGTAAGTTTGCTTTTTCATTTTATTTATAATAGAAGTCCCTTCTATAAATCTTTTTGGCCTCTGGCATAACATGGATCTTCAACTTTACAGGCTAAGACATCAGTTTTCTTACCCCAGTGCTTCTCGACTCATAACCCTATGCCACATGGTTTAGAATTTTTATATTGTTGTTATGACAGTACATCACCCCTTGTAACAATTCTCCTTTAATAAATATAGAATAAACTATGCCACAGTAACCAATAAGTGATCAGGGTCTTAAGAGAAGTTCACTTCTTACTCAATCCATTGTAAGTTTTGCAACTCTCCTCTAACCTATGTTTTAGATGCCAGAATACTTCAGTCTTATGTCTCCATCATCTTGTAAATTTCAGGTCATTCTGGCTTTGTTCAGCCAGCAGATATGGAGAAGATTATAAATTTGGGGAAGGCACAGTGGATTCTAAGCCACAAATAGCACCCTTTACATTCCATTGGCCAGAATTATTTGGATTTCTAACCCAGGTGTAACAAAGACTAGGAATCAGATGAGGACACAGATATCATTGGATACTAATGGTATCTACTACAGAGTCATCCAAAATACATGAAAATTTCTTTTAGAAATGGAGTAGTGAAAAAGAGATACTAGATCTAAAAAATAATATTCATCACAATATATTTTAAAAGAGTTTTTTGTGAAGATAATGTATGCAAAATACTTAGGACAGGACTTTCACTTAAGAGCTCAATAAAGTGTACTTACTATCTTTATAATGTTTGCCATAGCTGCTTCCTTATATGCAAATGGAATTGGGATACATGGTTTTGAATATTTCTTTCAAGCCAAACATTGTATATTTCTAATTATTTCATTATACCTAATAAATGAGACCTAGAAGAGAGCATTTACATTAAGAAGATTTCCATCTTTGGTAAGAATGTCCTACTTTGCAAGTTTTATTAACAGCTTCTCTGACAGGTGATATTCTTTTTTCTTTACCCTTAAGTTTGTTTTTCATATCAAGTCAGCACTGAGATAGATAAAATAAATTTGATTATAGATGCACCCCTCTTCTCAAAGCCCAAAAGAGCTTTTTGATATGACTGTCATTTCCTGATGGGTTGAATGATCTTGTGTTTCAGCCAAACACAAGAAAGTAAAACTAACACTTAACCTCTAAAAGCCAAAGCAGTTTATCAAGGCCATGGATAACCTAGAAAACAGATTTGTACATGGGGAAAGTGCCACCCCCTTGACATTTGTAATATTGTCAATAATTTTTTTCTGTGGTGTTCTGAATGTGCAATAGAGAACAAGAAGGAAAGGTCATCCTTCCTTTACAAAGAGAGCTCCCTCAGTGACTAAGGCCAGACTATGGGAAGATTCAGAAGAAAAGTTAGATCAATTCTCAATTCCCCCAAACCTCAGGAACATACAATTTAATAAAGAGTCCCAACAGTTCTAGGCTACAAATATAAATTAAATAAAATGACCTTTCAAAAATATAAATAACATGTATCTATATATGTATATAAAGTATATACATATATAAAGTATATACATGTATAAATACCTATATTGACATATGTATATAAGTACTCATAATTTTAAAAAATGGGAAAAAATAATGAATTAAGAAACAGTTATTATAGGTGAGAGTTAGAAATGAGGTGGAGTGAACTTCTGAATAGCCAAAAGCAGTGACAGCTGCCTAATGTACTTCTTATATGTCCTCCAAAAATAATTCAAAACAATAACAAAATAATGATATTCAAATTATGAAACATAATGTCCACACCTAAAAACAAGTGTAAATAAAAAAAAGAAATAAAAACACCAAATTTCAATGAGCCATTATTTGTACTACAAACACTATATTTTTCTGCAAGCAAGGTTAGTCTAAAACACACACACACACACACACACACACACACACACACACACACACACACACACACACACATTTTACCTATTAGGAGAAAATGGGAGCTAGAGGCAAGCCTGAAGTGTCTCTGAGAGAAGGAGAAAGTTCACACAGTGTGAAAATATTAAATTAAACTTTTAGTAGCTTGGAACACTGATTCCAGAGCTAGAATTTTCTGTGTGGGTGATTATAAATAGCAGATTTCAAATGACATAGCCTCTAGAAGAAAAAAAACAAAAATTAAAAAAAAATTTTTTTAGACATTTAGTCAAAAGAGAAATATTAGGATCTAGAAATGCTTCTGTGCCACCACAAAAACAGAAACTTAGTAATAAGACTGGACTTTGCCATACTATTAGCAGAGAGCACCCATGAACTATGAACTTTTCAGCCACATCCAAATCTACAAAATAATTAAAAAATTAAATGTCTACAGATAATTCTTACTATGAGAAAAAAATATAAAATAAGAACATATTTCAGCTCTTGAAACACCTCCTCACCTTCAATGAAAAGAAAAAAGATACATAAAATAAAAAAGTTAATACAACACTGTAAACAAAAATATACACTCACACAAGCATTTAGAGATATGAAAAAAAAACCACTCGATTCAGACATTCAAAAATTAAAGACAGAAATGGACAAGAAGATAGCTTACATAGAAATAAAAATAAAGTGCATTGAATCAAAGAAAATTAGGAGAAAAAGAAAAAATGTCACCTCAGATATGAAGAATTAATTACAAGGTGAAAACTTAGTAAGAGACTTTGAAGAGGGTCAGGAAAGCAGCCTAGAAAATAACAGTGATATAAACAAATAAAGTGTATCAGAGGGAAAGTGATGGAAATGGAAGACAGGCAAAGAAGGAATAACAGCATAACTGGAGCCCCTGAAGAAGCTAAGCAAAACAGTGAAACAAAACTAACATACAACTATTTTCTGAGAAAACATTGTAGAAATAAAAGACCTTACTTTACATATTGACTGGATCAATGGAAAAGCTAGAAAAATTTGTCTGGAAAAATCTACTCTGAGATATTTTTTGGTAAAAAAAAAAAAGTAAACTTCAAAGATTAAGAGGAAAAGCTCTCAAGGCTTCTAGGCAAAAATATTCAGTAAAACTTTAGAGGCAAAGATACAAAACGACCACCACAGAAACAATTGTTGCAGGGAAGAAATATTAATAGATACTAAATCATGTGTAAAAGTATGAGAAGCAGTATGTATATATCATCTAGTAGTAATTATCTACAGGATGCTTACTAATTACAAAAGTAAGAATAAAAATTTTAATGTAAAATTCTTATAGATATCATCTTTAACCAAGTGACTACAGTTAACACAATCATGAATGGAACAAATCAACATTATGTGCCTTCAGATATTAAGCAATGAAAGGACCACAACATCACTTCTATCATATTCCTGCTCAAAATTCATAACATCAATCTAATCACAAGGAAACATCAGGTGCATTCTACAAAATAACTGGCCCATACTCTTCAAAATCTAAAAAAAGAAAATTATTTATAAATTAGATAACAGTGTTATATTAATATTAATTTTTGGATTTTGATAACTATACAATAGTTTTGTAAGGAAATGTCCTTGTTTTTAAGAGATACAAGTATTTGATGTAAAAGGCCACCATACTTGCAATTTACTCTACAATATTTCAAATATATATATTTGCATATGTAAATATCCATGTAAACTCATTAATATTTTATGAAAACACAAAATAAATATATATGTATATGCCTAAATATGTTATGTATATAAGTATGTAAATGCATGTGTATGTGTATTTACATGCATCTACATACATGTGTATATTAAGAGAAAGAGAATAAATCATAAAGCAAGAGGGGATTATTAGCATTCCCCTCATTAGAATATGAGTGAAAGGTAAAGATATACAGAAATTCTGAATTATTTTTGCAACGTATATATAAATGAGAAATTATTTCAAAGTAAAAAAAAAACAGAAAAGCAAAAATGCAACCATTTTATATAAGAAATGGTGGTGTAACTAACTTACTGAGCCACTAAAAATTATCTGATTCAAGTTTCCCCAAAATGTAATAGTTCGTTACAAGATCATAATTATCAGATTATTTTCTCATCAGTTATATAGTTTAACTGACCCACCTGGTCCAAATTCTGTAAACACATGTGTATACACACTCACATGCTGACAAATATACACACTCATGCACACATTCACATACATATGTACAAGTGAGCCCATATGCAATTTTTTTTTTCAAAACTAGCTGAAATTTCAATATTTGCTGCAGGATGACGTTTGACAATATGGACCTAGAATTAGTCAATCCACTTTGTGCAAATCTTCAGTTTGAAAAATATTGCTCTGAAATCATGCTACCTCAAGTATTGTCTAAGAACAACCAGAAAGACCATCTTTTAGGAGCTCAGAATTATAGAGCTTTAGCCTGTCCCTATCTCCAGATATATAGATTAGAATATGCCTTATAATGAGATTCCTCAAATAATTCTTCTGCACTTAAGTTTGAGAAATAATATTCTACTCATTCTAAGTTCAGGGGACTTTCTATCTCACAGGAAAATTTTGAGGAAAGATTTAAGCCCTCATGCATTTAAAAAATGATATTTTAATGTTTTGTATTATAAGTTGTAAATAGTTGCCAAGTATATATATATGTGTATATATGTATATATATTTGCATTTTAAGTAATTACTTTAAATAAAAACTTTTTCATATTTATTTAATGGAATCTAATACAATAGTGATTTGATACCCATGATTATCTATTTATGAAAATATATAAATAAATCCCTCTTTAATAATCAAAATTTACATCCTTTTTCATTCCAAAAATTATAATTTCAATCATTTTGCCCAAAGAATTTTACTTAAATTAATAATTTTACACGTGCAAATCTCTTATTTATCAGTGATTCAAAATTCTTGCCTTTAAAAATATTTATTCACACATTTAATCTTCAAAACTTTCCTCTGGATCAAGTTATATTGCAATTTATCAAGTAGAATTAATCTCTTACAAAATTTGATAGGTAATTATTAAATACACAAAGTTTTTTTTTTTCTTTTGGCAGCTAACCTCATAATAAAAGTGATGGAAGCATTAAGAAACGAAAGGTTTAGCCAACAGTAGCATTTCAAATTATGCCTTGCTTAGCCCAGGGTAATGTTCAGTTATAAGATGGGGTGAAAGTATTTTCTTTATTTTGTTAAGTGTGGGTGAGTAGAGCAATGACAAAAGGGATTGTGATTAAAACAACAACAACAACAACAACAACAACAACAAAACCTATAACTATTATTGGGTTCAGAGGAAAATCAATTTTAAAAAAGAGTACATATGAAAGTTGAGAATGTGAAACTTGATTCCCTAAACACTATTCATTCTCATGTATCCTTTACAAAGTCTTTGCTTACCCCATCTCTAAAAGAACTCCATTTGGAGACCCATTGCACTAAAGAGTAAATCTAACACAGATATAACTAATTACAGTACATATACATAAAGCCATGAAATACCTACTATGTGTTACAAAGCACAGAGAAACGAGCATTTGACTGTCTAGGGGTAAAATAAGACTACCAGAAGGAGTAATTTTAATTCCTGATTGATAGCAAAGGAACCAACATATATAAGGGCACAGCATATTAATGAAAACTTAATGACAAAAGATGAGACAGGCAAACTTTCAAAGGTATTTCTAGGCTGAGCTTATGTTGGGCATTATTTGCAGAACAATGACTCATATACAAAATTTTTAAAATGGGTTACATGATCAGGTTTTCTTCAATAATCTAAATTTAGGAGCTTCCAACCTGGGGTTAGCAAATACTTGAGAGCTAAAAATGCTTCTAAAATATATGAAGATCAATAACAACGCTAATGAATAAATGAATAAATAAATAAATAATAAATAAATAAATTAATTAAAAAAAAACAAGAAAAAAGTTTTCCTCATAAATGCACTGTTTTTTTTTTTTTAATGTATGAAGATGTAGTTGTGGCACAAAAATAATTTGAAAGGGTACCAACAATGTTGTTAGTTTGTGTATTTGGCAAGAAGTTGAGAGAAAAGAATCTTTCTTATATTTTTCCAATCAGTAGACACTTACCATGAGGATATAGTCCACATATTTTCTTGCTATAAAAAGTGAGATCACTTCTGTGCAAGAAAGGTCTGATTATTCATTAAATACAAATACAAAAATGGAATAAGCTGGCATAAGTCTGAAAAAGGACATTCAGCAACTTTCAAAGTTATGAAGAACACAAGAGAAAAAGAACTACATTCCTTTCTGCAGGGTATCTTACTTTAGGCAATCCCGATATTTAAAAATCTAGGTTTATATAAAGGCTAAATTTAGAAATTAATTATTCACTTTCTAAAGGATTCACAGTAGGATATAAGTCAATAAAAAACTCTCTAGTATATTTAAAATAGAATTCAATTAACATGCAACTTTTAGGAAGCTTTTCTATTTTACCAAACAAGGTCAACTTGTAAGCCAATTTAGTACACTCTTCAGTTGTCATGCCATGAAGAAATAGAGCCCAACAGTTTTTAGAAATCCAAGTTTACTTCCGTGACAGTAACTGCAGTGTTCACAGTCCACAGGTCATCTTTAAAGCAAAGCAAGTGTGAAATTTAAAAAACAAAATGAACAAACAAAACAGAAACAAACTCATAGATATGGAAAATAAATTGGTGGTCACCAGATTGAAGGGAAGTACAGGAAATGAGTGAAAAGGTGAAGGGATTAAAAAGTATAAATTGCCAGTTGTAAAAATAGTCATGGGGATGTAAAGTACAACATAAGAAATATAGACAATAAGATTGTAATAACTGTGTGTAATTACAGGTAGATACTAGACTTATAGGGGTGATATCACTTCATAGGTTATATAAATGTCTAATCACTATGTTATACACCTGAAACTAATATAATATTATATGTCAATTATAATTGAAATATGAATTAAAAATATCATTGAGTGATCTACAAAAGTCATAGAATAAAAAAATAATCCAACAACAAAAAAAGACATAATACCAAAAAAAGGAACAAATACATTTATGCTTAAACTATCAATGTTAGTATCATGTAACCATAATGCAATGGCCACAGCTATTCAAAAGGGATCAACACTTGAGCCATAAAGTAGGTGTCTTCGAGGAACCTAACAGGAGTTAGCCCAAAAGTAGCTCAATGTTGGAAGATGAATTACCAACCCATTCAATTATAACTCTTGAATAATTTGAATGTGAATTCTATAATGAGGTAAAGATTCAGTCACTAGACGTTAAAAAAAAAGAAGCAAGTAATAACTGAGTCATCATATGTTAGATCATTTTTAATTACAAGAGAAAGAAACTCAATTTGAATTAATGTAGGTAAGTGAAAAATTTTATCATGCAACTAAAGATGTAAAGGTAATTGGAATTCAGGAGCAATCAAATCCAGATGTTCAAGAGAAAAAAGAAAAAAACATTGTTGGGATTCTGCCCCTTTCCATATCCTGGTTTTGATTTCTCATCTATTGACTTCATATTCGGACAGTTTTCTACAAATGATAACAAAAATATTCACCAGCAAGTCCTCATGAAACATTTTTACCACTAGCTTTAATCAAATTGATAAAATTATGTGAAATTTTCTTTTGTCACTGAGTATAAAGCCATTTTCAAAAGACAACTTTTCTCATTGATGACAATCTGAAACCATGAGAGTGTTGCAAACATTTAAAAAGGCACAAAACTCTATTGGTTTCTTTGGAGAAATTTTTTGCAAGCAACACTTAGAAAAATTACCTTATAAGTTTGCTAAGAACTCAAAATTGAAAGTAAAAGGCATTTAGTATTATTAAAAACCCTCCACTTCTTTCTGCTCTCTTGCTATTTGCTCCAGTCATGTTTTCACTTCCAAAGGCCCATAACCACTGTCCACTCCATCACTGGCTTTATGGATTTAAATGAGTCACTTAAATAGCTACGTATCTCAATTTTTCATCAGTAGGGAGATAATAAGATTGTCAATTTCAGAGTTGTGAAAATTAAATTATTAAATAAAATAATATTTGTAAATTTCCTGGATTAGAGTTTGCTGTGCAGTGGTTCTTAACTTATGTTTATTCTTTTAGAAAGTGGATTCACAGGTGCTATGATGGGCATTAATGGAACAAAAGTCTATTTTTTATATATCTGAGACCAGATATCTAATTATAGCACATATTACAACATGAAATAACTTTTGTATGCTGTCAGAAGATCAGGTGCTAGTTAGTGATAACTCTCCAGGTAACAACAAATAAGACCTTACATAATTCTCCTCATTCTTTTGGGTTTTAAGTTTTCTCATTAATAATAAAAAGTGAGTGCTTAGACAAAATTACTTCTAGAGTGCCTATGTAGGTAATACCTTCTATGTATGTAACATAACTTCTATGTATGTAATTCTTCAGAGAATTTTAAATCTCTACAACCAGTTAATTAGAATTAGACTTTTATCTTCAGGGACAATAAATTCCAACTTAATTGATGTAAATGGTAAGGAATTTGTTACCTCCCATAACAAGAAGACTGAACAGAGGATGATTTTAGAGTTGATTTATTCAGTGGCTCAATGATATTTTTATGATTCCAGATTCCTTCTACTTTTATACTTGTCACCCTTAGCAAGTTGATTGCAAGATGGTTACAATAACTCTAAGCAACATATATAGTAAATTGCTGTCCAGAGAAAAATACCACTTTCTTAAAATTTTAAAGAAAAAGAATGTATCTTTCAGAAGAACCATAGCTAGGATGACTAAGTAATTTATCCTCCAAGAAGAGACTATTTTGAGAATGAAAACAGGACTATGACTGGCTTGCATTAATCATGTTTTGCTATCTGCATAGGAAAAAGGCTGAGATTTTCCTTCCTCTCCAGGAACTTGGAAGGTGAATACATACACAAAGACTGGAATGGTTGCTGAAAAGGCAATTAACAGTGTCTGTTGTAGCTGTTAATGACTGACTGTTCATGCATTCTCTCCAGTCTCATCTCTTGATACTCTTTGATTTGCATTTACTCTTTGAAGTTCCAGGACGCATCATGTGCTATTGCTCCTCTGTTCATCCTTTCCACTTCGCCTAAATTTATTGCCATCCATCCATTGCCCTCTGGCCTTTACCTGACTAATAATTCTCCGTCATTACGGTGAAAGTAATCTCCCTCCCCCACCTTCCACCCACTACTTGCTTTGGGTGGGATGGCCACTTCCCCATGCTCCCATAGAACTTGAATTCCTGCGTCTACTTTTTCACTGTGTAGGTTTGGCTTGAGTGTTGTTTTGTCATTCTAAACTTGGAACTGAATAAATGAGGGCAGAGACTATTTTATTCATTTTTGTGTCTTTGGTGCCTAACACAGTCAAGCATAAACTAATAAAACATGAACTAATAAATTAATAAATTATAATCTGGGAAAGACAACTGAATTTTTTTCACCAAGTAGGACCTGGGATTTGTACAAGCACAAATGTTACAGGATGCGGGATGACCCAGGAGATCTAATTCCTAGTATCTGTTCTACCCAATTCAAATAAAAACGTCTTCAGCTAAACAGTAAAGTGAGCTAATAGGGTCTAGAGGAGAAAAGAGTAAAGCTGGCTCCTGACAGCATCTGGGGTTGGGAGAGACATCCTTATTATTAGGGTATAATTAACAACTTTTCTCTCATAGACATTAATTTATTTTGTCATTAAATTAATTAGAATTAAACAAGCCTTTAAATCACTGCTTTTTTTTTTTCTAGAAGGAGATAGAGAGTTTTAAGTACAAAAGCAAGGAAAGTTTTCCATCATTTTCCTGCCCCTAAAGAGACAGAGAAGAGAGAGACTGCCTCCTGAAGGTAGTTACTTTCGGGTTCCCTGAGAGAGGGCTGGGTGCAAGAATCACATTTTACAGGGAATGATGGTTGGTTGTTTTCTACAGACAGTGAGACAGGAAGAAACTACCAGTGAAATGCATTTGAAATCATCACAAGTCTGGATCCCACTGTAGTTTTGTGCATGTGATCTTTTTAACAGTTAAGAGATTTATTCTAATAGCTATAAATTACAGAGCTTGTCACAATGAAAACTGAAAACAAGTATACAAAACAGTTGACTAGTAATGGTGTATCAAAAGCAGTAAGCTTCCACAACATCAGATTTCTGAGGTTTTCCCCCAAAATAAAGTTTACCAGCTCCTGTTTCTTCAGTATTTACCAAAATACAAAAGGAAAAAGTGGAGGTTGTTGTTTTTGATGGCCAGTCTGACCCTTGTAGTCTGAGGGAGTGAAAGCACATGTGGACAGGGCATTCAGAGGCCCTGAACTGCAGGGTGACCCACCACCCACACAGTCACCTGGCTCCTGCTGGTGAGACTCAGACAACCTGGAGCAAGCGAGCATGTGTCAGGACCATCAGGCTTTCACTTTGGCCAGAGAGGTCCCACCAAAGCACCCACATTGATCAAAGGGAAGGCTAGCATCCCTCTGAGGGGTCAGAGCACGGTGGCAGTATTAACACAGGTACAAGCACAAACGTTGTAGGATGCAGGATGATCCAAAAGACAGAACCAACCACAAGGACTGTATGTGACCATGCAGAACATGTAGTGGGTTGTTCTTCCAGCTGCATGCTCCAGGTGAGAGACAGACCATGGGTGAACTGGACTCAGGCCCTACCTGCAGAACCTACACGAGGCACAATTCTCCCTTCTGTGTATTCAAGTGTGTCCTTATATCATGTTTGAAACTATTATTAAAAATGAACTGAGTTAGGATTAAAAACCAACCACCAACATGGATCTCAACACAGATCTAAAGCTCAGAGGAGGTGAGTCAGGCTGGTCTGACTTTGATTCTTTGGGGTATCTGCATGCCTAAAATCCCTTCTCAATATTAAACAATGAGTCGATTCTCTTTTTACAAGTGAAAAAGCTTAGTAATATTACATAGGAGTTCCAGTAACTGTCTCATGGGAAACAAGAACTACCTACATTAAATAAAAACCCAGTTGTGTCTGCAGGAGTAAAGCATGGTGAAGCACACTGACACCCACCATGGAGACGGCTTCTGGCACTCACACCACAGGGGCATGGCTACCACTTGAGAGAAAAGGAAGGGAGTGAGGGGGGAGAGAGGGGCGCGCCCCACTACTGGTCCCAGGGCTGTTTGGACAGCCAGTCCAGTTCCTCATACAGTCCATTTCCACTGTTGACGCTGGTGGCTTTAAAATACCGGTTCTTGTGGTGCAGAGAGTGCAGGCCCAGCTTGTCTGTGATCTCGGCCACGTTCATGGCTTTGGAGAGTTCCTGCTTGTTTGCAAACATGAGCAGGATAGCATCCCCCAGCTCGTCCTCCGCCAACATCTGCATGAAGGCCTCGCGGGCCTGGTTCACATGTCCTGGGACATTGCTGACAACCACAGAGATGAGACTGTGTGTTCTGGCAGCAGTAGCGCCACAGAGGTCTGATCTTGCCCTGGCTGCCCACGAAGTCCCAGACCGTGAGGCTGATAATTATTATCTCCACGGTCTCCACATTGCAGACTGTGGTGGGGATGGTGGTCACCATCTCACCCAGATTTAATTTGTATAGAATGGTCTTCCCCATAGCATCCAGGCCCACCATGAAAACCCAGATTTATTTTCTTCTTTCTGTTTTCAAAAAAAAAAAAAAAAAAAAAAAGGCCCTTGAACTGGTTCACAAAGATACTCCCCATGCTGTAGTCTGGAGGTAATGACATTGCAGTGCTACCACTGCTCCAAGGCAGGCATTGGAATGGAGGATCTCATGAATGCCATTTTTTAAACTAGTTTTTTATTTGGTAAACTGAGAAAACAAATTCTATCTCATGAAGTAATTGTGGAATAATTAGTTAGGCAACATAAATAAAGTGCTAAGAACTTAGGCTTTCAAAACGCTACCTAACTTCCTCCCTCTCCCTTAAACTGAAAGTCAAATCTGACTCCAGATAAAGATAGAGGGATTTATTTCCAAGAAAAAAATCAGAACCTTACTTTCTGCAAGCAAAAACAAAAACAAAACTGTACAACAAAATGATTACGTCATCAATTCCTTATATGTTTAGTCACTCCATCTAATTCATCCAGATAAACTTCTTTTTTGATCTCATTTCCATGGCTTCTATAAATTTTGTGCTCTTCTCAGTTCACTCTATATTTCTAACCCCAAATCCATTTATCGCTTCCTCTCTTTTCCTTCAAATACTACCTGAATTTCCTCTACTACCTAAGAAACTCTCCCTAATTAAAGCAATAAGTGATATGGTTATCTCTTTATCTTCTTTTTCATGCAGAGATCAATGAGACAATAAAAAATATTGAGCATGGTGTATGCTTATATTGAAATCCACTCTGTTCATTTAATTTTATTGAAAATTTTGAACCACTTTTTTCCAGAGCAATGCATGTTGTTGATAGATCTGTTTTGCAATTTGAACTCTTAGAAGGTGAGACTCTTTTTGAATTATAGCCTAGAGGGTCATTTTAGAATTCTATGTTTTTAAAGACTGTATAGGACAATCTTCCTGAGAGACCTTACAGCTCTGGAGCTCTGTGAATCTATGAATCAGTGGTTGATCCTGGCTTCAAAAAAAGCACACATTGCAACAGAGTTATCCTCTTATAGCAGTTCAGTTTTAGAATGGAGATGCAAATATTGGCCTAGACCCAGATATTTTAAAAGATAATAATGGGGAAGTGAACTGCTGTAAGAGTGCCCCAGATTTAGAGGAAGATGAAGCAGAATAACTTAACTCTATTCTGAAGTCTGATGGCTAAGTAGATAATTCAATTGCAACAGGTCTTAGCTTTACCATCAAGTAGAAATTCTTTATATTTAACCTTGAAGCAAAAACATGAGTAAATGTAGAACATGTACTCTAATATTATTTTCTGGTATGACTGATATTTAACTAAGTAAAATCAATCTGTAATTGAACAACTGTGAGTGATGTTGACAGAGGTGTTGAGTGCTTTTTCCTCTTGATCTAACAGAATAAAAACTAAAAGCTGCATTAGTTTTTTCCCCCCTTTAATTAAGATTACAGCATTATCAGGCTTTAGAAGACTGAGCAAAATGCACAGATGAATTGCCATTTAATTAAGCTTTCTAAGAAACTTTTGAAGGCAACAGATTAAATATGCTTTTACTTTTTGCAGTTTTTATATAGTTTTAATTGTTTTTTTTCTTAGTTGATAAATTAAAAAAATATAAAATCAACAAAATGCAAGCTGAGAAGAAACCAATAGTTACTATTTTTTTCTTTTTTAGTTATTGCTTATGTCAGGAGGCAGGCATTGAGAATTTTCAGTGGATACATCCTTGTATGTGTTTGAAAGGTATGCATACGGTCCTATGCCTTGCTTAAGATGATAATTCTAACAATAAGTATTGTAAATTCTTAGTGAAAAATCACATTAGTTAAAAAAGCTGAATTTAAATATTCTTAGTCTCATATAATGGTAACCAGCATATGAGTAAATTTCAGTCTAAAGATCTCTGAGTGTAGAATAAGATTGCATGCCCTTTAATAACCAAATTAAAATGTTTTTAAAGCTCTCCACCCACATAACTAGCAGTGATCTTAGTTTTCTATATGTTTCCTTTCCAAATATATATTAGAATTCCTAAAGATGTTACATGAATCGTCTAACATATGTTTGTCATCACTCAACCATTAGTTACTTCCAGGGATCAAGAAGTCAGCCATGCTCATGAACAGCTTCAGGTGAGGTTTTTCTACTGCCTGTTAGAGGAAGAGCTTTAGTGAAAATTCTGCATTCCTATCGATGTGAGATCCTGGTGGGAGCCACTGACCCGTTGCTTTCCTCTCTATCTCCTCTGCCCTCAAATGCCATTAAATACTTCTTTTCTGACCTTATTTTGCCTTCCATTTATCACTCAGGATAAAGTTATCTGGCTTTCTGATATACCTCTATCACAGTTTTATGGCTTTCTGATAACATGGATAGTTATTTTACTCGAGACTCAATCACCATATTCAGATGGCAGAGCCAGATGGCTTCCAGGGTCAGGTTCATTTTCTCCTCTATTTAGAATAACACTCTTCTACATCTATACATCTATCTAGCTAATTAGTGAATCAAATTCCAGTCTACACTCTTCTCTTAAAGTATATTTGTATTTATTGACCCTCATCCCTTTCTATAATCATATTTCAGGTGGGTTCTTCAGACTCATTTTTTATTTGTCAGCCATAAATGGAGGATGAGAGAGAATAGAGTTCTAATCTCTCTCCCCTCAGTCAGCTCTGAGAATTATATTAAAATCAGTGTATGCAGATATTTAGAAAGGTTGGGTTCTGTTTATTTCTCAAATGCAAAGAGAAATGTTCAGAAAGAAATGTTTAGAAACTTCCCCCACAAACTTCATATAACTTCTAGGCTCCTACATCAGTTAAATGATCACTTACAAATAATTACCATTTATTTATATGCCTAAATTGTAGGAAAAAAACACTGCTGATTAGCAGAAGTATACAAAATATATGACAGTTTCTTTCTCTAGGAGGTTAATAGTTTGGTTCAGTAGTTTTTTAATGAGCTTTATGTTTATGTGCTTTTAAAGCAGTTGATTACACTTTTATTGTATTTTAATATTTAAGCTTTTTAAAATTATAATAAAGCTAACACATTTAAATGTGTTATATTTTAATTTTTTACACACTAATAGCTATTAACTCCTTAACTTGTCCTGCCAGATTAACTTGGCTTGGAGTACACCTTAGAATAAAACCTTGTTTTTTATCTTAGTCCAAACAATTGAAATTTTTATAAATGTGTAATTGATTAGGAAAGATGTAGCTTGGCAATGATCTCTTTAATTATGTTTACTAATGTAAAATTATATAAAGAAGTACATTGTTACATTTCTTTAAATGTTAGACAAGTTCTTCATCTACTAAGTTTCTGTACTTGAGATTTAATGTGCTGTCTTATGATATTTTGGTATTTAAATTTTAATATTTATTCTTTTATTTTTTTAGTCAGATAAAGTTAAGGTCTTGATATTTTTGTGCTTATATCTGTATAAACATTTTCAGAAAAAATAAAGCCTTGAAATTTTAAGTTTGACTTTTATAAGTAATTAAAATAACCTGGAAAATTTTAATATATGGGGTGAATATTTGACATAGATAACTAAGAAATCCAAGTCTTTATTTTTTCCTATGATATTAAACAGTTCTTCAGGTACATTTTACCTAACAATGATGCTTTTAAATGGTTACATAATCATTCATTGACACTCCAAATTAAGAAATTTCAGCATTTATTAGGTATGGTTATTAATTCAAATCTGAAACAAAGTTTCCAGTATTTCTCTTTTAGACTTTTAGATACATTTATTAAAGAGTATTCTGACATTGCAAGGAGAGCTATCAAGAAAAAAAAAGTTAATGTCATTTGCAGTTTCTTATCAGTGTATGTTATGTGATTCTCTATGCTGGGCACACAAAACAAAATATAAAATTAAATTGTATTCTTACCTTATTGTGAGATAATAGAATTAAAAATTTCATGTGTTATAAAATAGCCTCTTTGTGTTCTGTGGTTGATTTCTTAATACAATAAAATTTTAAAATCTGAAACAATACTGCTAAAACATTTGAAAGTCCACTAATCTAGTAAATGTATTATGAAGTACTTGATAATGGCTAAAATATTTCACATTAGATTGCATTTGAATTTTCAAAAAATAGACGGCTTGGAATCCAGAAGACAAAAAGTGATAATAGTGATTATCTAGGAAAAAATAAAGAAAGAATGAATAAACAATTTGGTCTCTCTTAACCTCCCATTGATTTTTTAGAAATTAGAAGAAATTAAAGCTATTGGAAAGAAACTAGGGAGATATATTGTATTATCTGAAAAAAAAATGACAATAAAGGCAAATAGATAGAGGTAAGGTAAATACTAAAAAGATAAAGGTAGGTATTTATTTTATAATAACAATTATTTACATTCATAGAGTTGTTCATTTAAAAAAACATCTTACAGGCCTTTTGCTTTTAGGAAAATATAGTAAACAAACTTTTCTCTTATTTCTTCAAATAAGTATAATTAAAAAATGCTGGATTTCATATAGAAAACAACATAATAAGAACTGCAAAACACACAGTGGTAAGTTAAGAGGGTTTTCTTTTTGCCTTATAACCTCAACGTAAAGCTAACCAGGCAACCCAGAAATGTCAACAGGTACAGACACAAAACAAAAAAGCCCCAACAAAATCTTACTCTCACTAGACAAAGGACCAGAAGAGTAGCCTACTAAGACAGAAAACTTTCAGACAATATCACCCTTCAACCAAGCCTTACAGAAAAAACGATAGTCTCACCACCAGCCATATTAGCAAAGGCTGAGTGGGAGGCCTAACTTCGACACTCCTGAGGCTTATTCAGGTGCCCAAACACCCCTACAAGGGTGCTATGAAGCCAAATAAGGACTCAAGCTCTTAATAAACTTGCCAGTGTCCGTTCAAATATCTATATAAAGACTTCCTGACTCCTCCAGGCTGGGATGTTCCTTGCATGTACCCTCAAAACATAAATAGGACATCACAGAATATTATATTCTTTTGTTTTGGTACCTGACTTTTCCTTGGGTTATGATGTACTTGAGTATAAAGACTGTGACTTTTATTCCATATCACAAACAATATTGGTTGGGGTTCAATAATGTTGCTTTATGGTTGAATAAATTAGAAATTAATGATCTAATTATAGATTTGAATAACACTGAATGTATGTGAGAAAAAATAATACTATGGGATAACTGGAAGAGCAGTTTTCAAATATATAAAAGAATGTTACAAAGGACCTTTTTGTTGTTGTTCTTGTTGATCCAAAAGGCTGAATTAGGATTGACACATAGAAATTATGGGAAAGTAAATTTCAACTCAATACAACTTGAACAATTTGCAATATAATATTTTGGTTTTGGGGGGAGGGGCTTATGAGGCCATATATTGATAATTTCCTCATTGAAAAAATTTTGAATGAGAGGTCTAGTAAGTTATTAGAGGTAGATCTGTTCACATCTAATCAGAGAAAAAATTCTCATTTTTATATTTTCCAGGAGTTAATTTTCAAAAAATTTGATTTTTGTTTATAATAAAGGATTTTTAAAAAACCACAAAAATAACATACTGTGTAGCTTGAGTTCAGAATTTTAAATTTAGTTGAGACTTTTCTTTTTTCAGTTAAAAAGAAGCAATTTTTACCTCTTATGTGAAAGAAAACCAACATATGCCTCCTTTCAGTTTTCTAGGCTTTTTATTTGTTTTGATTTTATTCTTGCTTGGCTTCTTTGTTTGTTTCTTTGTTTGGTTTAAAGCATTTATTAAGTTCTTCATACTGATAACAATATATGACAGCTTTACCACATGTAGTCATTAGAACTACCCAGTGAGTTAAGTCTGTATTAATTTCGGAAAGCTTTCAGCCATTATAACATCAAATACTTATTCTGATAAATTCTCTTTTTTTCCTTCTGGTCTCCCCATTTCACATATATGACATCTTTGTAATTCTCCCACAATACTTGGATATTGTCTTTTGTTTGTTTGTTTTCTTTTTTTTTCTTTTTTCTTTTTTTGCTTTTTCTGTATTTTCAAAAATTTCTATTAATGTATCTTTAAGCTCCCTAATTATTTTTGTGGCCATGGCCAGTCTATTAATGGGTTTATCAAAGGCATTGTTCATTTTTGATAGAGTTCTTACTTCTACTATTTCCTTTTAATATTTTTTAAGAGTTTCCATATCTCTTACAGTACTCGTCTGTTTCTGAATGTTGCTCACTTTTCCACTGAGCTGTCAGCATATTAATCATAGTTATTTTGTTTCTATCTGATGATTTCAAGCTCTATGTTATATCTGAATCTAGTTCTGATGTTTTATGTTTCTCTTGAGATTATTTTTTCTTGTCTTCTACCATGTCTTTTAACTTTTTGTTGAAAACTGTATATAATTTATCAAGTAATAGAAACTAAGGAACTTAGAGTTTTAATGTGAGGTTTTATGTTAATTCAGCTAAGAATTGGACTGCGTTTAATGTTTCCTATGATTTTAGATGCTAGAGTCTTCAATTTCTTGCATTTACCTTTCTGTTCTACCAAGTAAACTTTGAGACTCCCTAATAATTCCTTGTTAACTAAAGTCTATATTTTGCCATTCTTTGAGTTATAATTTTATTATCATACTGGAACACTGTTTATGTGTTAGTAAGGTGCTGGGTAGAGGAAATGTTCTATATTTATTACTGTTTGGGGATGATTTGAACTCTTGTGTCACCCCCAATGGCATAGAGGTGAGTAATGATACACAGTGCAATCAGCATTTTTCCTTGGTTCTTCCCCACTGATGCAGCAAAAAATTACAGGTCAGCGAGATTTAGAAAAAAGATTTATTAAAAGTATATTTTAGAAGAAAAAGGGCATTCTAAGAAAGACTGCAGCCCTGTGTAATTTCAGGAGGTGGAGAGATAAAAGAAATAAAAGACAGAGTATGCCCCAAGGGAAAGACGGGTTTTTAGCTAAAAGAGCTGTAACAATGCAGAAGTGGGAAGGTTTATATGTATATTGTGGCTCTGGTGGATTACAAAGGCTTTCCTAAGTGATTGGCACATGAGATCATTTCCACTGGCTCTTGGCTATTATATGCGCACTTTTGCCTAGTGCACATCTGCTTACCCAGAATTCAGTCTGTTATAATTAGATTCATAAACTTCCAGGTATAAACAAGATATTATACTGATGGTGTAATGAGGCAGAGGTTGTGGGCAGGTTAGAGTAGTACCTTCTGTGTATGGTGTCTATGGCTGGATTAAACCAGCTGTGGGTTATCCCCTCCCAGTCCTTTGTCTCCGGGGATGCAAGAGGAATTCTCTAATTACCAATAGAGTGTTCTTTGGGCAATCTCTAGTCTGGACCTCTATTCCTTTGTTCCTGTCGCTCACATCTGAGCAGCTACTTAATATACTGTTAAGACTGAATCTCAATTTTTATGGGTTCCATGGGCAGTGTGACCTTCCGAAGCTTTTCTTGGCCTTTTCCCTCCCTTTTTGTGACACTGAAAGGATAAATAGACTCTAGTTGCCTGTTTGCATTTCCCCAGGTCAAATAAGTCAGTGGTAAAGTCATTTGTCTTAGAGGATGGTCCTTTCTTATGGAGAATATTCTGGGTACATTGCAAAATGGTTACTCATCCCTATACTGCCTAAAACCGAAGGGGATTTTTCTTTGATCAAAACTAATTTTGTTTAGCTGCAAAATTCTATTCTTTGGCACAGTGACCCTTAGAGAGATAATTATAGCTACATATACAGTTACCCAATGAGTAATAGGAAGGATGTATGAGAGTTAAAGAGTTAAAGTAAATAACCTGGGAGATATTTGAAGTACACTGTAACATATAGTCAAATAATCAGTCTTATAAAGTTTATAAATATTGTTAAACTCATCTTCCAGATGAGAAAATTGATTTTCTGAGAAGTAAATTATAACTGAAATGTAATATTCTAAGCAACATACTAAAAAACACATAATTTTACATATTTATAAATTATCTTTTATATAAAGTCTTTGAGATACTAATTTTTTGAAAGGATTTTATCCTTTTACATAAAACATCTCATAGTAAAAATATTAAACAAAAATTTTACATAGTAGCTTAAATGTCATTTTATGACAAATTCTGTGTGAGCATTTTTTACTTGGACATGCAAATTGATGGGGATATCTTTGATTGAAATAATGTTCTTCCAGACCTTACAGAATGTTTCACATTTTAAAAACTGAATAGGCCGATTAAATTGTAAAAGCTCCACAGGGATATCTTCAGTTCTAAAAATATGAAAACACAATAATAAAAATGAGTAAACCACTCAGACAACATTGCTTGAACATTGGTAATTCATGGATTTTCATTATACTTACTTTTTCTTTTCTTCTTTTTTTCTTTTTTTTTTTCAAGGTGGACTGAATTTACACTAATTGAGGTACTGAATTTTTACCTCTACTATATAGAGATAAAAGAAAGTTACAGAAATCAACTTGTAAAATGTTGCTCTATCTCTGAAAAGATGAAGATACAGACAAAACAATGTAAATCTGGCAAATAACAAAAGCCACTGCAAGAATTGAAAATTATTTATACAAGATAAACTACTAAAACATGATAAGATAGTGGGATATGTGAAGTTTTAACTTGGAGCTATTCCCAACCACTCCCCTTCTCAGTTCAATTATGTGGTAAAGGGCATCCAGTAGCACTATAGACAATGGAGAAATCTGATTGTCTTGTAAGTGTTAAAAGCACAATGACCAGAGCACGATTTGTTGTTCAAACATGGAAGTCCCTTGGAAATTAGAATATGTTGGCTATTTGATTTGACTCAGAGCAAAATTTGGAGTGTGTGTGAGTGTCGGGAGTGGGACGGGGTGGGGCAGTGCTTAAACCCAGGGCATCACTGAAACAATGGCAAACAACTGGCAACTGCCGATATTTTAACTACCTAAGGTTGTAATTTTATCTGGGGCCAACAAGATCCTACCTGGGAATTTAAAAGAAATAATGGAGAACTAGACAAACATAGAAAACTTTCAAAACTCCAATAAATTTCTAGGTATCTATACGTCTGCCCAAGGCTATGGATATGCTCAGCAAAGTCCTGGTTAACTGTGAAAACAACCATCACTCACCTCTAGCTTATCCTATGGCCCTGGACAAGAAAAAAAGTGAAAGCTAAGACTCAGTAAAAGCTAAGCAAAAGCAAACTTTTGTCTGAAGTTTGAAGTTGTGTCTTTTTACACAGATTCTCTCGGGGAATAAAAGGCAGAAGTTATACAGACAAGACTTTTGTGAAAATCATATAAACACTCTTTATTTAACAACTAAACTATACTGAGCAGGTTCTGACTCCTAGGAAGCTAGGTTGAAAAATAAAAACAAGAAATTAAAGGGGGAAAACACTAGTATAAAAGTCTGTGGGAAAACAGGGAGAGGAACTCAAAATCTACAGAATTAGTCCAAGCAAGTGCTAAAGAAATAAGCAACAATAAGAAATAAGACAACAAAATAAAGCTAGCAAACTTTGTAGGTGGGAAGTTCTGGATCCAGAGTTGACAATATATTGTCAATATAATGTCGAACATCTCGAAGTGACAATACAAAAATTATAAAACATGCAAACTAACAGGAAAGTATGCTACATAAACAAGGAAAAAAAATTCAGTTGACAGAAAAGTCCCCAAACGGGCCAGTTTTTTACTTTACAGAAAAGTCAGCTATTGTGATATGTTTAAATAACTAAAAGAAACCATATCTGAAATATTAAAAAATTATGTCAAAGATAGAAATATAGAAATTCTATTTCACAAATAGAAAATATAAATACAGAATTAGAAACTATAATAAATAATGAAATTGAAATTTTAGAATTAAAAATTACCATAAATAAACAAACAAATAAACAATAATAAGAGGCACGGAAAATTTTAGCTTGCTGAACAATGTATTAGGAAATACGAAGGTACGTTAATATTGATTATCAAGTCTGAATAGCACAAAGAAAAAAAATGAAAAAAAGAAACAGAGTTTCTGAAACCTATGAGATGCCATCAAGTATAACAATATAGACAAAGTACACATGCCAGAAAAAGAAGAGAAGCAGAAAATGTTTTCTAAGAATTAATAGCCTAAAATTTCCCAATGTGATAAAAACAATAATTTGTTCATTCAAAAAGGTAAAAAAAAAAACTTCAAGTATAATATACACAAAGAAAGTCACATCTTGGCATGTCACAGTAAAACTTTTGAAACTAAAAGAAAATCTTAAAACAGCAAAAGAAAATTATTTTTAATGTACAAGGGCCCACAGTAAAAATCTACACCTAATCATTCGTCAGGAACCACGGAGGCCAGAAGAGAGTAGAACGACATTGGTAAAGACTGTCAACCAGGAATCTGCTTTCTGCAACACTCTCCAACAAAAGTGAAACAGTTTTTGAAAAATAAAAAACAAAAACATTTTTGGATTAAAAAAATAACAATTTTTCACTAGCAGACTTATTTTCAAAAAATACTAAAGGCAGTCTTTTGTTTTGAAATGAAAGAATGTTAGATAATAACTCAAAACTATATTAATAAATAACACTAGTAAAATATCTCATATGGATATTATAAGAGAGAATGAACTTTGTTGTTTTTTTGTAACTTTCTTCATCTCTTTCTTGTTCTAAAAGATAGTTGAATAAAACAATAATTATATACAGTGCTGATGGGCTTATAATATATACAGATGTAATTTGTATGGGATAATATTTATAAGAGTGGATATGAAGATGTATTAAAGAAACTTTTTTTATAATAATGAAATTAAGTTAGTATTAACCTTAATTAGATTGTTTTAGGTTAAGATGATGGTTATAGTTTTCAAGGTAATCATTAAGAAAACTTTTAAGAAACATATAGTAACAAGGGATTTAAAGTTTCACTATAGGAAATCTCTAGTTAATAAAAACTAAAGCACAAATCAGAGAATAGAGAAAGAAATAAAAAAATAAGACATATAAAAAAGATATCTTTAAATGACTAATGTACACTATCCTAACTTTTTAGAAATTATGTTAAATGCACATAAATACCACAAAAAGGCAGAGATTGGCAGAATGCAGTTTAAAAATATATATAATCCATTTATATGCTCTTAACAATATGTAAATTTTAAAATTAAAGTTAAAGTTATTTGAAAATGACAGGGCAAATTTTACAGAAAATATTTCAATCATTTTATATATAAAAAAAATAAAGATACAGTGAAGCATAAAATAAAGGCAGTAACTAAACCCAGGATAAGAAATGAAGAAAGCATTCTGAAAGAGATGCAACACATTGATAGAGGCTAAAAGGGCAAATGACATATATCCTGTTGTATAGAGTATTGAGGAGCAAAGAATTAGCTGTAGGCTTATAACCCATTCTTTCTCTTTATTCAGAAATGACCAGGAAAAAAAGATATATGACATAGTCAAGTTCTCTTTTAAATATGTTAAACAACAAATCTTCCAATGAACTTATTAGAGGCACTTGCTAATAGAGAATACTGATCTATGAAATGTTATTAGAATGATGCACTCAGCTTATTATTGCTTATTGTAAAAAAGCTGACACCTATCAATTTATGAACATGACACCCTAGAAAATTTTATGTAACTAATATGATTATTGGAGTACAAAATGCAGATACTTTATGACTAAAATACTTCTCTATGTAGGTATTTCTAAAACTAGATACTAGATAAAATCTCTAATTGTTGTGGTTCTGACCTGACAGTTTAACCCATTGTGCTGTCTCATAGGAAAGGGTTTTCCAGATATTGGAATAGTGAGTGAGATATGGAATAGCCTAATTAGACTTGGAAAGTTCTTTGTATCATTAAAACCAAAAATTAGGGATATGAGTGGTATAAGATGAAAGTAAGCCTTAAATGCAATAATAATTGGTTAGACTTTATTCCAAAGGTTATTAAGTTCCTAAAATTATTAAAGGAAGAAAATGACACAGTCAGTTTTGGGGATAGGAGGATCTCATTGTCTGAAAAAGGAGAACAGAAGTAAGCTAAATACATACATGGATAGGAATATGAATTAGGATATTGTTATAATAAATCAAGAAGAAAAAATATAAGAAAATATCTAGAGTGACAAAAGTGCAACTTAAAAAAAAATAGGCAGGTATGAAAGCCTGTCTAAGTAATATATAACTAACAGGAATTAATAAGTTTGTGGATAAAAAAGGTGAAGAAAGAAGACTTAGTTTTGGGGCAATTTAGTGAACAGTGAACAGTTAAATCTTGGAAATGCTCAGGTTTAGTTATAAATATATTTATAACTAATATTTAGTTATAAATATTAGTTTAAATATATTGTGATGTACAGGAATCTGGGGAAGGGGGTAAAGCTGTGATAAATTTGCAGTTTCGAGAGTCACTGGTCTGTAATAATAACTGAAGTCATGGCAGTGAATGAGATCATCCAGGAAGAATCCATACAGTAAAAGGGGAAAAAGTTTCACGAAAAGATAGAAATCAGGGGAGTACAGAATAACTAAAGAACTAAATAAATAAATAGATAGATAGATAGATAGATAGATAGATAGATAGATAGATGGATAGATAGATAAATAAATAAATAGATAGATAGATAGATGGATAGATAAATAAATAAATAAATAAATAAGATAGATAGATAGATAAATAGATAAATAAATAATAAAAAATGCACATAGGACAAAATTCTGGTCAAGGTGGCAAAGTTCATAAATGCTGTGTTTGCATCCTCTCGTGAACACATCAAAATTGCAACTATAGAACAACAATCATAGAGAATCATCTGAAGTCCATTTGAACAGAACTCCTATAATTGAGCATACACAGAAGAAGCATGTTGAGACTAGTAGGAGCAGTGGAGACATAAAACAAGCTAGTACCATACTATGTGTAACACTTAAAAATTGGGAGGGCTATCTTAGCTGTGGAGGTCCTCACTGAGGACTGAGGGATCCCAGCCCCACACCAGGCTTCCCATCCTAGGGTTCTCGTGCTGGAAAGAGAAATCCCTATAAATTCTAGCTGTGAAAACCAGTGGGAAGTATGTCTAAGTGAGACAGAGACCTGCTGGACTCCAGGCATCCTTTTAAAGGGCTTGCCACAAACTTACTCTATGACAGACTCAATTGCTTTGAACTCCAGCTTTGAGGCAGCAGTTCAAAAGATGCCAGAGACAAACAGGAAGAAACTAAAATGTCTGCTTCAGGGCAAGGTCTGAAGGGGCAACTTTCTCTCAGAATTGTTGGCAGAAGTCATTGTCCCTTTGTTGAGCCCTTCTACCACCCAGTATGCAGACATAGGTGGCCACCATATCTGAGTCTTCATTGACCTGGCTAACACTGTTTGCAGTGCCCTGAAGATCTCCTGAGATACCACCTCACCCAATTTTCAGGCCCACTGAAGATGCTCCCACTGGCTTTTTCATACAAACATCCTGTTTTGTCTCATGCTGTAAACTTCCCTAAGAGCTCTGAAGGTTTGTGAATTCCAAACAAGCAGCATCTGGCCTCGCTTGGCATGCCATGTGCTTCTTGCTAAGAAGCCCCAAGTCTGACACTGGTGCCAGGCAGCCTTAGTTCACAGATTAATCTCTTCCAGGAAACTTCAAGCCCAGTATAAGTGACAAACATCTGCAGATCACTTTGTAACTCATACTAGTGGCTACGAACAGAGCAAAGGCAGAGGCTGAACATGGCCTGTAACAGAACCCCTGTCAAGCCCCGGAACCAACAAGCACAGTGATAGTTCCAGATAACACCAGAGCATCACTGATTCACCTCCATAAATTACACACCCAAAGGGCAGATTGGGAAGCCACCAAGGCCTTGTTAAAGCAAATCCTGCTGCATAGTGTCAGCTCCTGCACAACAGCTCCTCCACTGTAATAATGTCCAGTCCTGAAAATCAATCAGAACAAGGGTCAACTCCTCCTATTGATGTGCAAACAGTAACCAAATTTCAACTACAATAAAAGGGCACATACAACCCACACAAGGGATACACCTGGAATACATGTCTCAGATGACAAGGGGAACTGAACTTCTGGGCCCCTACTACTATAGTCTGCTAAGACTGGAAGACATAGCACCACTACCTAATACATAGAACAGCAAAATGAAAGAGGGAGGTAACCAAAATGAGAAGACAAAACAAAAACAATAACAAAAACAAAAATGGGTTTTGAATGAAGGAACAAAATAAAGCTCCAGAAAAACATCTAAACAAAATGGAGACCAGCAATATACCAGATGCAGAATTCAAAATATTGGTTATAAGAATGCTCAATGACCTCATTGAGAACTTTAATAAAGAAATAATAAAAAAATAAAAAGCATAAAAATGAAGATAGAAAACATAAAAAATAACTAGTCAGAAATGAACAATACGATAACTGAAATAAAGAGTACATTAGAAGAAATAAAAAATAGATTAGATGAAACAGACAATTGAATCAATAATTTGAAAGATAAAATAGCAAAACCTAAAAATAAAAATCTTAATCAAAACAGGAAAGAAAATTAGAAACATTTTTAAATTGAGGGTATTTTCAAGGGCCTCTGGGACAATATCAAGAATGCCAATATTTGCATCATAGAGATATCTGAAAAAAAAATAGAGAGAGCAAGAAATTCAAAACTAATTTTAAGAAATAATGATGGAAAACTTCCCTAACATGACAAAAGAAATAAATTAAAAAAAAAAAAAGCAAGCCCAGGAAGCACAGAAGAGCCCCAAAGAAGATGAATACAAAGAGGCCCATACAAAAATGCTCTATAATAAAAATACCAGGTTAAAGACAAAGAAAAAATATTAAAAGCTGCAAGATAAAAGCAGTTAGTTATCTATAAGGGAGACTGTTAGCTGATTTTCTCAACAGAAATTTTTCAGGAGAAAGGAATTGGCACAAAATATCCACTGATGAGAAATAAGGACATGCAACCAAGATGACTCTACCCAGTAATTTATCATTTAGAATCAAAAAAAGAGAGAAAGAGCTTCTCAAACTAGAAAAATAAAAAACAGCAGTTCATCATCACCAAACTGGTATTTCAAAAAATGTTAAAGGACTTCTTTAAGAAGAAGACAAAGAGTCTGATTGGAGAAGAAAATAAGACCCTTACATCTGCTATCTATATGAGACTCACTTCAGATTAAAAGGCATACATAGTAAGTATGAAAGTAAAGGAATTGAAAAATATATTTTATCAAAATGAAAATGAAAAAATAAAAATAAAGATAAAACTGGGGTAGTGAAACTTATACCAGAAAAAAATAGACTTTTAAACAAAGGCTATAACAAGAGACAAAGAAGAATCTAGGAATCCCTTTTCTGGATATTTATCCAAAGAAACCTAAAACACTACTAGAAAGAACATGTGCATCTTCATGTTCATTCCAGCATTATTAACAATAGCCAAGATATGACAGCAACCTGGTGTCCATCAATGGATGAATGGACACAAAAGAGGTAGTACATATATACAATGGAATATTACTCAGCCATTAAAAAAAAAAAAACCCTTACATCTTACCATCTGCAACAACATGGATGGACCTAGAAGGCATTGTGCTGAGTGGAGTAAGTCACACAGAGAAACACAAATGTCATATAATTTTACTTATATGTGGAATCTAAAAAACAAAATAAATAAACAAAACAGAAACAAACTCATAGATACAGAGAACATTTTGACGATTGTCAGATTGGAGAGAGGGAGGGGAGATGGGTGGAAAAGGGAGAGGGATCATGTAATATAAATAAGTAGTTACAAAGTAGTTATGAGATGTAAAGTATAGCATAAGGAATACAGTCAGTAATATTGTAATAACTATGTACAGTGTCAAATGGGTCCTGGATTTAACATAGTGCTCACTTCATAAGTTATGCAAATGCTTAATCACTACTGTAAACCTGAAACTAATATAATATTGTATGTCCACAGTAATTGAAAAGTAAGAAAAATTTTCAAAAATGTTTATTTGAAATACTCTGATATTCAAAATTTTTTTTGAAAAAACACCATGAGATTTAAAAACAATAATGTCATTAAAAATAATTTTATTGACAAAAAATAAAAACACAGCAAAAAAAAAAAAATGAGGAGAAAAGCCAAGAGATTAGATTTTCAAGGAAAAAGATAATCAACTTGTTAACTCTTTTAAAGACCTTAAATATTATAAAGGCTGAAAAATATTCTTCAATATTTTTCAACTTCTTCAACAATAAAAGTGTAATAGATGACATTTACAGAGTTGTTTCAAAGAAGTAGAGAAGCTAGAATAGTGAATGGAAACTTCAAACAGAATGGGAGAAATCTCCATCAAAAGGGATATTCAGATCAAAGGTAGTTGTTTTTTGTTAGCTTATTTGTAGAAGACACTATAGCATGCTATAAAGCTCATTAAAATTGATAATTAAATAATCAGTTTTCTTAAAGAATTGACAAGAAGTGAATCTATGAGAACAGGGAAAGATTAGATTTAGGTAGGTATATAGTATAATATAAGAAAAAAGAAAGAAAAAATTACTGTGGATGGGGCTGCTTTGGTGAATAGGTTAAGTGTGTTATCTGTGTGTTGAATGATATTTTGTCCAAGAAGGAGGAATTAAGTGTACTTGTGAAGAGTGAAGAAAAAGGTGCTGGCATTTGTGCCTGTTGGAGAATGGGAAACAGCTGAACATGAAGGCCATGTTGAAGCTCTGCTGAATTTAGAGACCAAATAGTCACACATATTTTGTTTGAATATTTCTCTCTAGAAATATTTGGCAGCCCAAGTGTAGGACAGAGAAGGAAGAGTTGGATATATACAGGGTCAATTTCAAACTTGATCTGTATAGTGAAGAACTGATCACTTTTCCCCTCCCCCAATCTAGAATGTAATGTAAGCTTAACAAAGGTGGGGCTTTATCTGTTTTTTTGTTTTTTTTTTTTTTTGCCCATTTGTATATCTATTACCTAGCATGAAGTCTTGTAGATTTAAAGAATTAAATAAAAGAATTTTTGAAAGCATGAACTTTTGGGACACTCAGTTACACTTATGCAAGCCCTTATTTTATGTTGTTACTTATCCCACAATAAATTGTTTAAATAAACACTTAATTTTATATTCTGTACACTAGAAGACATTTGATAATATGGACTGTTTTGACATACCTGATTATATGCAGGTTTACATTATACTGATTCATAAGAACATACTTTTAATTTGTGATCAATACTAGCACATCGAGTGCCATACAGAATAATTTCAGCATCAAGTAACAAAATATTGCTATTATGAACTAAATGTTTGTTCCTCCCCACCCAAACGTATATGTTAGAGCGCTAGCTCCCCAATGTGATGATATTAGGAGGTGAGGCCTTTGGGAGTTGATTAGATTTAGATCAGATCATAAGGTTCTCATGGTGGGATTACTGCCCTTCTAAGAAGAGATCAGAGACCATTCTCTGCTATATGAGAAAAACAGCAAGGAGACAGCCATTTGAAAGTGAGGGAAAGAGCTATTACCAGGGATTGAATCTTCTGGCACCTTGATTTTGAGCTTCCCAGCCTTCAGAACTGTGAGCAATAAACGTGTGTTTGTTTAAGCCACTCTGTCTCTAAACTTCTGTTATAGCAGCCAAGCTGACTAAGACAACTGGACTGTGATTTTAAAAATTAAGATATTTATCTCATATAATAATGAATCTGAATGTTAATTTTACCAAAGTTAGTGTTCGGCAGTTCTATATGTTGATTTCTTCTCTTCCTTTTGCTCCTTTATTCAGAATAGTGGCTTCCCTTTTTCCAACTTGTTATATTGTAGCAAGATGACTAAAGTTTTTTTCTCAGGAAAGAAAATATTCTTTAAAATCTAATAGACTTTCCTTCAGGTCCCATTGATCACAGTTGGATGGCATTCTTGTTAAAAAGGACGCTGAAGTATTAGATATCTAGCATTGCTGATCTCTGTTGTGAGAGGCCACTTTGTTAGTGAGAAAGTTTGCTGGGTAGGCACTTGGAAACTCTATGCCACAGTGTTGATGTAGATCTATTGGAAGTTAACACCCTTAGAACCCTTAGGTAAATCTGTCACTTACCAACTGAGGCCAACTATCCCTCCTCCCCTACCTTCCTCTTGGTTTATGGCTACCCACCAAGCTTTTATTGGGATACATCAGAAGGGCCTGTCCTTTTCTGAAGGTCCCTTTTCAGGAAGTGACCCACATGCTCAGATTGCCCTTCCTTCTACCACAGTCTTCTCAATCAAAACTCAAATTCCAGGAGCTAGTTAGTCAAAATGAGATAACATTTTCATGCTTTAAAATGTAAAAAAATAAAGCCTTAACTCTTTTCAATTTGAGAGAGAATTTATTTAATCTAAATTATTGTAAAACTGGGGGAAGTTTGAAGGAGCAATTTTGAATGTTGAGAATTCTAGAGTTGGGCGTTGTTGGAAGTGCTTTTCTCCCTTCATACCTAAGTGTCTATTATCCCTATTCTCTGAGAAGTTGGTGGGAAAGGAGGAATGCCTCTGTGTGCTGCCCTCCTCTCTGCTCTCTATCACTCAGGAATTCAACCACACCCCCTATTAAGCACATAAAGACAAGCAAACTCTACACCATTAGACAATTCTTCTGATGATGTATATAGTAAAGCCAAGGCATGCTTTTTGAGACTCTATCCTCTGATACAATGACCATATCTTAAATAAAGCACAAAACTAAATTTATTAGGCACCTAGAAATTATGGGACAAACTCATACTATGAAGCTTAAAGCACATTGGACTTTTTGGAGAGAAGACGTGCTGCCATATTGTGATCATATGTGCATTTCCATCAGCTCAGATATGCTTTCTGAAAGAATAATTATCTAATTCATTATTGCTTAAAGTTCATAATAGCATTACCATCATCATCACTTTTACTAAATACTTCATATATCTCTGCTTTGAAAAGCCCATCTTTTGATATGTTGTATTTGATTTTTCCTTAGGGCAAAAGACAAAGTGGTCATAGGAATTAAGGAGCCTAGAAGTTGACACAACAATAGAGTAAAACGTTACATGTGCTATACTAACTTCCATCTTGCTCACACACTCCTTAAGCAGACAACAAACCATTTTTCTGAGTGTATAATTAAAATTTCCTGATTTTATTTTTTTTTCTAAACACACTTTGTCCTTTCCACAGTAACTTCATAAAACTCAAGTTTGAAAACAATATGTATTAGAGCTGAATCTTATATTCCCCACCCTGCCACACCTACTGTATGTTGGTTTTGTCAAGCTCACCAGCTAATTCTAACTCTTGACAGGATAGAAACCATATTTTACATAGCTCAGATCTGAAGCATCTACACACAGTAAAGCATCTTGAACATAGTAGGTATTTGCCAAGACAATTGAATTTGAATTTGCCTTACTAGAGAGCTTGGACAAGGTGTATCTGCTATATCTGCCTTATTAGAGAGCTCTGACAAGATGTATGTATATAGAGCTGCAGCTCTACCTGAGCAAAATCTTTCCAACCATTAGCCTCTATGCTTTCAGGTACCCACCCAGCCAATGAGGGAAACAGTACTTATATATAAGTATAGGACGCAAAGATCTTACCCTCAGATTAAAAATATTTTATTTCCTTGCTCCATTCACAATATGGGATCTAGAGATGAATTTCAAGAGAATCCTTACATGCTGTTTTTAATCAGCGTCTTTACTTAACTTTAGATACATAACTATCTACTTTGCATTGAGATTCAGTAAGGGCAGATTTAAAAGCTCAGCCAGAAATAGATTAATTCTTTCCTGGGTATAACGGAATGGGAAAAAAAATTGCTATGATCATAGACAGGTGTCTGTTTTGTTCTTATGGCTATTGTGACAAGATACCACAAACTGGTGGCTTAAACAATGGAAATTTATTGTCTCACAGTGTAGTCTAGAAGACCAAGATCAAGGTGTAGGCAGGGCAGTTTTACTCTGAGGGCTGTGAAGAAGAAACTTTTTCATGCCTCTCTCATAGTTTTGGTGGTTTGCTAGCAATCTGTGACATTCCTTTACTAAGAGATGCATCACCCTGATTTCTGCCTCTATCTTCACTTGGCATTTTCCATGTGTTTGTTTCTGACTCTGTGTCCAAATTTCATTTTTTCATAAGGATGTCAGTTATATTGAATTAGGGCCCATCTTAATAACTTCCTTTGAATTTGAATACATTCTATAAAGTCCATACGTCTGAATAAGGTCAACTTTGAGGTACTGGTGGTTAAGATTTCAGTATATCTTTTTTCTAGAGGATGAGAGCAATTCAATGCAAGACATTCTCAGCCTATTATGTACCATGCATGCTATCATTTGTCCTGAAGTGAAATTTTTAACATAAATTTGATTGATTAGTTTTCTCTCTCCTAAAAAATCCCCCTGGTGACATTAATATTAATAATATGCATGTATGATTTTATTTCTTTCCACCATGAAAACAACTTTCTTATTACATGATTAGCCCAGGTAAAATTTAAATCTGCTGCTTGGAAAGGCTTAGGAAGGGAGGAAACATCAGAGGGAAAAGAAAAGTTTGGCTGAGGAAAGAAAGTAAGTTCCATGTAATTGCAGAGTGAAGAGCTGGCGGGCATGGCTTTTTTAGGTGAAGATGACCTGAAGAGGGTAAAAGAATGGGCACAGACTTTAGTGTGTGTCTCTGAAAAGCTAAATGGAATTTGGCAGTCAAACCTACATAACTGGGTCACCATCTGGAGGGATCCTTGGCTATAGCCCCAGGGAGTGTTTGAACCTTCGTTTCTTGAAAATAATAGCTGCCATGTACTGGGCTCTTGCTATATTCCAGGTAGTGTGCAAAGCACTATCTTACATTGTTGCATTCTTTGCTCTTTAACAGACCTGTGAAGAGGCTCTATGGATGAGAGAATAAGTCTCAGAGTAGATAGCTACCTGATGAACCAGAGATTGAACTCTGGTTATGTGAGCTCAGTTTCCACCCTTGAACACATTGTTGCCCTTGGAGCCAATGTCTTTTATCTTCTCAGTTCATGTAGGTCAAGCTATGTACTGCAGTCAATACGTATTGCCAAACTGGAAAGCAAGTAAACTAGGAGGCCTGAGAACTGAGGTTTACTGCCATGCCTACCTATTCCTTTTGTGAGATTCAGAGCTGGGTAGCATACACAAACACACATATATTCACAGACACACACACACACACACACACACACACACACACACACACACACCCCAGTGTAGTACAAGTAAACTCATATCTTACAGAAAAAAATAACACTTCTAGCCCTCATTCCATATTATCACCTGTAGTAGATTAAGTGATTATGTTCCCTTCACCAGATTCATGTGTTGAAACCTGGTCCCCTTTTTGAGGTGATTCAGTCATGAGGGTAGATGGATTTAGTGGCCTCATGAAAGAGACCCCAAGAGTTTTTTTGTTCTTTCTACCATGTGAGGACACATTGAAGTGATCTTTGGTCTATGAACCAGAAGGAAGGCTTTCACTGGACACCAAATCTGTTGGCTGGCACCTTGATCTTGGATTTCCAGCCTCAAAAACTGAGAAGTGCATGTTTGTTGTTTAAGCTACTTAGTCTATAGTATCCTGTTACTGCAATCCAAAATATAGACTAAGATTTCACCCCCAGTTCACTCTAATTCTTAGATGCTATTCTTGCGCCAGTGTTTCTCAAGTGTAATATTGGAGAAAATGTCCTTTGTTCTCATCCTTTAACTTCTAAATCTCTGATTTTTTTTTCTACTAAGTACTAGGTAGCCAGGCTTTATTCAATTGTGCTCTACTGTAGAAAGATTATTGATTATATAAATGTAGTTTAGGCAATAAGATTTGTTAGTTAAATTCTGCCTTTCCTTAGTGGCTTAGTGATTGAACTTAAAATTTTCAAGTAGCTTTAGGGAAATGTGCACAAATAGAATATTTGTGTGTGTGTGTGTGTGTGTGTGTGTACATTCAAAATGTATCGTTTAATTAATAGAGGTAAACGGTTTTTTTTTTCCTTTCTAGATCAGACACCCAACAAGTCTATTATGACAACCTAACCTTAAAGTCAGTACTCACATTTCTGCAGGAAAAAATAAGCAAGTCAGCACCTTCCTTCCCACACATAGTTACACAATTCTTCTCATTTTATAGGAAAATGTGGCATTAAGTTTCTCTGTAACTTATCTATAACTTTTTAAGTTAGTATTAATGTTAACTAAGGTAACTGTGTTTTCTAATTTTAAATCTCTTGTGTCTACAAAAAAAGAAGAGGGCAAGTCAGATACAGTTATAACCTGGCCATGTGGCTTAAATCTTATTTAGGATTTGTTCTTTCCCTTCCCTGAAGTAAAATAGCCTTGAGGAGAAGAGAGGGACTAGACAGCATTGTTGACAAGACTTGGACTTTTGAGGATGTGAACCTAAGCATACTGCTGCAGGCATTTGAAATACCTGAGTCATTGAGTTTTAAATTCAAAAGTCTTAGTTCAAGAGTTTGGTATTAAAAATTTCTACCAAAAGACTACCACTTATGTACCATGCTTTGCAAAATACAGCCAGGTTTTATTTTTCTGAATTTTATTGAAATATATATTCAAAAAAGTGTTCCTACCACAAACATACAGCTCAGTAACTCAGTGAGTTTTATAAACCGAAGGTGTTGTGTATTCAGCACCCAGATCAGGAAACCAAAACATTACCCATGCCAAGAAATTCCCTCATTCTCCTTTTTAGTTTTTCCCTCCCTACCCTCCACTATGCTGAGAATCAGGCTTTTAAAAAATATGATTGTGCCTATACAACTTTATTTACCTGGAAACAAGTCACAGAAACAACATATGAGGAGACAGAAGGAAAAAACAAAAAGATGTTACACAGTCTCTCCCAGAAGTTTGACTGAGAGGACCAGCACCCCCATGGATGGCACAATTTAAAACAGTTCTCTGGGGCTCCTGAGCCACTGGGCTAACAAGCAGAGGTATCCCTCATGGAATTCCAGGATGGAATCGGCCTATAGAGTTTTCCACTTTGGACATTACTTACTCCTTTGTCCTCCTCCTCACTGGGATTAGACAAGCATTTGAAATGATAGCCATGGACATACAAGTCAGAGGTAGAATACTTAATTGTGGGGGAGGCTTCATTCTTCTCATCTTAGGACAATTCTACTCTATTCTCTGTGTTCCTCAGTTTTAATACATGGTATTTCCCTTATACTACAGATAATTTTTCTCTCTGGGTGTTATTTCAGCCACGGACTTAAAATGTTTATTATTTTTATAGAGTGTCTTGCTCTGCCAATGTTTCAGGCAGTGTGAAAAATAGACCTTATACTCTCTACATTATATATAACAGGGGTCCGATATCCCTGAACCATGGGCCAATATTGGTTTATGACCTGTTAGAAACCACATCACACAACAAGAGGCAAGCGAGGAAGCTTCATCCGTATTTGCAGCCTCTCCCCAGTGCTAGCGTCACCATTTCAGCTCCACCTCAGATCATCAGGAATTAGATTCTCATAGGAGCGCTGGTCCATTGTGCCAAAAAGTTTTGGGACTGCTGGTATATAAGACATATGTAGTTAGTTATATTAGCCATATGTTTTGACTAACATAAATTATAGTTTTCACTCACAGCAAACCACATTTCTTAATCAGAGGTGCAGTCAATGTAAAGTGCTGAGGTTTGAAAGAGTTCATTGCTTTTAATCGTAAACAATTTTCCCCAAATTCCTTGTCAGGAATATATATATAGCTATCAGGGCATATACTCTGAGTAAAGTACCTCCATCTTGATCCCACATGAAAGAAATGAATGAATAACTTATTTTGTACCTTTAGCAAACTAGAGCTAAAAGTTATCTTTGAGTAAGTACTAGAATTTGAGTGGATAAAATTCAGGATAAATTAAATATTATTTCAAGAACTAATTTGGCCATGTACAAGATAGATGAACTTGAGAAGACATTCATCTAGTGTCTAAGAGTCTCATTTTTATACCTGTAAGTTCTGTTTGTGGCCTTCCCTGTCAGCATAAGGACCAATAGAGATCTGAGAATTTGTTGTCACAATGAAGTGCTATACAAAAATAAATGACCATGGCTCTCTTCACTTTCCCTGGGGCCAAGAGAGGGGCACACTCTTAGGTCATTGTTTTACCTCAAGAAATCTGCTGGGTTACTCATAAGTAGATGCAGTTTCTTGCTAGAATGATATGCTGTCTTTTATAAATAAAAAAAATCACCACCAACCCATCATCTGTACTAGAGGAGATTTGCCCAGTTTTGTCATAATGTTTACCCACTGATCTTTTTAATAATAGGCCTTTTACTTACTAGTGGTGGGGCAAGGATGGTTTTTGTGTCAGGTGGAAAAAACTTACTGGTTCATGAAGAAATCAAATCTTGAACTCTGGAATCACTACTAAAAATTTTTAAAGCTAACTGAATTAGATATTCTGGAATATAGATTATATTTCTGTGGGCTAGGCAAGGATCTCACTCTATACTTAACTAGCTGTTTTGGGGAGGAGGGGTGGGAAAACTAAACAGAAATTCTACTGCAAAGATTTTTTTTTTAGGGTAAAAAAAGAAACAAAACCCACCACACTTGTTATCTACAAGCAAACATAGATTTCTCATGTTTCCATGAAACCCAAATCTAGCCTCTTGAAAGCTGTCACTCTCTAACTTTCATTTGAGATGAGTTGAATGTAGGGAGATGGTATAGCATTGTTATTGATGGCACACATTTTTCAATCAGATATCCTAACTGCCATTTTCTAGCTGCGTAATCTCGGAAGTGTACATTATTTTATGTACTAGTTCCATCCCATGTAAATAGTAACATCTGCCTTAGAGTGCTGCTGTGAGGAGTAAATGAGATAATACACATCAAGAGTTTGGAACAGTGTTTATTACATAGTAGATACTCATTAAATTGAAATTTTTATTATTATTCACATTGCATTTCCTTAAAGAGACATATAGGAGTCAATTGACTCATTTCCATTATCCAGTGCTAACATTTCTTCTGGCCTTTTAGTAACACCACCTTCTCAGACAAGCTCTTTATATTCTAAATTGGGGGGGAAATCCACATGATCAAAATTATTTTGTACTATTAAAGTACTTATATTCTGAATGATGGGCAATGAAATCTTATGCTTCAGAGACCAAGTTGATTATTTAAAAAATCTCAATTCCTTCTAAATGTGGGTGCTCCATAGCAGATGGTGCTGTCAGTGATATAATGTCCTTCCTAAAATGAGCAAGGATGGTTTAATAGGACCTTACCTTTGCAAAGCAATTTCCCTGCTAGTTAAAGAGTGTGTGCTCAGAAGTCAAAATATGTAGGTAATATTCTAGCTCCCTCATTTACCTGTTTAGCCTTGGGTAAGTTATTAAATCTTTCTTATCCTTAGCTTCTCTAGCAAAGCAATGGAGATAGTAACAGTAGTTACCTCAATGTATTTCTGTGAGTGTCCAATGAGATAATGAGATGATGCATATAAAGCTTTTATACATGCATGGCACATAACTTTATTATTAATTTTATTATCATTATAATGTTGCTTTTACCTTTGTCTATTTATTTGTGTCCTATTTATGGCATAAAAGGCTGCTGGAGCCTGATAGCTTACATCAAAATAGGATAAAAACCCATTGTCATATTTAAGAATAACCCCACCTTACAAATTCTACCAGAATAACCCCCATTACAAACTATACAAGCAGATAACTAGAGGTCAATTTTGTGATGTCACATAGGTTTCATTTATTAATTAAATTACTAAGTGATAACTATATACAGGATAGGCTATGGGAGTCTGAACCTGACTTGATGTTTTCTCCTCTTTGATATCAGACTGTTGCTGTTGGGTGTCATTGTTTCTAGTCTTTCTCAGCTGACAGAGAAAGGAAATACATGTGTGCATACTAAGTCTTGCATGTGTATCTATTCATGTAACCATTTGTATATACTAAGTTAAATGTAGTGATGTCACAGTGATGTCTCTCACTCTAGCCCATTGGAACAATGGATCATTCTGGCCTCTTACTCTTGCTTATTTATATATAACCTTTCACTCCAACAGCGAGTGACATGGCTCCCACCATCTGCCATCACTTTAATAGTTCAGTTTAAATGCAAATGTATGACAGGATCAGAATTGTTAATCTGTACTCCTGTGGGGACATCTTTATCAACTAGGGTACTATGCTTATGTATAATCTCTGAATGCAGTGTTAGAAACGCCATTTCTACTTTCATAGATCAGCACCTATACCCTCACATCCTTCAGTGATATGCTTCATATACTTGAAGTACAATTAGATTGTCCAGCTATTTTTTTGTTGTTTTCCTACATAGAAAATCATGTCAGTTTTATCTCTTCTTTTCTAGTCTTTATATCTTATATTTCCTTTCTTATCTTATTTCACTAGCTAGGGATCCCAGTATGAGGATGAATATGAGTAGTAAGAGTGGACATCTTTGTCTTGACCCTTGTCTTAGGGGAAATGTGTCCAACTGATGTGATAATATGTTTTTTTTTTCCTTAAGCTAATTGATACATTGTATTATAATGATTAGTTTTCAAATGCTCAACCAACCTGGAATAAATTGAACTTGTCACAGTTTATAAATTTTTTTATATTTTATTGAATTTACTATACTATTACTTTGTGGAAGATTTGTGAATTTTTATTTATGAGTGATATTGGTGTATGGTTTTTTTTTCTTATAATGTCTTCATCTTTTTCAGTATTTGGGTAATTCTGGCCTCATAGAATAAGTTAGGAAGTCTTTGCTATGTATTTATTTTATGACAGGGATTGTTGAAAATTGGTATCATTTCTTGCTTAAATGATTGGTAGAATTTATTAGTGCTTTATTTTTTAAGAGAATGCAGCTGCTTTCTATTTTGGAAAGTTATTAGTTATTGATTCAATTTATTAAGCAGCCAGAGACCTATGCAAATTATCTATTTCTTCCTGTGTGAGTTTTAATCATATTTTTCAAAAAAATTGGTTCATTTCATCTGTTTATGTTATTACTTTGCTATTCATGGGATCAATAGTAATGCCCCATTTTTTTTTACCTCAGATACTAGTAATATGTTCCTTAATAGAGGTCCATTAATTATACTGATATTTTGTAAAAACAAAGCTTTTGATTTCATTTATTGATTTTCTGTTTTCAATGTCACTGATTTTTACTTGAATTGTTATCATATCTTTTTTTCTGTTTGCTTTGGTTACATTGATTTTCCATTTTTAGTTTTAAAAAATAGAAATTGGGTTTTTTGTTTCATATTTCTTTTAATGTATATACTCAATACTATATATTTCCCTCTACCTACTGCTTTTGCTGCAGCCTACAGATTTTGTTTTCACTTTTGTTAGTGCAATATATTTTAAAAATTCTATTGAGATCTTCTTTGACCCATATGAAATTTAGAAGTGCAGTGTTTAATTGCTAAATTTTTGTACATTTTCTATTTTCTGTTGTTGATTTTTAGTTCACTTCCATTGTGTTCTAAGAGCACACATTTTATGAATGTTATTATTTAAGATTTTTAAGGTATATTTTATTGGTCTAATCCAGAATATGGTCTATATCATCAGTAAATGTTCCATGAAAGCTCTAGAAGAATGTATATTTAGCTGTTGAGTGGACAATTCTATAAATGTTAAATAGTTGATAGTGCTGTTTAAATTAAGAATATTCTTACTTACTTTCCACCTGCCTGATATGTCAATTACTGAAAGAGGGATGCTAAAATATCTAATTATAGTAGCGAGTTTGTCAATTTTATCATTTTTTTCCTCACATATTTTCATGGTCCATTGTTGGATGCATGTATCTTAAAGGTTGTCATTTTTTCTTGAAGAATTGACCCTTTACCATTATGTCATACTTTCCTGAATTTATGATAATTTTTCTAGTTCTAAAGTCTGCTTTGTCTGAAATTAATGTAACTACTTCAGATTTCTTTTGATTAGTATTATTATGATATATCTTTCTCCAGCCCTTTACTTTTAACCTCAGTCTTTATATTTAAGGTGGGATTCTTTTAGGTACAATAGAGTTTAATCTCATTTTTTATCCACTCTGCTAGTCTCCATCTTTTTATTGGTATGTCTCAATCACTCACATGTTTGATGAATATTTATATTGATGGCTTAATGACTTCCATGTTTGTAACTGCTTTCTATTCATTTCTTTTGCTCTTTATTTCTTTTTCCATTGTTTAAATAATTTATCTGGTTTTAAGTAAACTTTCTATAAGATTCTGTTTCTCTCTTAGCATATCAAATATATTTCTTTTGGATGAGGGGATGGTTAGTGGTTGACCTAGTGTTTTCATCGTATAGTTTTAACTAATGTAATTCTATCTTCAAATAATTTTATACTGCTTCACATAAATTTCAGATAACTTATAACAGACTATGTCCAGTTCCTTCTTCCTGCCCTTTATGATATTGCTATCATTGTTATCTTTCACTTGTTCACATGCTTTAATCACCCAATATATTGTTACTATTAATACTTTAAACAAGAAAATCATTAAATAAATTAAAAATTTTAAAAATAGTTTGCTTTCACTTATTCTTTCTCTGGTAACTTTTTTATTCTATGTAGATTTGAGTTTTTATTTTGAATTTTACTTTCATTCTCCCTGGAGATCTTTTGTTTTGTTTTGTTTTCTTTTCTTTTCTTTTTTCTTTTCCTTTTTTTTTTCTTTTTTCTTTTCCTTTCTTTTACTTTCCTTTCTTTTTCCTTTTCTTTCCTTTCCTTTTCTCTTTTTTTTTTCTTTTCTTTTCATTTCGTTTTTTTTTTTTTTAATCATTTCTTGCGGGGCATATCTGGCAGCAATAAATTTCTTCACTTATTATCTTTGAAAATCTTTATTTCTTCACTTTCAAAGGATCATTTCACTGGATACAGACTTCTGGGTTGGCAGTTTTTTGTTTGTTTGTTTGTTTTTTTCTTTCTACACGTTAAAGATCTCAGGTCACTATTAATGATAGCATGGTTTCTGTCAAGAAGCCTACCATATTTCTTATCTTTGTTTCTCTGTAAGTAAGGTGGCTTTATTCCCTCTTCTGGCTTTTGTCAAAGTTGTTCCCTGACTTTGATTTTTTACTTATTTATTTTTAGGAATATGATATTCGTAGGTATGTATTGGGGTATTTATCCTTCTTGGTGTTCTTTGAGCATCCAAGATTTGTGGTTTAATTTCTATTATTAACTTTAAAAAGGCCTCAAGTATTGTCACTTTAAATATGTTTTTATTCTGCTCTGTTCTTCTCCTTCTAGTATACTAATTAAGTGTATGTTATACCTTTGGAATTGTCCCATAGTTATTTAATATTGATTTTTTTCTCTTTGAATTTTAGTTTAAGAAGTTCTATTGACCTACGTTCAAATTTACTGATTATTTTTTCAGCTCTGTCCAGTCTACTGATGAGCCCATCAAATATATTTTTCTTTTCTGTTATGGTGTTTTTCATTTCTAACATTTCCTTTAGATTATTTCTTAGTGTTTCCATCTTTCTGCTTACATTACTCATTTGTCTGGGCTGTGTTTAATGACTGTACAAACCAGATGTTTCAGATTCTTCTGGTGTCCTAGTTTTTATCTCCCCTCTGGACATCTGGCTCCTTTAAGAAATCTTCCTCAGAGAGAGTTTGTATAAAGGGTTTGTTACAAGTTTCATTTAAAAAATAAATTTATTTACTTATTTTGATTAGTTTCAAGAATACAGTACATTCATTAGACATTTATGTAGTTTATAAAATTATTCCCCTAATTGTTCCTCCTCTCCTCTGGTTTTCCAGCCAATATATTAATGTTAACTACATTCCCTATGTCATGCTCCCATTCTTGTGACCGTCTATCAATTACTAGGTTGTATTTCTTTAACCCTTCACCCCATTCTTCCAACCCCCAAACACCCCTCCTTTCTGTCTAGCACCAAATTCTGAGTCTGTTTTGAGAAAGATAAATGCCTTATGATTTCACTTATATGTGGAATCTAAGGGAGAAAAAGAACAAATTAAACAAGTTGTATTTCAATTTAAAATAATGCTTTAATTTTCAGTCTATTCCCATGACTTTTTAGAATCTGGACTTAAAAAACTGACCAAAGTACATGAATTAGAAGCAATTCATCTGAACAGCTTACCTGGCCCTACAATTAAAATCCTTGTCTCCTTTTCTCAATATTAAACTATAAGAAGAATACTTAACTTTGGTTTTCCATATTCTCATTTCTAGAGTTTTATAAAAACTGCTACTCTTAAAAACAAACAAGCAACAATGACGACGACAACAACAACAATAAAACAATCTGATCTGGGTAAAATAGGTAGAATACAGAGATATATAATAACAATTATTTTAAAATCTACCTGTAATGAACAATGCAAAGAAAAATTTCTGAAGGTTTATAATTTTCTTTACATAGAATGTTCCAAATTAATTCTCTCACTAATGATATACTAAAAGGCAGATGTTTATGAGACATTGTATTAAAGAGAAACATTGATAAGTCCATTTACTCAACAAATATTTACCTAGTGATTTCTATTTGCAAGTCATTGTAAAGTGGTATTGCTAACTGACCCTGTGAAATTATGCAAATTGTTTTCTTTTTGAGATTCAGTTTCTATTACAGCAAAATAAAGAAACATATATTTGTCTACAGTTATTACTGTAAAGTTCATAAAAGATGGTGACTGTGGGTGTCATTTGAAAAATATAACATATAGCTTTATTTATTTTTAGTTTATATTCGATATAGTTTACACACATTAAAAACTAGTGTGTATAAAACCATTAGTTTATATGTATTGTGTTTATATATAAAAGATGATATTTGAAACTATATTCAAGAAGCTTGGCAAAGATTATAAACTTTCATTGATTTTATTTATTTAAATTATTTCCATACTGCAACATTCTAAATTTCCCTACATTAACTTTCCACGTGGGAACAAAGCTTAGTTTTCATGGCTCAGTTTTCTAATTCATCATTTTAGAACCTTGCCTTGATTTTACAAAAGTAGAGAATTTTTTACTAATATCTAGCATATTAGATAGGTAAAATTTATCATCACTTTCTAGTACAGATAGAAAAGTTGAGCCAAAAAGAGTGACTGAGTGAAGCAAGGGCAGGGCTTAGAGCAAGTGGCAATAAGCTTCAGTCCATACAACTATCTTCCTGTAAAAAACACAGACCCGTTAGGTCTGCAATTAATAACAGTAAAGTCAGCTCTTAGACAATACTATTTCTATTTCTCGGAGCTATTCATGGAGGTTACTGACTGTAGCCATCATCTCCTCCTTGTGGCATTTTTCCTTGGTTTACTGTAAAGGCATTATACAAAAAGAGTGATTCATCTGTATCTACTTTCCTCACATGGAAAGAACTCTCCAGCTAGAATTCTGAGCCTAATTTCCACCTATTATGCTTACTAGAGCAATATGCTATGCTGTCCAGAGTAGATAAAAACCAGTGACTTTCTCTGTATTATATTCATCAAGTGACTGAGAAATAAATCAAGTTTTTAAGCAGAGCAAATGAAGAGCTGCAAGGTGCATTGGTTTATCATAATATACCAACTCTTTCTTTTCTCCAGAAACTTGGTCATTATGCACAGCAAGTTTCCTCTGTGGAAGTTGGATGGAGCATCACACAGTGTATCTAAACTTTAAGAAAAAGCATTTGTCTGACTTCCTGGAGGCTATTCGCATATCTTCCTGTCTTTTCATTACAGCTTTCCCTTTGTACTAGAATCTCACAATGACATGTCTTTAAATGCCATTCAAAAATTAAGAGTACCATGTTCAGGAGGTAAAAAGGCAGAATACCAAATAAAGAAATAAATACAGAAATAAAACACCTTTATAGTAAGCAGAAAAAGTAAGTTTCTATTAATTTTTGTCACAGAGTATAAAAAAAAACATTCTAAGGTAGTCATTGGACAAAAAAATTTGTATATAATTTGTTTAAAACAATGACATCTTAGGGAAAACAAATAAGTTTTATTCATACAAAGCATGAAGCAAAGGTCAGAAATACTCATTCTTTAATATTCTTTAATATTTTATTTATCTTTCATATTATCTGTTAAAGCTATCGGAAAACAGGCTGAAAAATTTTTGTTTCAACCTTGTTTTTGTCATTTTGGGGATTAGGGTCCCCTTGATGCTATGTTAAATTCTCTTTACTTCATAATACAAAATGTATTAATATGGGGAGAGAAGTTATAACATTTTGTCGTGTCAGAAATAGCAGACCATTTTAGCAAAATAAACATCAATTAATAAAGTTATTAATAAAATGGCTTACTGAAAATAGCAACAACATAAGGTAATATTAGGTGTTTTCTTTCCCTAAACAGGATATTTCAGAGGGAAAAAGGTATAACATTCTTCAGAGATTAAAATAATACCTCAAGATTATGAATATAAAATAATACTCTTAAAAATGAGTTTGGGCTGTTAAAAAGGAATATCAAGAGCTCTAAAATACATTCATCTCAGTTGTGCTCATACGAACTCTGTGAAATCAATGGAAATGGAGTGCTCTCTCTCCATTTTTTAAATTTATTTTTCTCTTCATTTTAAATACAGAGGAACTGAAACCAAGTTAAAAATTGGGTTACTGTGTAGATTAGAATCTAGTGCATCTGATTATTAGAGCTTTTTTAAAAAATATTATAAAATATTATTGTCTTTATTACACACACACACATACACACACACACAAACACCAAAAAGCACTTTTATCATTTGATATGATAATTCACATTTATTTACAGATGGCAGTGTCCCATTAATTGGTGATCTTTAAAAAGTCTCTTCATAATTCAGGATGCACAATTACTAGTTTGGGTGGACTACGTGTAGGTAAGATAGAATAGAGTTGGAGTTATAACAGCAGCAACAGCTAACCTGGGGTGTTCATTGGGATAAACATTTTATGTGAATTATGTCAATACATTTTCACAACGTTTCTCTCAGGAAGTATAATTATCCTCTTTGTACAAATGAGTAAAGTGATACACAAAGAATGGCACTCCAGCATAGTACAGGTATTAGGTGACTAACTGGGTTTGGACCTATTTTGTATTATGCTGATGTCTGCTCCCTGTAACCCCATACCAAACACTTGAGTCGGGCCTCAATTATCCTGCCTGAGCTTTTTGATCTTTTTGATTGCTTCCAGAATATGCATATTTTTTGCATTAAAATGAGCCTCTTGGCAAGAATTTGGTCCTTAGAAAGGGTAATGTGTTTTTAGGAAACATTCTCCTACATGAAAGTATGATAAAAAGAATCAAAAATGCAGCTTTGCTTTGGCTAAGGGTCAATTATTTTGTGTCTTTTATTGAGCAATTATATATTTGCTTTTTAAAGCATTTTTAACTGGACAGAAGCACACAGAGCAAAAGCACACTGTTGGAGTTAAAGATTTAATTATAAATGCTAGATTAACATGTTGCTACAGGCAGGAGCTACTCAAAAGAGAGTTAGTGTTCAGCATCAGCTACTAATAAAATCTCCATTCAACAGAAAAGGCCAATTCCAGTCAACTGTAAATTCTTTGGATAAATCTTCCTCAGAGCAAATAACACAAGTGCAATTTAAGAAATAGTGATATCTGGAGAAAGAGAGAAAGGAGAGAAATGGTCAATCTAAGTTTCTTTCTAAGAGTCATTAAAATAACCATCCCATAGGCCCTATAAAGGACTCTTTCATGACCTGTACTTCTATACTTCAATGGAGAGAAATGTATTAGGGAGCAATATTCTCCCAGCTATCAAGATATCTACCAGCATCCTAGCTTAACAAGTATTTGCTCTCTCTTGATAGAAGTTATTCAAACACAAGAGGTACAGCTCACTGTTTTAAAGTTAAGATCTGAAGAGCTTTGACAAATTTCACTCCATGTCCCAGTCAGCAAGATCCCAATACTGAAAAATGTAAAATACTTTTGGTTTTCAATGAAAATAAAATCAAGAACTGAAAAAGAGTTTCAATGGAAATTCATTAGTTTTATCTCCAAATTTATTCATATTGCCTTTCAGAAAATATTTACTGAGCACCCATTATATATTTAACAACTATAATTCTCCTGGTGCCTATTGTAAGCGTCAGAGTTACAAGTTCCCACCAGCATGCCCAGTCTTGTTCCAAGCACTGAAACTAGCATTTTCATAGGTTAGGGAACATCTCTGAAAGATCTAGTCTGGCCTTGAAATTGACCTTCTGTGAGATTTCACTTGTATGGCTGAAAGTGGGTTGGCAAAACTCAGCAAGATAAGGTGAAGATGGGACCAGAACAAGTTGTATTCTTTAGGAGTGATGTAGGCACTGGAAAGGAGATAGTTTTAGTTCTAAATAATATAACATCTAGTGAAAGAAACAAGATTAAGTATTGAGAAAGTTTAAAAGAGATGAAGGAGATCCAGAAGTAAAGTGATGCTTGGTACTAGGAGAAATTATTTAGTTTCTAAGATCCAAGTTTTTTGTCTTGGTTCAAAAGAATGATTCTATTTTAATTTCAGGGAATATCATAGGGTAGGAAGTCAACATAATTATTAGTAGACTTGCATTTGAACAACCAACTCACTTCCTGTATGGGGTAGGTAAAAGATAAATGTAGAATCCTCTGTTGGGAGTCCTATAAAACAACAGAATGCACTGACTAGGGATAATGTCTTCTGGCTAGTCAGGACCTCAAGAACAATACAGAGACTGGTCCCTGGATATTCTACTCTGTGAAGTTTTCTGTTTTTGCCGATAGTTCATCGTTCTAATAGTGCTACATGCATGGGAACTGAATATCTTGAAATTGACAATAATGATCCCTAGCAACATGAACAAGGTAAAAGAAAGGAAACAAAAAAATATAAGAGGGTACAGGATAACCAGAAAGAGAATGACCCAGACATTACTGTAGCTGAGGACTGGAGAGGAAAAGCCAGAAGAGGTACCTGGTCATCTCTTTCATTAAAACAATAATGATCAATCACCATTTGATACCTGGAAAAATTATCCTGTTTGCCCATTTAACACAGGACCTTCCTCTCACCTTCCCTCTTAGTTTGCTTGGGCTTCTATAACAAAATACCACAGATTGGGTGGCTTAAACAAAATAATTTTTTTTTCATAGTTCTGGAGGTTGAAAGTCAGAGTGTCAGCATGGCCAGGTGCTAGTGAGAACTCTCTTCTTGGCTTGCAGAGGGCTGCCTTCTCATATGATCTTTCCTTGGTGCATTTTGTGTGAAGAGAGAGATCTCTCTCATGCTCTTCTTATAAGGTCATCAATTCTATTGGATTAAAAACTCACTTATGACATCATATTGAAGGTTAGGACTTCCACATGTTAATATGAGGGCTAAAACACCTTAGGGAGTTGGTTTTGCTGAAGTACCTCCTATCTAATCACTTCTAATTAATTCCAAGAGCGTCTTTTTGGCCCCAAAGTCCCAAATACTTTCCTGTGGAGTCTTTAGCTCAGCAAACCTTGAAAAAAACCTTCTTCATATAGTCCCACAAGTTATTAAGACAGATTGACTTTGTTCTGATGATATGTGGAAACATTCCACACTCATCATTATGTCTTACTGAAGCTAATTTTTGGCATATTATTTATGAATTACATAGCTAGAGTTCAGTCTGCTTCTTCACTGTAAGCTGGTCTGCAGCTTTCCCTTTAGTTACCATCTGTTTGAGTCAGATAGATATGTCTGGATTCAGACCCAGGCCATTTCCAAGCTGCCCTGTCCAAGGTAGTGAATTCTCTATGGTGACAGATATGACAGCTGAGGTAAATTTCACACTTGCCTTCTAGTTTTCTAGCACTTCACATGGACTTACTCAGAGAGTCCAGTTTTATAAATAAATCCACAAATTATCTCTTTTAATTTTCTTTTTATTTCCCCTGCCTCCTCCATATACAGAGATTGTTGCCTTCTTCCATCCCCTATCCTGAGCCTAGGAAAACCAAGCTATCTTTGTGTGGGCAACGTACTCAATAATCTTCCATTAGCAGATTTCCTTATAAATGGAGTATATAAGAAACAAGAGAAAAATATATTTTTTTTTGTTAGGACACTGTCTAATTTTCCTGGCCCTAATCTCTGAGTTTTTTTTTTTTTATCTCTGGGCCAGAATATTATGCTTATTTTTGTGGTGAGCAAAGTCAGACAAGATCACTGCCTTTGAGATGTTTAAAGTCTAGGAAGGAAATAGATTTCAATCAGATAATTAAAATAAAAGGAATATTTCAATAAAGGGTGTGCTCTGCCCTAAGGAAGTACTAGATGTGAGTGTATAACAAAGAGGACAAATTTAATTTGGGGAAATGAGAAAGGCTTCTTTGAGAAAGTGTTTGAGCTGAGAACTGAAGGTTGAATAGGAGTTATTTATAAGAAATAAGAGTGTTCCAGAAAGAAGAAAAGATGTATCCTGGAGCAGGGAGAATATGGCACATTGTACTACTGAAATAAGGCCAAATAAAAGGCACAGCAAATAAAAGTGATGTAAGATGAGGCTCAACCAAATGTTAGTGGTTTCTTTGTTTACTTCTTGTTCTTTATTAATTAATCTATAAGAAACCATTGAATTATTTTAAGCAAGGAATAACAGAATCAAATTTGTATCTGATATGGAATATGATGATAAGAGAAGTAGAGGTGACACTGATATTGAAGATATTTACTCACAGGTTATTTTGTGTTAGCACCTGAATGAACAGTGAGTGATACCATTGGCTGACAATAGAGAACACTAAAAAGAGAAACATCTGGAGGAAGACCACCAGTTTTGTTTTATTATTAGAAGTACTCTGGAAAGCCTTTAAGTCTTCCAAAATGTATACATCAAATAGATAATTAGGTGGTCAAGTCTGAAAATGAGAGAATTCAGGATTAGAAGTGAAAATTTTCAAGTCATCAGCATATAGGTGTAAGTGAGGTTATAGGCATCAAGAAGAGCATGCTGTGAATTCTGATGCTGAAGAAAACTGAGAATAAAAAACAGTACAACTCTGTGATACATAATTGAGGTTCTGAATCCAGATTGTGTCTAAATTTTGTTCCTTCATATAGTAGTTCAAGCTCCTTGTGTGGCCTCAGGCAATTACTCAATCTCTTAGAACCTCTATTCTCTCATTAGTTAAAAAAATAAAAAATAAAAACATAATACTTAGCTAATAATACTTAACCCCTAGGATTTTGTGAGCATTAAATGAAATAACACATGTAAGGTTCTAAGATTAGTGTCTGGCATATATAAAAAGCACATACTGAAAGTTAGTTGTGTCTTCTGTTTCTTATCATCGTTATTATTTTTGTTATCATCATCATTATTGATATTAGACAAAAGATGGTAAGTCTGCAAAGAATACATGGTTAACATGAGCACTGTCAACATGTTGATGGAAATAATCAAACTGAGAAACAGAGCTAAAAAGAGAAGAGAAAGAAGAAATGGCATCTTCTAAGAAGACAAGAATGACTGGGCTCCAAACCAAAGCTCAGATCAAGGCACTGGCCTTAGGAGGAGTCAGGACAGCTCTTCTATTGTAAGAAGAAGAAAAGAAGAGAGGAAGGATACAGACAACTCAACTATTAGCTCATGAATAGTCAAGGGAGTTCCAATCTGATGGCTTCTAGGCTTTTATGTTCTCTTAAAAACAAGTGTAAGCAAGATTCTCTCCTGAGAAAGAGGATGACAGATATACGGAGGTGAGAGGGAGATAGAAAAGAAAGTGAGTAGCCAAACATTTTAGGAATGTGAAGAAAGTTTAAAGATTCCGGCAGTGGGTAAGAGAAGAAGCTGACTTGATGAAATACAGCATGAACCTTGGTGGTTCTGAGAGACCATCGAAGTCAGTGAGAATAAATTTAAAGTAGAACCAATATGTTTTATTTTACAATTTATTTTTTATCTCATCTTGGTTTCATGACACAATCACAAACATAGTGGATGTTTGGATTCTTCAGGGTCAGTGTTTTAAAAAATGGGGGCAATATTTAACAGAAGGATAAGGGATTTGTGGTACTATTAAAATGATGGATGCTGTAGTGCAAGCTGGATGAGAGGGGAACTGGAGTAAATGCGTAAGAACAAAGAGGGGAATATGATGAGATCCAGCAATACTATAATGACAAATAAGGAGAGTTAGAAGGGGAGGAGGCTACTGTGAGAGACAATGCCTGCATTCAAGCTGTTGGAAAGAGGCCACCATATGCAGTGTCTTCCTCCCCAGTAACTCTAGTCTTCTTTCCAGAAGTTCCTGCCCCACCTCCATACCAATGACCAAATCAAACAAAACACCTTTGTATGTAACCAATGAGTTCATCAACTACTAATGTCATATTGCTAGTCACTCTTTTTCTTATTGTCAAATGATTAAACTAATGAATAATATATGGCTGTTCTCACTTATCTTTCATTTATTTGCCTCAAGAATATTATTTCTGTGCCCAACACTATAAAAATTCTATTCTCCACTCTAATGTTACTAATGTTCTCTCTTCTGCCAAATCCAATAATACTTTTTCATTAATTATCTTGCTTGAAAAAAAGTAAGGACTTTGAGAGGCAAAGAAAGTAAATTTCAGGTGGAAAGAAAGGTATGTGGGCAAAACTAGAAAAGTATTATTCAAGGTGCAGTGCAGAGCCTATGGACAATAAGGACATATGTTAGAGATAGCAGAAGATAAAATTGGAAAAGTAGGGCAGGGATGATTTCAGTTGACTTTTGTACACTAGGTTCTCTGTTTAGACTTAATTCTATAAGCAATGGAGGAACATTAAGTTTTTAACAAAGAAACAACATAAGGACAGTGCTATTTTAGGAAAATTAATCTATTCAACTTCAGAATATATTAGATGTGACTAAGGGTTATGGACCTAATTAGGAGGATTAAATTTCATGCAAGAAACATTTATTGAGCTTTCCTATGGACATGTGCTATCCATTGTCCTATGATATTGTCTTATGGACAAACAACATGCTGGCTCCAGGTATGACACAAAGAAAATAAAATATGATGTATGTTTTTTAGAACACTATCAGTCCAGTAATAGGAGCAGTAGGAAAGAACTTTGAAAAAATAGTTATAAAATAAGGTGTTACAAGAGATGTTTCAAACAAAAAATATTCACTAAAGTTTATGCAAGTTTCAAGGAGCAATCAGTTAAGACCAATTAAAGTAGAGGGTTAATAGAAGGTCTCACAAAGTTGACATGAGTGAGGTTTTCAAGGATAGAATATCAGTTTCAACAGTTGGTAGAAGTGATTTGAGGGTTTTCCCCTTATTACTCTATAGTCTCTGCATACTGACTTTACAACTCCCAACCCCAAAGGCTAGTATTGGCTTGGAGTTTCAGGTCAATGGTTGTGGAGAGCTTGAATGTGAACCATGCTCCATCCTCTAAATGTTCTGACTTGAGGGGAAATCAGAATCAGGCTGCTGGAACAATCCGATTCCTGCAGTAATGAGATATTGTTGACTATTGATCTACCAGAAGACTGCATTGATGATCTGTCCTGTTGGTGACTAGGGAGCAGTGAAAAGAGACACAGAGGAGGGAGTGGTAGCTAGAAAGAGAGAAGGTTATGAATGGTCCCAGCCTCAAGCCTATTTTAAGAGACTCTGGTTCTACTTTCTTTGGGTTCAGAGTTAGGGGTTACAGGTTAACTCCTCAGTGCAGGAGACAGTGAAGGCTGCTGGCAAGAATAGAAAAATGGCCAGCTACATACTGACTGGCTCTATATTCTCAAGCAAATAATCTTCCTTGACTTATTGTTTCTACCTGTAAATTGAGGATTATAATCCATGACCTTTTGTTATCACACTAAGTGAAAAATGAGATCCTGTAGGTGAAGGACTTTTAAATCACAAAGACAAAGGAGCTCTTACATAAAATTTTCAGAGAGTATTGTCAGCATCAACTAACATTTATGAGTGCTTGTTTTGCACAGTGCACCATTTCATATTATGTACACTGAATTAACTAAAACTACAAATTGTCCCTATGTTTAGAGAATTTATTTTTCAGAAATGGATAGATTTAGAGGTGATATAAGTATATTCATAGAAGAGATGAAGGTTTCAAAGGAGAATCAAAAAGTACTTTAAAAAAAAAAATTCTCAAACCTCATCTTTGGCTGACTTGAGAATTTTATTCATTTTTACCACTTGTATTTCTTGTGCTGATACCCCAGGATCAAGCAGGGCCCTGCAAACTTTGTAGTCAGCTCTATTCACTAGCAGCCTGTCCACAGTGCAGCGGTAAGTGGGAAACATACAGAGGCCATTGACAGACGTCAATAGCGGGTATTAAGCATGACATCTGCCCTGGTTTGGGAAAGTAAAAGCTAGGGGAAGAAGTAAACAGGTCTTGGGTGGGATTGTATCAGGAGCCATCTTTGATCCTGCTGTTGGGATTGAGGGAGTGTATGATAATGACAGCAGAAAGAGAATCTTCTCTTAGAGTAGGGATTGGAAAATGCTGGGTATCTCACACTGTAGAGCTAGTGCTCTGGAAGCCTCTTATCTGATGTGTGACAGCAACTATTTTCCCAAGAAAATTAAAGTGACTTAGTCAACTAACCTGAAATTTCCAGCAAGGCTGTGCTGGAGGTATGGAAGTTTCTCACCAGACTGGAATCCCAGAGAGCAGAGCTCATTGACCCTAGTGGTGGGATTCCACTACCACCTAGTGGGCAGTAAAGGTGCTGCCTCCTTGTCCCTCTTCACTCCAGAGAAAGTCAAGGTGACTGGAAAGGAAATAGCCAAGAAAGGGGTTAATTTAGAGTCCTACTTAAGGTCATGACTATTAGTTCTCTCAACCACTTGAGGAAGAGTATCTGACTATTTTATTGGTTGGATTAAAGAACGTGGGGGGCCTGTGACCCCTGTGATCTGGATGTGTCCAGGCTGCTGTAGATTAGTAAACTGATCAGAGAAAGGCATTAGGCCTCACAAGAGAATATTTCTTTTTATATTTGATGTAAGAGAACTTAAAATTTTACTGCAAATCAATTCTCTATAGTCTAAATGTAGTTTGGTCATTTCTATTTCCCTTGCTGCCACCTTATGCACTAATATGTCATTTTGGGAACAGCTTTTTGACGGCAGTTGCAGTACTCACGGTTTTATATATTAAAAGAATTACTGTCCATTTATGTATGCTCACAATGAGACTAAAACTGCTGGAAGGCACATAAACAAGCAATTGCAGAAAAATGTGATAAGAGCCTATAAGGATTAATTTTATGGGTTAACTTGGCTAGATGATGTACCCTGTTTTAGATCAAGCACCAATTTAGATGTTGCTGTGAAGGTAATTTTTGGATGATATCACCATTTATAATCAGCAGACTTTGACTAAAGCAGATTACCCTCCATATTGTGGGTGGACCTCATCCTCCCATTTGAAGGCCTTAAGAGAAAAGACTGAATACTCCTGAGGAAGAAAGAATTCTACCTCCAGACAGCCTTCAGACTTGACCTGCAAAGTCAATTCATCCCTGGATCTCCAGATTGCCAACCTGTCTTACAGATTTCAGACTTGCCAGGACCATAATTGCATGAGTAAATTCCTTAAAATAAATACAATTATGTGTGTGTGTGTGTGTGTGTGTGTGTGTGTGTGTGTGTGTGTGTGAGAGAGAGAGAGAGAGAGAGAGAGAGAGAGAGAGAGAGAGGCTAATACAGAGTTGTAATAGACAGCTGTTCAAAGGGATCTCACAGAGAAGTTTTTTCTGCTTGGAGAAATAAAGGTATAGAGGTAAATTTATATCAGTGAAAACACTTGAGTTACTTTTTCAAGGACAGGCAAATAAAGGAAATAAAAATAAATTTTCTAGGCCTAGGGAATAACCAAAAATAATCTGCTCAGAGACACTCATTATGCAAGTCAAGTAACTTTAGTGTATGGTGTCCAGGATGATAAGAACCTGGGGATGAGAGAGAATGGAGCAGGTTACCTAGGACAAGGTTGAGAAAGGCTTTGATTGCTAAAGGTTTGGCCTTTATCAGAGATACTAAGATATTTGATGGTATGGGTGTGAATACATAGTGTGAATTGAAGGTAAGAAGTAGGATGTCTGAGTTTCAAGGTTGCTAGGGATAGACAAGTAAACGCTAGGAGGCCTACTATATATTTTAGCTCAAATTCTAATAAGTAAAATCTATAGATGTGAAGATTGAGAATCAAAGATAACACTGCAGAAGTTCTTCAGGGTTATCTTTGAAATCAGTGTTCTCTCTGTTCTTCTCTAATATCTTATTGAAAGAAAATAGAGTATGATGGTTAAGAGGGTTGGTTCTGCCATCAGACTATATTAATTCAGGATCTCCCCTCCATGATTTAGATAATCTTGAACCAATTACACTCTCAACTTTCATCTCTTCATTTACAAAGAGGGTAATAATAGTACCTGCCTCATTGGGCTATTGAGAGAATTAAATGAGACCATACGTGCAAAGCGCTTGGCACAGTGCTGGGCATCTTGCTTTTAAAAGCTCATTAAATGTTATTTATTATCAGGGTAAAGCTTTTTAATCAAGAACTTAGCATTGTTTGACATGAGGTTGGCAATTTTTTACAAAGGTTAGTTCCTAATACTGTTCCACCTCTTTTTTTAAATAGTCATGCTGGTCTATTGATCAGGAGCACACACTTCGGTCTTCTGTTTTTGAAGATGATCCGTTAGGGTTTCAGCATGTTCTTGTTTTCCCAAAGGGAAAGAAGAAAGACACTAATTCCGATTGTGTCAATCAATAGCCAGAATACAGAGAAGTTAGAGGATATATTACTCACCTATTCTGGTGTTTACCTTGTATTCAGGATCCCAGTGAGCCACTGTGGAACCTGTTTAAGGGTGGTCAGGATGTGCTGTTTGTTCTAATGTCATGTTTGGAAAGGAAAGGCATCTCATACAATCTTCACCCCCTCAAGCTTCCTGTACTTTTCCTATAAGCTCTAAATTTCTGCTGTGGGGGCTCTGGCTAAAAGGTGAAGTGATCAGATGGTTAAATGATTGAGAAATAGCCTCATAGAGAGCCTGAGGCAGCATGGTCCTCATTAATATATTTTACTCAGACCCCTAGGGCAAGACTGACAACTGGACAATTGCACTAGTCATCTGCCTAGAAGTTGGTATCAGAAATGTATATTCTCCTACAAGGTTAATGCTTGTTGAATATTCTTGGGACACCTATAGATAGGTATTGCACAGAACATATGATCAGTTGAGACATTTTAAGCTACCACAAATTTGCAAAGCTATAAAAATAATGATTCAAACATGCACACACACACATGCTTATGCTCATGTACACCAACACAAACACATATACACACATCCCCAAGAATCAAATAAAATTCAGGACTTCCATGAGAGGAGTCCCAGAGAACCTATCTCAAATGAGACTCTCCTAAAACTCAGTGCTTCACCCTCTCTGAGCCCCCAGACTCCTCCGTAAAGAAAAGTTAAGAGCACTGCTAAGTTCTGAAAACTATTTTGCTAAGTTCAGAGTTAAATTTTGTGTTCAATGGCAGTAGCTATTTTAAGATTATGACTTAGACAAGACTTTTCTCCCACTAATTTTGATTTCTCAGCTTTTATATTTTGTGTTGGTACTGATGACGTACCAATATTTCATATCTATACTTTATATATTAAAATGCTTTTTATTTGAGGCAAATATATAAATACACATATTTGTCTCAAATCTTACACAATAGTAATAACACTAACATCTGCGACATCTCCACTTTCATGCTGCTTTTCAAAGAATACATATTATTCCATAATTTATATCATACCTAATTTATAGCCATAGAAGTTCTCTCCAAAGACCATCATGGTTATAAATCTCATGAATCTTATTTCTATAAATCCTAGAGTCACAGAGAAGATCTTATTTCTTCTAATGGCATTATCTAGTCTCTGTCTAACCAGGTGAAGGTTGGATTTTGAAACAAAGTGGTACTCCAACTTAAAAAAATATAGGTCTGAAGGTTATTTCTCTTACTGACACATTGCTGAGACTATGAAACAGCCTTGGTTAACCCAGTAGTTAAGGTGAGAAAAACTGAGGACCAAAGAATTAATGCAGAATTAGAGCATAAGAGATCTAGACCATGATCTTAGACTTGACATGACTGTTTTGGTGCTGCAGGAGTCACTAAACTAACCAGGACACAATTTCCCCATTTCTTATAGGACTGAATGAGCTTAATTAAATAATAAACTTTCAAAAACATTTAAAAATGTTTATCAAGCAAAATCTTCTGATTAATCTAATGATGATGATGATGATGATGATGATGATGATGATGATGGTGATTAAAGTATTACTAAAACTGGTGGATACAGCACTGTGACACTCTCTTTCTCCCTTCAGGAATGAAGAACATTTCCCTTCAGCTGTCAATAGCAGAAAGTCCTCAGTGTCACACCTCTTTGCGGACTTCCTCAGCTAAAGAAAACTGCCACACCCCTACCCACACCTTGTTCAAGGGCAGCTTCCATCCAATGACTGATCAATACAGAGTAGAAAGGTTTAGCTCCCTATTTCAACCCACAAGAGCTCTAAAGGGCTACCCAGCACCAGAGCTGCTCATGGGATTGGCTGAAGATTCAGTTGGTGCTTTATTTCAGCTCAACTTGTTCTTCATTCTGATCCTGTTTTTTTCCCCCACCCTTCCTTCGGCTAACCCAAGAGTGTGCTGTCATAATCAGTGTACTGACCTCCAACTCAAAGTACACTCCTGGAAACAAAATTGTGACATTAACTAACATTGTACCCTCATTATGTTTTAAGACCTGATAGATTTTCCCTATGCATGATCTTCCTGCATGGTCTTGCACAGGAAGGCAGTACAGTGCAGAAAATTACATTACAGATCTTGGCATCTTTAGCCTAGGTGTGTTGTATCATGTTGTGGTATTGAACCTGGACAATACTTTGCCCTTTCAAATCCTCTTCTCTCATCAGCAAAATAGACTTTATTAATAAAACTAATATTAATATTTGTTGGAAATATTAAACAACTCGTAATACTAAACTCCAAATATTAAACAAGATAACATTTTCAAGGAGTAGCATCCTAATGGCATTTACATGAATTCAGCTACATCTCTTGTAAAATTATTATTGTACCACTTATATTATACAGGCAGTGGAAACAATCCAGCCTAAAATAATCAGCATAGCATAGTGGTGAGGGAAAGAGATCCTAAGGCCTGCCTGCTCGTGTCCATGTCTGGTGCCGTATTATGCCTCAGTTTCCCATCTGTAAAATGAAGATAATAATAGTAACTACTATAGCATGTTTCAAAGATTGAATGATTTAATATATGTGAGGTGATCGGAAGAGAATCTAGTAAAGCTCAAAAAATATTAGTTAATAAAAAGTTATTGCATGTTGCATAAAGAAGGAATGGATATTTTTTTAAAAAGCAAATCAATCAATCAATAAATAAATAATCAAACAAATAAATAATCCTTTTTTTTAAATGAATGAATTATAAGAATTTCTGACCATGGATATTGAGGTACATTAGTTTTCAGATGTCCAGATCAGTGAGTTAAAATGGTTCACTAACAAACCAGAGGAAGAAAATGAAATGTTTATCGATGGCAAAGAGTTAGGAAAATATATGCAAGCCTGGATTCACAGAACCCTGTATAAAGTGTTAGATTTTATGAACTTTAAGGAATTTTCAGGGGTCAGTTTGAAATTATATACTCCCTTTATTCACAGATGACACTACAACTCTTGTAAAGAGGATTTCTATTATGAAACAGTGCTTGTCACAACATATATAAATAATTGAAAATTATTAATATTAAGTAAATGTGAAGAGCTTAGAATGATGCTAAGCACCTGTCAGATGCTATATAAAATTTTGTTATTATTGTTATTGTTCTAATTTTACAAATCAAAACATATAGATGTTAAATAGCACTTGAGATAAGCCCCAGTCTTCAGACTTGAAACTCTAGGTTCTTAACCACTTTGCTGTACTTGAAAGCAATACATACATACATACATACATACATACATACATACATACATACATACATAAAAGGAAATCTGACTGGTTGGAGGAGTGCATAGTGGGAGACTAATGCATTACCTCCATAACTGCCTCAGTCCCTGAAACACTTGAGTGAATTCTGGTCCTATAATATTCTGTGGGGTATGGTTTAAAAACCCACAGAGGGTAATGCTCCTTCTAGTTCCAAAATCCTATGATTCCTAATAAGACTTATGCAAATCCAGTCACATTTTCAGAGGGACATTTGCAAGATGGCTTCTCTGATCTAGGTGTGCAGCCTGCCACCTTACAGAAAAATTCATTTCTATACACTAGACAGGTTTAATCCAAATCCTTAGAAAAAATAAAGATATCAGCAGACATTTCAACCTCACATTCCATCTTGACCAGGAGATACTCTTCAGCCACAGAAACCAGAGACCATGGCAAATGTTCTATCCTGCTCATGTTTACTAGGTCTTTCCTAGAAAACATTATAAAGAAGGGATATGATTAACAGAGATTCAACTGCATGGATATTGAGAGCAAAGAAGAAATTAATTAAGTTTATTCATGCTTATAAGACTTGGCCTTTTGGAAGAGTACAGAACCTCCTGGTAAATAGAGAATTCTTGCCACCTGCTCCCTTACATCATCCATTTGAACTTTTCTCTTAATATCAGCCATGAGTTCTTTGACCTTGGCTCTCCATGAAGCACTTAACCTTGTTCTCAAGACCTATTGTAGTAATTACTGCTAAACTTTGCCCATTTGGAAGCTGCTGAACCAAAACCTTTGCCAGGTGAAACCACTGGCCCATTATTCTGTAGCTTTTACCACTAGGCCAAGTGCAGCCTTGCTGCCCAGTAACATGACCCTGTCATATTGAAAGAGAGCAAGAGAGAGTGCATGAGGGGTGGCTACAGGGTGGGGCCTGTGCTTGGTTTTTCTCAGTGTCACTGTCCTGGTATTTGAAAGATTTACAGAAAGTTAATTTAGTAGGATTAACACACCATTTTAATGCATACAAATTAGCCTGTAAAAAAAGCACCCAAGTGCTAAGAATTTGAATTCTGACCTGAATCTGGGTCTGGGTTTAGGAAGGCCATCCAAGGCCTAGAGAGAGAACCAGCACCCTCTAGCATGCAACCAAGAGATTGCTGAGAAGGCTCCCAGAGAAACAGATGGAGCAGTTGAGTAATCTCATCCATGTCCACAGGGCATGGAAAGAGAAGTGAAAAAGTACAAGGCCAGGATGGAAGCTGAGACCCCCAAACAAGGCTTGGACCAGAGGTAGGAGGCAAGCCTGTGAAGGCGTCCCTGTGATGCTTCAGGGGACTTCAGAAGCTTTTTATACAGGGGCTGTGTGTGGCAGGAGACCTTAAGGGTCACTGGGTTGATTGAGGCACTAAAGTCCTAACAGAAAGAGAGGTGGGCCTAATGAAAGAGATATCTTTCTCAGAGCCTTTTTTATACACTCCTTCTGCACACCTCCCAGTGTTTGACTTCCAAGTGAAGGTTCCTAGGAAAGCGAGGATGAAAACTTGTAATGGGTCGGTGACATGGCACTCTGTCCATCCTCAGAATTGGTGAGCTCATAAAGAAGAATCAACATGAAGGAGCAGCAAAGAAGAAATGAGAGATAAGGTCGAGGCTATTATTTTCTGCTCTGGCTCCATTGTCTGTGGCCCAGGATTTTTGGAAAATTATTTATAATACCCACTTTCGCTCTGCAGATTACTACCGACACTAAATAAGGCAAAGTATGCTTTTTCTCCCCTTATGGTTTCCATTTATTTTTTTTCTTTTCAAACCTAGTTGATATTTTTGATAGAAAACTATGTAAAATTTAGCGGGGTTATATAAAGGAAAGGCTAGGCAAAGGCTGGCCAGAATCGGAACTGTACCTGAAAAATGTGGGCTCTGCATGGCAGAGCAGCTTAGATTGAGAGTTTTAGGAGGCTGGCACTGGGTCCCCACCCAATGCTGTGGCTTGATAGGCAGTGTATCAATCAGGAACGCTTCAGATGCACATCTCAAAAACACTGTCTACAGTGGCTTAAACAATTAGAAGGATCAATTTTCTTCTACAATGAGCATTCCCAGGGGGAGGGCTGCTACTGTGTGTTTACCAACTCAACCAAGCCAGCACTCAGGTCTCACTAGTCTGATTTTACAGCCTGAGACACATATGCTCACAGAAGAGGAGAGGAAAATAAAGCAGCTACATCAGGAGAACAGGCTTCCCCAGGACCTCACACTAGGCCCCACTCATGCCTCCTAGACCAAGCTGTGCTCCCAGGCAAAGGAGCTGGACATGGCCCCAAGCAGTCAGCCGTTCCTGCGACAGAGTGTAATAAATAGTTATAGGGGAAGAGAAAGAAGAAAAAAAGGGAGAAAGAGTAAAGATAGGAAGAAGAGAGAAAGATTGAGAGAAAAGATGGAAGAAGGAAGATGAGGGAGGGAGAGAAGAAGGAAAGTATCCTTGGCTTGAATTAAGAAGAAATGAACTTCTGTGTCAGCTCTATTGTTAACTAGGAAGACTTGAGAATGCCAAATTCTTTAAGCTTCAGATTTTTTGAAAAATTATAAAGTGAGGATACTGGTATTGACTCTGCAAGAATATTATAAAGATTAAATATTTAAAGTATGTAAAAAGTCATCTTATAAATGGTTCTGTAGTGCTAATCGTTTTTAAACTGATTGCTCCAACATGAGCATGATTGGTGACAGCCATTTGGCACTGCAGGTCAATTTCCAGGAGCAACTGTAGCATGACTTGAGCTTGACAAGCCTCGCCCCCCAGATCTGACATAAAATAAAATGGATACTGTACTTTCAAAGACATTTTCAGGTACCGATTTTACATAGATAGGCAGAGCTAAATTGCTGACACCTTAACAAGGGTCATAGTGAAGAATAACCATCAGATGGCAGCAGAGTTCTTCCCAGTTACTTCAGATTTCCCAGGGACCCCAATTAAAGAAGTTCTATAGCAAACTAAGCTCTGTTAAAAATATGCACGCCACACCTTTGCTACACTTATTTCTCTTTGCAGACTTTTCACAAGCTCTTTTTGTTTGTCTTCTCTGGAACTGGAAGTCAACCAGCTCAGTATAAACACGGAGTGGAGCTGCAAAGGGATTTGGGAGATAGGCACACAACCTTAGCCAGGATACTGATAAATGAGTCTCATCACCTGGAAAATGGGAATCACAATAGTATCTATGCCATGGAGTGCTGTAAATTTTAATTAAAATTATATCTGTAAAGCACCTAACACAGTTTGGGGACTAAAATAAACACCTAATGGGTTTGTAATGTCTCCTAATCTTTCTCTGCTATAAAGGTTAGCATCCAAAGAAGCCTTAAAGATAGTATAGCAAGAAGAAAAAAAAAAAAGGTATTTTAGACCAAAACTCTGATCATAGCCATTTCTGTCTTCCTAAGGAGTGAACTGCTGAATCTCTGGGTGTAGATCATCCTTTAAACAAAAGAAAACATTTTGATGAGGTTTCTGCTCCAAGGGAGATGGGCCCATGCTGGACGCTGTGTATGAATGAGGGTGAGACAGAGAGAAGCTGAATCACCCATCACCAGATATGAGCAAGGTCGGCAGCAAGTGTATAAAGAGGACCGAGACTCAGACAGAGTCTGGGAGACAAGAGGCCTAGAACCCCACAGTGGGAGAAAGAACCAGAGAGAACCATTCCAATAGATTGGAATGTCCAGGAAACTTGAAGAACGGGTGTGTCTCTTGAGCAAATATGGATTATTCGTCATGCTGTGATGTGAATACCTGTCCTATCTCCAAGCCTTCAACAAAGGTTTAATGCACACCCACTGCATTACTAGCACTGTGGGTGCCATCCCATAAGAGGCAGAAGGAAGTGGCAGCCATGGGTCTCAGACAAAGAAACTTAGATATCTAGCAGTGGAGCAGATGGATGGACTCTCATGGGGGTCGGCAGAAACACTGGGAAGAGAACTTTCCTTACTATGTGGCAGTGCATTTAAAGTAAATTAAACTTTTTAGTTGGAAATAATTTCAAAACTACAGAATGTTGAAGAACAAGACTAGTGCAAAACACCTATAAACCTGTTGTCCAGATTCACCTCTTGTTAACATTTGACCCTATTTGTACTATCATTTGCTCTATATATCTATCTATACACTCTCACATAACATTTTTGTCCTTTTCTCTGTAACTCCCCAGGGTAAAATGTATTCCTCATGGCTCTTTACCTTTAAATAGTTAAGTGTGATTTTCTAAGAATAGAACTATTCTTTCATAATCACAACATAGTTATCGACTTCAGTAAATTCAACATTGGTGAAGTACTTTAATTGACTAACTACATCTTCATTCAGTCAAGTGGCTTAGTGTGGTCCTCAATAGCACTTTTCTTTTCCAGTACAGTCTGCAGTTTAGGTGAATTATTAAATTCGCTACTTGTATTTCTTTAACTTTATTTAATCTAAAACTTCTACACAATCTTCTTTGTTTTCTTAATGGCATTGATATTGTTGAAAAGTACCACTTGCCCCCTTTTAGAAAATATATATGGAATTCGTATTTTTAGTTGTCTGATACTTCCTTATGCACACATTGAGATTATACATTTTCACCCAGAATACAACATAGATGAAACTGAAACCTTCTCAGATAATACACATGAAACATGATATTCAACTGTTCCTCAATGGGGATGTTCATTTAGATCACCTGCTCAATGTGCATGATTTCCATTCTGTGGAATTACTCTGTGTTCCACTTGCAACAATAAACAATGTCCAGAAAGACACGTAAAATCATGTGGATATCCTCCTCTTACCATTTTCCCACAGTCTAGCACCCAGTAGCGATTCTTACCTAATCCAGTCTTTACTTTGATGGTTGTAAATGATGATCTTCTGTCTCCTGCATTCCCTGTACAGTTACTAGACAGCATCCAGCATTCTACTGTAATCAGAAGCCTTCTTCCCCCCATTTATATATGTATGTATGTGTGTGCGAATTATCTGTCTGTCTATCTATCTATCCATCTATCATCTATCTATCTATCTATCTATCTATCTATCTATCATCTATCTACTTATCATCTGATTGGACTTTTGAAACCCATTTTTTAATGGCTTATAATTCATTATCGTGCTTAGTCATTTTGATGCTTAAAGTATCTCAGATTTGGCCTATGGGAACCCTTTGAGGCTGGCTTCTATGTCCTTGTGACATGTTCTCATTATGCTTCTTAAGTACTTCCTTTCTTTTTCACATGGTATTTTCATCTTGAACCAGCTATTGCTGGTACCATATTGGCCATTGCTCAGGAGATTCTTGTTTCTTTTTGGTATTAGAGTCCAAGGTTTGGGCAGCAGGTGCATTCATTGCTCCTGGCTTAACTTTACCTCTGGGCCCTTCCAATAATCAGAGCTGTGAAGTATTTGCACGCACAGACACATGTGCATAGATGTACACACTCACATATATACATATACATTTATATATGTACACATACATGCACAAGCATGAACATGTACACAGACATATACACAGTTTAGAAATCATGAATTCTCATTGATATCTTTAATTCTCTTTCATCCACATAAGACCTTTTTCTTGCCTTGCTGGACTGGAAATCTACTCCATTTTAATTTAACATTAAAGCAAAGGTTGATTTAATGAAAATAGAAAATCTATGGCCAATTTGGCAACACATAATAGAGTTACAGTAGCAGAAGGAGAAAACCACAAGAAAGCTAGAACTGGGGAGAATGAATGAAAAAAATCATTATAAATATATTTCCATTTATTTATATACTCATTTAAAAACATTTTTAAGAGCCTACTAAGTTTCAAGCACTATTTTAAGTGTTGCAATACAGCAGTGAACAAAAAATTAAAAGTCTCTAACTTTAAGAAACAGTAAGTAGTGTGAGGCACAACATAAAATTAATATAAAGTATAACAAATGTTCATGGTGAAATACTGTAAAAAAGACCAAATCAGAAGGGTGAAGGGTACTTGAGTAGTGAATAGAGGTTGACATATTATAGAGAGTTTGGGGGCTGAGGAGTAGGCCTTTCTGATAAGATTGTGTTTGAGATAAGACCCGAAGGAAGTGAAGGAGCAGCCACAAAGATACAAGAGACCCAAGCAAAAGGTAAACAAATCTCTTCCTTGTAAGATGTGATGAAGGAAAAGTTAGAGGGCTTTTGCCAGAGCGCAGCAGGTGAGGGGAGAGTGGTAGAAAAGCTGAACTGAAAGAGGCTGTGCAGGGTCAGGTCCTGCTGGGTCTGGAAGGATAGGCTTGCACTATTGGAAGCCACTGGACGAATCTGAGCAGAGTAGTGGCATGGTCTGACTTTGGTTTCGCAATAGTTATTGCAGCCATTCTGCAAGGAACATACTGCATGTGGACACAAGGGAAACAGGGAAGTTCAATTAGTGAGACATGGTAAAAGCCAGAGATAAGCTGGAGACTATTACAATAATCCAGAGATGATGAGGTCTATACTAAGGGTATAACAAGTGTGTGCACTTTAAAGATGGAGACAGGCATCAACTAGCAAGTATTTACTAATGGTCTTTTTGTGTCATACATTATGATAAATTCCATGAAATACAAAGATGAACAATACACAATCAAGCCCTCAAAGAGCTTGCAGTTTTTGGAGACTATAGTAAATGAGCCAAATGTATACACAGGTATTGCAGGTATTGAGGGTCACTTTGATACACACTGTAATAGTGGTCAAGAGTGGTCCCAACCACATGCTTTAGTCACAGAGATGAAATATCAGTTATCTATATATATATATAGACTCAAAGAAAGCTTCAGAGAGCAGGTGATTTTGACAGAGGGAGGTGAATGAAATCATGAGAATCTTGGATAAAAGAAAGCATCTTCAGTTTCTGAATCTCCAGGTCCAGTCACAGTTCTCATTGTGACCTTCTGAGTTCTGTCATGCCTTTGGATATTCTCAGAATTGTCCTCCATAATTTTACAATGAAGTCCCTTTATGTAATCCATCTTCAGTGTTTCTTTTCCTTGCAACCAATGAATCAAGTCTGAGACATAAAGATAAGAATGTGGAATCAACAGATCTGATTTGGATCACCTAGATGAGCATGGCGAAGGAGAGAAAGAAGTCAGGAACCATGTCCAGATTTCTGGCCCACGTAGGATAGCAATATCTTTAAAAAGAAGAAATATTCATAAAAAGGATCATAATTCAGTAAAAAAATGACTGTGTTTTCAGACAGGTTGAGTTTGAGCTTCTTGCATAATGTAGATGGTACACTTGAAGCTGAGGGATAGCCATGTGGGAATCGGAATTCTAGAAGGCATTGAGAAGCATTGCTGATGGAGCTATGGGAAATTGCAGGGAGAGAGTCAAGTGTGAAACTCTGCAGAATGCCTATGCTATGGGCAAAAAGGCAGTCTTCACACATGAAACTAAAATGAGCAGTCAGGAACAAGGTAAACTGAATAGGAGAGAAGGAGGCCAGCAAGCACCGTGAGTGAAAAGTTTTTCCAAGGGAAAAAATAAAAAGTCCTTCCTTAGACTTCAAATGACCTAATTTACCATGTCCATTTTATTTAACTTATCTATTTAGATGACTTAATTCCTATATTAAGCTATAACTTAAGAGATCAAACTATGCTCTCTTGCCAGACTTAGCAGAGTGGTTAATCAACAGAGGTACACTAATTGAATAAATAATAGTCCATAATACTGTGGATAATTCTGTGTAGCCCTAAAATGCTATTTCACAGACTAGGATTTTTTTTAAACTGGAGTCAAGACAAAGTATGAGTAATAATGAAATATGTTTTCTACAAATGCAAATAATTAAAAGTAAAGTAAATATACATTCGCCTATAAAAATTAGTTGGAAGAGTCCTGACACACTCTTCTGTAACCTTTGGTGTCTCTAGATCTTAGTAGTATCCATTGATGCTGTTGTTAAAAGCCTTGAGCCCTTCCCTCATGCACCTCAGAAACATTAGGTATTTCCAATCTGTCAAAGCCACTCAGCTCTTTGCCCTTTTATCCTTTCCTCTATTTATTCTTATCTGTAGAAACCCTCTCTTGTCATCTGTGGGCCCTCAGGTAAGTAACTACATCTTTCTGGGTCTCATTTTTTCCCATGTGCAGATTGGGAAGACTGCTGTACTTGTCTAAATACTAATCTCAAACATTTTCTTTTTCCTGCCGTCTATTTAGTCTTCCTCAGGGAGCAGAGCTCAGTCCTGCTTCTATGTCTTGCCTCTGTGCTCCCAGGGTAATGTTTCAGATGTTTCAACACCACACTGCAAGTGATTGCTGACTTTCTCCTGTCTCCATTTTCAATTAACAGCTTGAGCTTGTGAACCATATCTTACAAATCTTTGCATCCTAAGTATTTAGTTGAGGGCTGTGTTCCACAAATGTTTGTTGAATTCGATCCAAAAGATCACCAATTTACTTTCTAATCATAAATACTTTGCTTTTTCTAAATTTAAATGCAAATCAGATTTATGTCTTTTTCTTGGTTGTGTGAACAGAATAGAATATAATGGAAATTTTGTTTTACATCTTATTTACATTTCTTGGTTTATTTTATATTTATTATCCAAAACTCCTATGAGAATGTGGAAAGATAATGTTTCTTTTTTATAGAGAAAAATGAAGAAAAAGCAAAAAAAAAAATTTTAAATATATTCTGGGAATTCAACTAGGAATGAACTTGTCTTTCTCAATTATGGACACCAGGGTAGCGATGACTTCATAAATACAAAATAATGAATAAATAAATGCTGTGGCCAAACCTGTAGTTTACAGAGAAAGGTGTGGTGCACAAGACTTGTGAAAAAAAATTAATATCTAGAACTATTCTGCTCAGGGAAGCTCTTTAAAGACCCATCATAAGCACATAGGGATTCAAAATCCATGGTCAGTAGAAAGGATATTAAATAGCTGCTGGCAAAAGCAGGATGTATGCACTGTATGTGAGCTTGCAGGGGACTGCCAGAAAATCTCCATGTGCAATAATGTCATTCTTAATGACCTTTTTTAAAGTCCTGTGAAGAAACCAGTCTTTTGGCCACCATCCATCACTTCCAAAGCCAGTAGCAAAGCCATCTTTGGCAAGACTTCTGCTCTCTAAGCCAAGCCACCAACAACTACTCTTTCGCACAAGACTTACTGGCCTAACCTACACTCTGCTAACCACATAGGCGACGCCCTCATTACTGGGTTTCAAGGAGGCCATTGAGAGGGTGAGTGGGTAGCTGGGGAAAGAGAGCATATGAAACCAATTTCAAAGTGCAGACAGTAATTTGTAGAAAGTTTAGTGTGGGTTGTGACAGAGGGGTGATGAAATACTTAAAATTGGCCCAAAATGGGTTGTCTTTGTAAGAACAAGTGGGAAAAACATGTGAGAGGATTTAATGAGGGTGAATTTGGAATAGTGCTCTATTGCTATGTCTTTTTCACATGTAGACTAAAAATTGTTGAATCCACCCCTTCTCCTGCCATGTCCCCCTGGACAGTGTTTATAAAGGTCAGTCGTGTCTTAATTATTAACATGTATGTCATTTTTCCTGGCAGACCTGGTAAGACTGGTGTCATCATTCATTGATTCATGTGGTCTCCTCCACCGGGTCTGGAATAGTGACTGACACATTTTCTTTTCTCAAGTCATATTTGTTTAGCTTATTTAACTTTATTACTCTAATAAAGGTAAAGAAAAATAAAAGTCATTGGTGGCACTTATTATGATCAATTAGTAAAACTCAAAAGCCTAAGAGTCGAAAGATTATACTGATGCCTGAAAGTGTGCCATACTCTAAATAAGGTGTTATTTATTATAAAACAGTAAACTTACTACCTGATGTGGGGGTGGAACGGAGATTATCTGTGTCATTTGATGACCATGCTTTGGATGATAGTTGAGATATTTATGTAAATCAGTATAATTAGAACTTCCATGTGGATTTTTATTTTAATAAATGTTAACTCTTTTTCTAGGATAATAATAGTATGAGGAAATAAAAAAACAAAGGTAAAAAAATCATAAATAGAAAGAATGAACTGGACCTCACCTGACTAAGAGCACAGATCTTCAGATGCCAGCTTCAACTTGCCTTCATCATGTCCAGACTAAAATCAGAATCTTTCCCCTCTGAATGTATGAAAATGTAAGTCTCTAGACACCATGAAGAGGAAAGGGTTAGCTGTCATGTGGGTTAAGATTCAGGGAATGTTGAAACAACTGATCCTTGAAGCAGGGAGTGTTGAAATAATATGTTGTTTTAAGAGTCTTCACTGGGAGACTAATATTTCAACACATTTGAATGACTTCGCTGCTGCAAAATGTTAAGGCTTTAAAAACTGAACCTGGATAAGTAATAGGAGCTTCTAAGAGAAAAATCACTCAACTTAGATAACTTCATGGCAGAGAAATTGGGGACTTTGTAGTTAGAAATGTTCCCAGCAAGCCCACCCCATGTTGTCAATCTCCACTGAACACTGCTTTGAGTTGAACCCATTTTCCAAATTAAAATTTTAAGTTAGTGAGAGATAAATGTAAAATTCCCAATTTTTCATGAGGGAATTACTGAGGAAACTGACATTTAAGCGACAAAATTTAATTTTCTTATAACCATTAAAAACCCCATTTAACCTATTTACCTTCATTCTAACAGGCACCATGAAGAACAAATAGTTACAATACACTTCTTTTATGGGACCGAGGAATGCTTAAAATTTGATTTTCTGAGAATTAGGGAAACTAAGAGAAATACTTCCATTCAAACCCTACAGAAATCCATATAATATTTATTTAACAGTTATTTAGTGAGTACCTAGATGAAAATAATCCTGTGCTAGTGTCTTACCTGCTGAATTTTAAGTGATGATCCAGTTGCATAAGATTAGAGCTCCCCCATCTGAGCATAAAGAATATAATCCACATTTTTTAGATGAAATGATTTGGGTTACAAAAGCTACACTTATTAGACCAATGCCAGTACCTGGAACACTGAGTCTTTTCCTAATAGTCATTAATTCCTTACCTAATATAAACTTTATATTTTTATTATTTTAATTTTAACTGCACATTATTTTTTCTGATTCATCAATAGAAATTGAATTATTATTTATTATTTATTATTATTATTAAAGCACATGGAAATACAGAGATTTTAAAAGGCAACCTAGACTTCCAAAGCAGCTTGAAAGGTCTTTTATGAGCATCCTTAGTTCTCTAATAAATAGTAAAAGCTGGCCTATTGTAAAGGATTTGTGAGAGAAGACTCAAAAGAATGTAATCTTAGCTTCTTATATTTGTACATAAAACCATGCCTTGCATAAAATAAGGGTGATCATTTGTTCTTCATGGTCCCCATTACAAGAAAGTGTAAGTAGGTTTAGATTCTTTAATAGGGTTTTTAGAATCTGGGACCCAGAAATGCCTGAATGTTGCATTGCAAACCATATATTCCCCTCCTCCTAATAGGGTTTCCAAGTGATAGACATGAAAGGATCAATAGCCAAATAAGAAATAGAGTATCATTTCATTGCAAAGTAGGTGAAAACTCAAATTTCAACAGGATTCTCTGAAATAAAGCTGATTTGGCATAGCTGGTTTCAGCCAATATCCAGACTGGGTTAAGTCTTAAGACTAGTATATAGCCACTCCAAAACCAAAATACAAATCTTGGACCTCACTCTTTCTGATCAGCTTCATGAAAGAAGTAAATCTAAAGATATGGCAGCCAGATTGGTGAAGTATATACATATGTGCGAAGAGAGAAAGCAACAGCACTAAACCCACCCTCACTGGTCAGGCCCTCAGCTGGCTCATGCAGTCACCCAGAAGAGATGGAAGAGATAGGCTGCCTGTCACATGAATGATTAATGGGTCTCGTCAATGCCGGTAGTCCAACTCAATTAGCAACTTCTATTTTGGGAAGGGAGGAAGAGTGGTGTAGACTGAAATGCAGGCAGCCCTCCCTCCCCACATGCAGAGCAGAGGTAGTACTCAATGAACTTCAGCATGAGCCTGCTCTGATGGGAGCCAGCAAAAAAAAAAATAAAAAGTTACAACCTTTTGTGACCTTCGCTTTATGGCTCTTGATCTGAGGACTGACAATTCATGTTTTAAATTAATGTGTCACATTATTCCCTCGAGTCCATCCACCCCAACATTAATAATAACACTCAGGCAAAGATACTAAAGACCCATTCTTGTGATCAGAGGAAACAACAGATCTCTCTATTCTCCCAGGCCCTGTTCCAGAGTCTGTCTTGATAAATTGGGAAACACATAGCAAAAATATTTTCATTTAACAATTTTAGATAATTTTAACATTGTCAGTAAATAATTTTTATTTTCAAATAATTCTAAAACTTTTAACCTAAAAGAGTATCCAGCTTCACCCCAAAGCATTTCTCAGATCTCTTTGTCTTCAAATCAACTACTCTTAACTTTTCTATTTATTTCATATGATCGTTGCTTTCTTATTTTTAAATGGCATGTTGATTCTACTAGCCTTGAGTATTTTTTTTTTTAATTTTAAGAATTAAGTATTGACAATCTGCCACTGGAGATAAGAATTTAGCTTTTCTGCACCACTACCATCCAGCTAACATAATTATTTTATAACTTTTAGTTAGATTGATAGATTTATATTCTTATGACTAACAAAACATCGTTTACTGTCATGGCCCTTTTTTTTTTTATAAATCCTCTTTTGTTGTTGTTATTTTTGGAGTTAATTATTCCCACAATTTTTCATTTGTCTAGTTTTCTATGAACAAATTGATATTTTCCCAAGGTTAGCAGTCTCTCTGCTTTAGGACCATCAATGTTGTTTTCCATATATTCAAGTATATCTTTTTTTTTCTGGAGAACTCCCAAAGACATCCATCCTTGTGTTCTTGTTTTAGTCTGTACTATTTTTCTCCTGTGTCTTCTACCTAACTATAATTCTAAATGATCCTTTTGATGATCACCTGTGTGGACATCCAATTTTCTAGATGTAATATTCTTTTTCTGGTTCCTTATATACTTTAATTTTTATTCAAAATATATTCTAACACCACCCTGAGAAAATGTGATAATAACTTAAATTTTAAGTTCCAACATATCTGAAATATTCTATCACCACATCTGATAATTTGTTGAGGTAAGGAATTTTATATTGAAAACCTCTTCTGTTAGAATTTGAAACTAAAACCCTCTTGTCTTCTAACGTCCAGCTATTGTTTAGAATCTTGTTGCTAAACTGATTCCTAAGACTTTGGAAAGTACTTGTCTACAGTTGAGAGTGGAACCGCCTGCGTTCAAACCCTTAGCTATATTTTCTGAGTTACTTATACTCCCTGGGTTTCCTTTTCCCTCTCTGTAAAACAAGGTGTGATAAAACTCTTTTCAGCATAAGTCTAAGTTTCGGTTATTATTCTCTTTAAAATATTTTAATTTAGAGGGGAGAAAAATTGTTTAGGTAAATTTCACTTTAATGGGCCCTAATTTCGTTATAGATGAAAATAATTTTCAGCTGATAGTCTGTAATGGAAATATGCAATAAAACATGACATTTAATACTAGGCGCATCCTACTCACACAAACACAAACACACAATGTATGGTGCATCTATTTTTGAAAAAATAAAACATGTATTGGAATAAAATTTAAGTTATAATCTTAAAATTATAATTTTAGTTTGAATATATGAAAAAAATAATCCACCAAGAAGCCAAGAGTTTTCTTTTTTTGCTCTACAATCTTAAGCTCCTCAGTCACAAGGTCACAAGCTGTTACCATATACTCAAAGCTATCTAGGTCACAAGGTTACATGGGGAAATATACTATAGCTGAGGATGGGTAAAACTCTAGATTGAAAATGGTGGAAAGAGAATATAGAATGCTGCCACATAAGACAGGTGGGAAATATTTATTTTTGAAAAAATAAAAAATAAATAAAGTGTAAATAGATTAAATTAAATAGATAAATAAAACAATTTTTGCTTTTGTTTTGCCTAATGAAAGGTCTTTTGAAAGCTTTAAAATGATAATGTAGACTGCAAACCTACAGAGATTCACTGTGCAGCTTTGTATATTGATTTAGCCACAGATTTTACTGACTTTGATTTCATATTAATATTCACCCAAGTAAGTAAACAAGCTTGGGAAAGACTGCATTTATATTTCATTCTCAGCCAGTTCACTATCACTCTAGCAATACCATCTGCAGATACATTATGAAGATCCCACACAGAAAGGGGAATGTTCACTCGATCAGGTACTATCAACCGATCAGTTAATTTGAAAGGGGGACGTGAGGAGAAAAGAGAGGGATACAAGTTACATTAGTTCAGATCCATCAAAGAGCAGATGCTGAATTTGGATTAGAAATGTGGTCTTTATTGGCAGGGAGTAGGAGAAGGTAGGGAGAACCTTCAGACCCTAGTGCAGGTAGGTCTAGCACCTATGAAGAGTCCCACTTCGCATAAGAATAGGTTGGCCTTAGAACCAGGTCCTGCTAAGTCATTGGCTGAGAGCAGCACGAGGAAATTCAGTGAGAGGTCCAGAAGGTTAGCAGGTAGAATGGTCTGTCAATTATGCTCCCCAGAGCAGGAGAACTGACCTTTACAATGTCATGGCCAACCACATAAACATAGCACTAGTCAAACAATTAAGACACAAATATTATAAATTTACAAATTTGGTAATTAATTGTTGCTATCTGAGCATGATAATTATTGTTTTAAAGTGGATTTCCCTGTTTAGTATGGTAATTAGTGCTCTGGTAATGTGCTTCACCTTCATAGACGTGAGGCTGAATTTTGGAAGCATCCTGATTTGGAAGTGAAAAGAATAGGCTTTTTGTCTTATGTCCTTGAGTAACTCACTTAACCTCTTTTTCTCAGTTTCCTTATCTGTAAATTGCTGCAACTATCCTATTAGAGAATCTAAAGACAAAAAATAATATGTGTGAAAATTCTAGGTAAGTACTATGAAAATGACTGTTAGCAGAGATGGAACCTCAGGCAATATCCTAAGGTAATATAAGTTCTTTGGAAAGCAGAGAGTCTTTCTTCATTTAATGCATGATCATCTTTTAGAACAGAAATAAATAAGAACCTGGTTAGTGTAATTTCTATTAAGAATCCCATGTTACAGCATTAAACAATTCTTTTAGCTTAAGAAAAAATTTACCATTTACGTGTGTGTGTGTGTGTGTGTGTGTGTGTGTGTGTGTGTGTGTGTGTGTTTGTGCCGTGATAGCTAGATCAGATGTCTATTAAGGTTGTCATTATGCATTTTTGGCTCATTTATCTCATTCTTGTGCTGTTATAGTTATAAGTTTGACATGATTTATTTTACTAATGATAAAAATGATATTAACATTTACTGATGACTCACTATGTATGTACCAGACACTGTGGTAGCAGAGTCTAATTCTATTTCAATATCCTAAGAGTACAATGACATTCTTAAAATAGTATTGATTTTATAGTCACTATTATCTTTTATTTGAAAAACAAAAATGAAAATTAACATAACTCTTTTGGGAAAGGGGTATGTTGTGCAGTAAAAAAACAACAAGCTATTGTAATCCCATGAATCTTAAAACTGTTAAGATAGAAGAAAAAATGTTTTATTCTGAATTTCCCTTTATTAGAACTTGGTGTTATACACACAAGGTGCTGTATGAGATTAAAATAATGGTGATGTGATAATGAAATAAACAAAAGGTCAAACTTTTGAAAATCCAGTATAAGCAGGGCAGGATGGCTAATATGAAGTGTTTACTATGAGAAAACATAAAAGAACAGACAAATCTTTCATTTACTCATTTAATATTTTTCCTACTTTGCTTGATAACTTTAATACATTAAATACTAGGATTTGATAGGCTTTGCAGAGAGAAAGGTCAGTCTTCAATATGGTGGTTAAGATACCATAACCAGATTTAGACAAAATGTTTTCTATTCACTTAATAAGTGGGTGAATATAAATTGATTTATATATTTGTTAAGCCTCAGTTTTCTTACTTACAAATGAAACTAAGAATACTTAATAGGGAAGAAATGATTTGAAGTAGTTTTCACTGTCTGAGCCAAGTAAGCATACAATTATTATTATCATCTTTATTATAACAAAGATATAGTTTGCTCATGTTATAATATTAATTTTGTTAAAATTTCTACTTTTTATCAAAATTCCCAATATCTTTAATCAATTATGTAATCTCCAACTAGGTAAAGTTCTCTATCAGTCTTCTTGAACACAAGAATTTAGTTTCATGGCTGCTAGGACCATAATCATCTAGTACTCAGTTACATGTACATCTAGGAATAGTCTCAGTTAATCCTTGCCACAGGAATTCTATTAATATATACACAATACTTTATTTCAAAACCCAGTTTCATAGTTGGGAATATGGTATCATGTCCATCAAAAACCTATAAAACCATCTGGCTACTTTTTAAAAATATTTTTATTTTTTAGTTATGGTTAGCACATTAGTTTCAGGTATACAACATAGTGATTAGACATTTATATAAATTATGAAATGACCACCACAATAAATCTAGTATCCATCTGACACCACACATAGTTATTATAATATTATTGACTATATCCTTACGTTGTATCTTTTATCCCTACGATTATTTTGTACCTACCAGTTTGTATTTCTTAATCTCTTCCCCCTTTTCACCCACCCTTCAACTCCTCTCCCATCTGGCAACCATAAAATGTCCTCTGAATCTGTAAGTTTGTTTCTGTTCTGTTTGTTTAAATTGTTTTTAAGATTCCCCTTGCAAGAAAGTCATATGGTATTAGTTTTTCTGTATCTGACTTACTCCACTAGGCACAATACTCTCTAGGTCCATCCATGTTGTTGCAGATGGCAAAATATCATTCTTTTTTATGGCTCAGCAATATTTCATTGTATATATGTACCTCCTCTTCTTTGACAATTCATCCATTGATGTACACCCAAGTAGCCTCTATATCTTGACTATTGTAAATAATGCTGCAATGAACATATGGATTCTCATGCCCCTTTGAAGTGTGTTTTGGGTTTCTTTGCATAAATATCCAGAGTGAGATAATTGAGTTCTTCTTTGTCTTTTGTTATAGCCTTTATTTTAAAGTCTATTTTGCCTGGCATAAGTATTGCTACCCCAGCTTTTGTCTGTTTACATTTTTATGAAATACTTTTTCCATCTCTTTACTTTCATTCTCTGTGTGTTTTTTTTTTTTAATCTAAAGTAAGTCTCTTGTAGGCAGCATATGCAAAGGTTTTATTTTTTAAAAAATCTATTCAGCCACCCTGTCTTTCAATTGGAACATTTAGTCCATTTACATTTGAAGTGATTATTGATAGATATGTAGTTATTGCCATTATATTATTTATGCTTTTTATCTTTTTTTTTCTTTCTCTTCTTAAGGAAGTCCCTTCAACATTTCCTGTAATACTGGCTTGGTGGTGATGAACAGCTTTAGCTTTTCCATGTCTAAGAAGATTTCTTCTCTCTCTTTTGATCTTAGATGATAACTTCACTGGTTTGAGTAATATGGCTGATATTACTCAATTCTTGTGCTGTTATAGGTTCTTGCTTTTCATCATTTTGAATATTTTGTGCCAAGCCCTTCTGGCCTGCAAAGTTTCTGTTGAGATATCAGCTGACATTCTTATAAGGGCTCTCTTCTAGGTAACTAACTGCTTTTCTCTTGCTGCTTTTAAAATCCTTTCTTTATCTTTAATCTTTGGCATTTTAATTATAATGCATCTTGGTGTGGACCTCTTTCGGTTCATCTTGTTTGGATCTCTCTGCTTCCTAAGCTTGTACGAATATTTCCTTAGGCATGTTAAAGAAGTTTTCTGTCATTACTTTAAATTTGTTTTCAATTCCTTGCTCTCTCTCTACTCTTTCTGGTATCCCTATGATGCAAATGTTAGTACACTTGATGTTGTCCCAGAGGCCCCTGAAATTACCCTTATTTTTTGGATTCTTCTTTCTTGTTGTTCTAGTTAGGGGTTTTCTGCTACTATATTTTCTAAGTCTCTGATTTGATCCTCTGCTTCATTTAATCTACTCTTGATTCTTCCTAAGGTATTCTTTATTTCACTAATTATATTCTTTGTTTCTGACTAGTTCTTTTTTATGTTTTCTATCTATTTGTTAAAGTAAATTCATCCACTCTTCCCATAAGTTCATTGAGCATCCTTATAACCAGTGTTTTGAACTCTGCATCTGGTAGACTGTTTGTTTCCATTTTGTTTAATTCATTTTCTGGAACTTTGTTCTGTTCCCTCATTTTGGCTGCCTTTCTGTGTTTTTCTCTATGCTTTAGGTAGGGCTGCTATATCTCCTGATCTTAGTAGAGTGAGCTTATATAGTGGGTGTCTTGTGGGATATTGTGGCACAGTATTCCTGATCACCTGATCTGGGTGCTCCAAGTGTGTCCCTTATATAGATTGTATGTACTCTCCTGTCATAGTTGTGCCTTGGTTGTTCTTAGCACATCAATAGGAGAGATTGACTCTTGGGTTGATTGGTTGTGAGGACTGGACTGTAACTACTGGCCTGTGGAAGAGCTGCTGTGCAGGGGATGACTCTAAGAAGCAGAATTCACTTTAGCAGGGCTTTGGTACCTTCCAGTCTGCCCTTTGGGTGCATCATCCTCAAATGTAGTCCTGGATAATGCTCTAGCTAGCCTGCCACTAAGTGTGCAGTCTGGGCCTCCTGGGAGGGTCCCTGACTTTAGCCAAGTTCAGCCACAGCCTTCCAGCTACGTTTTTAAAGTAGCCTCAAAAAAGTTTATCATTTACATGAGAGTTAATGAGAGAAAATACTTAGTATAATGCATAGCACAGTAAATTATCATTAAATATTACTTTTACCTAAATATAGTACTGATAATAGTTATTGTTATGCTGATAATAAATCCTACACACAGCAAGAAAAATGGCATTGACAGTGGATTTCTAAAATATCCAGTGAGAATGAGTTGCTATTTAAAATGACCTATCAGTAACCTATCCTGACCATGAAAAGTAGAGTAATGGACTAGATTGGATTGATGACTACAGTAGTGAAGTTTGAGGGGTACTAAGTGAATAATTTTACCAATTTTAGTTATGTTTTGGTAAAGGTTAAATTAAATTTCTCATGAAGACAGATTGACAGAATTATATGAAGGGTGAACAAATTCCTGTTAAAATAAGAACAAATTTAAACTATAAGAGAAAAAGAGGGATGCCCTGTATCACTTCTAAAAATCTTAGAGAAAAGTAAATATTTAGGAAGGAAGGGAGGAAGGAAGGAAGGAAGGAAGAAAGGAAGAAAGGAGGAAAGGAAGGAAGAAAGGAGGAAAGGAAGGAAGGAGAAAGGAGAAGGCTTCCAAGGGAAAGTATTAAGTCACCAGCTTTAAGGAAGTAAATACATAGCACCAGCTGTAGATCATATCATAGAATTCTTAAGTAGAAAAAAAAATGAAGGAATTTAGGCAAAAATAGCAAAAGCAAAGACCTAAAGGAAGAGATTTTCTCAGACAGGATCAAAGTTATGAATAATGAAGAGTTTAAGCAAGAATCAAAGCTTCAACTCCAGCCCTCTCAGTGTGAGCAAGAAAAGGCTTGTAGCGATGGGCTTTAGAGACACGCCAGCTAGGGTAAGAGAGTGCTAAGGAGGAAATGACACAGAGCTTTATGTAGAACTCCTTTAAGAGAAGAAAAAAATATCAAGGTAAAGAACAACTGAACAGAATGTAGTTATTAATCAAAGAAGGAAGAAAAAATAGTGGAGCAGCAGCCATGAGGCTTAAAAAGTAAGTGATAAGGAGGAATTCTTGGAGAAAAGAAGCTGTCTGGGGCAGACAAAGCATCACAGCAGAGCTTCTTCTGTTACAAAATAAATGAGACAGAATTTACTTTTGGCTGCTAATAGCAAGTGGGAGAAAGTTGAAATAAATTAGTATGAAGAAAGAAAAGAGATATTAGCAACATTTTTTTTGAGAGAAGCAGAATGACAATATTCTTAAATTAGCATTAATGAGGCCTGTATGTTCCAATTAGAAAGCTGGGCCAGGAAACTTGCCATGAAGCCTGACAAAAATCACAGGAATAATAGATAATGCAGCCAGCAGACACAGGGGCAAGAGAGTCTTTTTTCCCCCCTGAACCTCAGAGAAAATGTAGAATACCCCAAAGTCAGAAATCATGGGTTTCTTATTTATAACGATCTGATTGATCTACCAATTACTTTCCCGCTAAGACAATATAGTGTGTTAGAAGTGCTGTATAATCAGTAAAATTCCATGAGAAAAGGTTAAATAAAAAATTTCAAATGAGTAAAACTAAATAGAATCATTTTTATATTGTTGCTAGAGCTTTCCTATTAGAATGTTCATGTCAGATTTTGAAGAATCAGGAAGTAAAGAAGCAAAAGAAATAAATGACATGTAAGCTGACCATGGTCAAGTTTTCTGAAGATCTCATTACATTCATACTGATCCTCAGTGCATACTTTGGAGATAAAAAAGTTAAAAATAAAATTGTGAAAATAAAATAATAATAAAATCAATAATACAAAAGAGCAAGTGACTATAAAGTACCTGCTCTTTGTCAGGCACTAAGTGCTTTATAAGCATTAACTATTAATAGAATTATAACAACCTTCTAAGGTAGGTGCTGTTGTTATGAGGAAACTGAGGCATAGAAAAACTAAAGGATATTTTCCCAAGGTCTCAGAACTATGAAGTAGCAAAACCTGGATACAAATCTAGATATTTTGCCTATAGAGTCTATATATCTGATCACTGTGATATATTGCCACTGTACACTCAAATGTGGGGTTTTAAAAATCATTATCAAAACCTTATCTCTTAACAGAACTTTAGAGTATATGAAGCATTTATATCCATGATCCAATTATTTTTTTGCATCACCATGAGAAAGATAATATGTAAAATAGCACATGCTTTCAGCAGGTGGTCAACAGCTGCCCAAGGAGGACCAGGTATCTTATCCAAGGCCCCAAAGTTAGGGTAGGTCTTTTCATCTAAATCTTTTTGTCTTTTTGACTCCAAGTGCTATGACCTTTCCACAGTAGCAGTTGACTCAACCAGAAAGCAAGATAAGATTGATTAAATTCTTAATGTCAGTTTTCTTAAATAATGCATACCAATACTTTCCACCAACAAGTAGGGGCCAATTCTGTGTCTTTGTAGCACAGTAAACTTAGAAGGGAGTTCCCATATGCTCTAGCTCACATGTGTGTAGGTGTTCAGGAGTGGTGAGTAACCAGAGTAGTCAAAAAATGAAGAAAGAAAAAAAGAAAAGTACTTTTCTAATAATAACATGGGAAAAGTGTACTTTCTGACAGTGTGAATGCATGATAAGAAACTTTTGATTCAGTTAACTAAAGTTGTTCTTCCCTTTGTTTCTTTTCTTTTTGTTTTGTTTTGTTTTGCATGTGGATGGGGAAATTGTGGGTAGGGTTAATGGTGGTATGGGTTGTAAAGCAGAAAAACAATAGTTATGAAGAGAATTATGGAATCTTATAAAAAAGAACTGAAATAAGAATAGCATACTTTGACGAAGAAAGTAAATAAAATTTATTTGTAAAAAATGATATTAAAGAGTCTCAAATGTATAAAAAATTTCTACTTATTCTGGAAATTTTAAGGGGCTTTTGTGATCATTAAATAAGTGTACGTAAATGTATTTTAAAGTCAAAATTAAAATGGCTACCAAATCAGATGATTTATGTGAAAATACTCTAAACATTATGAAATGTTGTTGTGGTGTCAGATGTTATTTTAGCTATGTTGTTGGCATAATCATTGATAATACTTCCCGTGGAGCTACCCTTGGCTGGCCACTCACTGATTTTCTCAGCTCCAACATGTTTGGGGCTCCAGTTAATTTTCGTAGAAAATACTCTGCCCATTTACTTCTCTGGAAACAATGGAATGGACATCACCTGTTAATACTAACTACACATCTTATCATGAGAATTAGTGAGCTGGCTCTTTTATACTTTCATCCAATGTGGAATATGAAGAAATGGTCAAAAACCAGAAAGAGAAATTTAAGTTCAGAATTAAAAAGAAACAAATCCTTCTAGTTATTCATTGAAATAGGTAACTATTCAAATTAGAGAAAAATAAAGGTATCTCTTTCCTAAAGATAGTCAAAAACAGTTTCTTGTTTGCCTTCAGATGCATAGAAGAAAAGTTCTTAGTGGTTAGGTGGTGATTGCTGAAGGGTGTAATTTTCAGGAACCTGTTTGAATTTCCAGACTGCTATATTATAACTTGTCATCTGTTTATTAAGTCAAGATATTCTATTAATCTAGACACTCACAGTTATGCTTCAATTCTATGGATCCTCAAGCAGCCTTAAACAGTTAATACAATTTTGAAAATATTTTCAGTTCTGAAAATGGTTCAGCATATTAGGAGTAAAAACATTGAAAGAATCTTAGCTATTTCAAGTAATAAATCAATATTAGATTTCTCTGTTTTGAATTGCTATTTCGTCTTTTTTTCTTTTCCCACCCAAAAAGAAAATTCATTTGCTTTATTCACCCAAAATATAGGATTTGATGTTTCCTTCCTTATACAACTTCCGACTCAAATCCCCTATCTTTCTAAAGATTGTTAAGGAGTTCTCTGCTTCCTTATCCTTTCAACCAGTCCCAAAAAGTTGTTTCCCCTTTCGTTAAAAGGTATAAAAATGTCAATGCCACTGAAAATACAATATCTTTATTCTCATCGTCTAAGAGACAGGATGTGGTGAGGGTGTTAAGTGTCAGCCATGTCAGATTTCACTTCCTGCTTCATAATCAATCCAGTATGGATCTACCAGGCCCCTGTTATGTCCCAGCCTTTCTGAGGAGATCTTGCTGCTAATCTGACCCGGCCTGCTCTCACTTCAACTACCCAGGGAAAAGTTAGCAATACCCGGCCATATCCCTCTCCTTCATCCCCCTTCTGTCCCTTCTTCCATCTTCATGGTTATAAAAATGAAGGAAATTTGTTACGACTGATTCACATGGCTTGGGGCTGCTTGTTGAATGATTTCATAGTCTAGCTATTAGCTGTGGAGAAATATAATGCCATCGTTACATATCTGGTTTTAGTTGGGAGGGAAAAGTTTAAATAAAAGCCTCAGGAGATGCAGAGGGGATCGGAGAGAAAGAGCATCCTGGGGACTTATTCTCATAAATAGTAGCGTGATTAGATGGAGTATTTATGGTGCTAATGTTGGAGTTTGATGCTTCAGCTTTTTTACTTGCAGTTTTTGTGAAGGGTAGAAAGTGACCCTGAGGAAAGCCATGTAGAGGGAACTAGTTGGAAAGGGATGAAAACCTTTTTGACTATTTGATTTCTCCTGATAGAAGGTCTACTGATGATGCCAGGAACCAAGAAGCTAGAGCTCTTAGATTCAAGTTTAGGAACCATTACCACATTGATTGTCTTGAGGCAAAACCTCTGGTGTTTAAGAGATTGGGCTCTAGAATCAAAATGTTGAAGGCTCAAGCTTTGTGACCTTATGAAAATAAATCTCATATTTTTGCCCCTTGGTTTCTTTAACCATCAAATGCAGATAATAATTGTATTTAAATGAAGCAATATATGAATTATGCTATGTATAGTGTTTGACACATGAAGATAGCTCAAAATTAGAAAAAGGACAATAGGAGATAAAATAGAAAAGTTTCTGAAATAACCTAATGCAACAAATGTTTATTGAACACCTATTATGAATCAATATGTGCCCATGCTATTCTGAAAGAGTAGAGGACATCCTGGGCACAGCTTCTGCCCTGGGTACTTACATTCTCATTGGAAAGACAAAATACAATTTAAATATTAAGCTATTTAAATAAATGTAATTAGAGCTTAGGAATTCAGGAAATGAAGCAAGTGTCATAAATTGGAATAAAGCATCTCATGAAATATTAAAAATATTTAGAGAAAACTAGAAGATATTTTGTAGTATTTCACAAAATTATTATGGAGAAAAAGAGAATGTGACTCAGAAGACACGACTCAAATCCAGTGGTTTGTCACCTTTTTATGTGTGATCCTAGGAACTCATTTCACATTTCAAGTGAGTTTAGTTTCTTCATCTGCAAAATCAATACACAAAAAAGCATATGAATTTTGTGAGCATAAAGTAAAATAATACATATTAAAGTGCTTGGATTTGGCTTTGCATTAGAGAGTGTTTCAAGAGGTAAATATCAGAGGAATGCAAAATCAGTGCTTATTTCCTTCATTTCTCACCCTTTCTCTTTCCTCTGAACAGAGCTATAGCACGTCTCATTTGATTCCTTCGGTTCTTATACTATTTGTGGGGAAGGGAACCGATTCATCTGGTTACAAGGCAGTTATAAGTCTGCCATGAAGACTCATTGGACAATTTTACCCTGTTGATCCTGCATCATTCAGCTACCTCCAGAATGACCCCAGACTAGGGCTACAATCAGCAGTGGTCCAAGTGATGTAGCCCAGGACTTCATGCTCAACCAGCCTGGCCTCTACTCTTCAATGGCAAGTTTCACAGGGTGACCCTGGTTAATTCACCCTGTACCTTTTGCCTCAGTTTCCTGTCAAAGGGAAGCTAATAAGATGAATTAGCTAATGCTGGAATTTGGAGATTTATTCTAGACAATGACATTTTATATAATTTCTTTGTACTGTGTTATTCTTCAGGTGACTCTGTCACCTCTACAGGATCTAAACAGTCTTTGAGTAGTATGATAAAGAGATTCAATGTTTTTTGTCCAAGCCACTTGAGGGCTGTTTTTCTTGGTCTTCTCAATTTTACAAGGCATTCTCCTATTCTAGTACACTATTGTGCTAGAAATAAAAATATTTCAACAAAGACTACTATCACAGCATATTTGATGAGAAACTTCTGTGAACAAACCGAAGTGCATAGTGATTTTTAAAAATGTAGTTTGAAATTGCTGTTTCTTTATTATTCTATTTTCTTTTTATTTTTAAAATAATCTTCCATGTTTGCATTTGTAATACAAATGCCCCTTTCTTCTAAGGGCAAACTTTTGATATCTCCTGGTTATTTTTAAAAGTCCACTATATGGATTGGTGTGGTATACCTACCTACACTGTGTCAATCTATTATTTTTCATTGCAGTTTTACTGATACATAGTTTACATACAGTACAGTTCATCCATTTAAAGTTTATAATTCAATTGCTTTTAATATATTCACAGAGCCCTGTAAACATCACTAAAATGAATTTCAGAATATTTCATCACACCAAAAAGAAATCACATTAATAGGCACTCCCAGTTTCCCCCAACTCCTTCTGCCCTAGCCCCAGACACACATCAAATTAACTTTCCATCTCTATTAATTTACATATTCTGGACATTTCATTAAAAAATCTTAAAATACGTGGTCATTTTGTACTCCATCTTTCCTTTAGTTGTTTTTAATGTGCATCTCTGTTGTAGCATGTATCAGGGCATAACTTATTTTTATTGCTGAATATTACATGGATATTCTACATTTTATTTATTTATTTATTCATAAGTTGATGGACATTTGAAGAGTTGATACTTTTGTCTATTATGATTAATGCTGCTATAAATGTTTATGTATGTTTTTGTGCAGACATATGTTTTCATTTCTCTTGGGTATATGTATATATAAGTATATACATGTATATATATATATACACACACACACATACACACACATATATAATATATATAATATGTGTATATATATATGTATGAGTATATGTATATATATTCTCATATATATGAATGAGATTTCTGAGTCATAACATGGTCATTCTACATTTAATCTTTTGAGGAGCTCCCTGCATTTTCCAAAGTGGCTGCACCATTTTACATTATCACCAGCAATGTATGAGGATTCTAATTGTTCTATGTTCTCACCAACACATTATTATCTGTTATGACAATAGCCATCCTACTGCATGTGTTCCATTCTACTCTATTTTATTACTGTTTCCTTTTGATTCCTTGACTATCTCTGTTAGGACTGTGATTAAAAAATAATTCATGCTTATCCTTTCTCTAAACATGTCCTGAGGTGGAACTCTGGAGCATGTGATAAAAATGTTCACCACACTAAAGGGCTGGTGATTTTAAAAGAAGAAAACACAGACCTGTCACTCTTTCTAAATGTTTCTTTTCTTCATCTCTGTCAGCATTTTCACCCGTGGAATTAAGGACAAACATTAATGAAAGGGAATAAAACCATGTGAAGCAAAATAATAATGTGAAATATTCACTAATTCACTAAACAAAGGAGATTGACAAACATAAACCATTGTTCTCCATTCACAAAAGCCAAGGAAAGTGGATGGACAAGAAGTCAGGAATCATAAAAAGTCTGCCTTTGAATGACAGCATGACACTTCAGCAAAAGAGACGCCTAGGTGAAAAATAAATGAGAGCTCTTTGACAAGGACAGTAGGGTATAGTTTCCTGTTTTCCTCACAAGGCATAGGATTTAGCCAATGTCTGCTTGATCTGAAAACCTATAGATTACCCATTAAATATATAGACTCTGAAAAGGTATTTATTGAATAAATGAATAAATATCTCCAAATACCAATTTAGAATCATCTAGTGAAGGACAAATAATATTTTTGGAAAAATAAAACACGAGTGAGAAAAACAACTAAATTATTACTTATCTATCAATAGATTAAAATCTAAATACATCTACATCAAATAATGTAATGAATACTCCCACAGACTTTGCCAACTATAATTACGGTTAGTACTGAACCAATAGTAATAACTTCACAAATGCCAGCTCTCGCCTGCTACCACAAAAGTCTTTGAGAGTTTTCTAAATCGAATCCAGTTGTTCCTTAGAGTGACTTGGAGGTTTATCACCTGTGCTTGAAAGCAGTACCTTGGGCTACAATAGTCACATAATATCAGTTAGATTCTTCCTATTTTGCCTCAGTTTTTCTTAAGTATCTTCTTCCTAAAAAACTCCCTTTAGCCGTGCCCACCATGGAGTATCTATATCCATGTCAGAAATTCTGTGCATTCATGCCAGCGTAGAGTTCTCAAAACCTCAAAGCTAAGATATATTTTGTAAAAATGTGGATAGAAGGCTCGTCTCCTATATTTCATCACCAGAGCATCATTGCAGAACCAGTTGTGCTCCAGAGCCTCCCAGAAGGTCAGGGCATTGTGCAAACAGCTCGATTATCTTATAAGTGCACCTTGCCTTTTACAGAGGTCAACTAGAAGCTGCTAGTGCTGGTTCAGGGAACTCAGACAACCAGTTCTGGATAGACCTATCCTTCTTCATATAGGCCATTTTCTCACATGCAATTTAACTTCTTCAACTAGATGTCACAATGCTACTTGCTCCACTAGTTTACCAGTCACATCCATCAAGGAATTTTTTTGTTCAAGTTCAAGCTGAACTACTTCTATATTATTTTTTAAACATTACATTATTTTAGAAATTTGATCAGATATTTTTTATAAAGTTCAGTGCTGAGGCAGGGGAAATATGTTATATTCTGCCAAATATAATTTGAGAATTGCAGCTTAAATATGTTTTCCATCCCCAAAATGAACCCAGTCAAAGAGGATTAGGATGACGGTTATGGGGCAGCTTATTAAAGCAAGAACATGCCAACCTCATAAAGGCAGAATATGTTTCATTGTTAAATAAACAGAAATTGTGTCTGTGCATGTATGTGCCTTTGCCTAACAGAACTTAAAATTTAAGAGGTTATATTTAAGAAAAAACAACAGATTTGTGATTAAGAAATGAGCTCCCTGACAATGATGTAAAATCAAAACATAGATTATGTGGTCAATCATTATTTTTATTTTTTAACCAAGATTTATTGATTTCTTACTATACCCAAGGCACCAGGGGATGTAAAAATAATACAGCATGCCATGTAAATAAATAATTGCGATTTAGGAAAACATATTTTATAATAAAATAAAGGATATATATATACACACATATTATATATATATATATATCTAATACATATATCTATCTAATATATATATATCTAATACATATATATACATATGTATATATGTGTGTGTGTGTGTGTGTGTGTATATATATGTGTGTGTGTATATATATATATATATATATGTATATATATGTATGTATTTGTGTAACCCCCTGAAAGACTAACTGAATCCCCCTAGCATTGTTAGATTTATTCAAGATGAATCTTGAGCTGGCGCCATTAAGAAATTTAGCAGTTTTAAAAAGTAGATAAAAGACACAGGAGTACCAAGCCAATAATTGACAAACTCTAAATAACAAGGATAAGTTACTTTATGAAAAAAGCAATTGTGATACAAAATTAACTTCAGATTCCACGTGGTTTTGTTAGGTGGCATATGATAGCTCTGTCTTCTTAGACACTCTTACCTGTTTTTTGTTTGTTCGTTGGTTTGTTTGATACTGACAGCAATTTACTAGTCACATACACTCACAGCCTGGAGAAGGAAGGCACAGCATTCCGTGTAGAGCCACACAAAGTTTTGTGTGGGAACGGAAACTAGCAGGATCTAGATCCACTTAATTGTTTGCCCTGAAGCCCTGTATTTAGAGATTTAACCCTACCCAGTATCTGAGCTAGTTATCAACAAGTAAGGAACACTCTCCAACCAACCAACGAATGGTTCAGTAATGTTATTGCTGGAGGCCAACTGTCTCCAAAACATTTTGTCCCAGCCTGTACTCTTTCTTGGTTAATAAATAATTGTCCATCTATTGAGTCTCCACTGGGCCCATGTCTTAACTCAATCCAACCTGCTTGTCTACACCTAAGTGTAGTTCTTGCCGCACTCTTCAACCATAAGCCGAATCTTAAATCTATCTCCTACTACCTTAACTTAAATACCTTTTACTTTCTAAAAAACCCAGCTATTGGGGTGTATCCATCAGAATGGATAGCCATTGTTATCAACACCACTTAGGCCAGAGCTTGCTTTGCCTTCCTTTCTTTAACATTGTATAGTGAATTGCTCATTTTCCCCTTCAGGGATTCTCCCAAAGCCTCAATTCCGCCTTGTTCTGTTTTCCACCTGTCTATGCAACCAATACCTCTCCCGTGAGCTTCAGATTTATCCAACAACTTCATGAATGTCTCTGTTTCTATGACTCGAACTGAACACTCATTTTAAAATCTCAGTGATGCCCTCCACCTACTATCCCAATAAAGTTAGCTCCTCTCTTGATATTACATTTCATAGTTTCTGCATAAATTGTCCAAGCCAGAACCTAGAGACTTTTCTCAATTATTTTCTGTCAGTACTTACAAGTTAGTTGTTAGGTATAATTGAGTCTGCCAACTAAGTTTCTCTTATTTTCATTTCTTGTTACATCTCAAATTCTACTACCATTCTTTGTGTCCCCAACATTGTTTGCTTGGATTCTAGTCATAGCTTCCTCTCTAGTATTGCATTTTGTCTCTTTTTCTCAGAAGTCAAAGTCTACACTGTGAACTGCAATATTTCCATAATTTGATTCTGATTCTGCCACTTTGCTTGTTTAAGTCCTGGGATGATTCTCCGTTGTGTATAAAATAAGGGCAAACTCCTAAGCTTTTAAGGAACCTAAAAGTTTTTATAATCTGTCCTCCAGCAATCCTAATTATTAAGTGTTTTCCAAAAAGACTGTGATTTTCCTGCATTCTTTCCATTGATGGAGTTCTTCCTCTGTCACCACAGGAATATGCTATTGAACTTTTAAGACTCAGTTGTACAATAAAATTTCCCATAAAGCCCCCTTGGGCAATTTCCTTTTTATTCACACACACATTTTCTATGTATCTCCCTTGAGCCATCCCCCTAACTTGAACATATTTTAGTTGCAGAACTCAACTATAGGTACTATTGTCATTTTTTTTTTCTATCTTATCCCTTCACTAGATAATGAACTGCTTGTGACATTTTTTATTATTCTGTGTCTGGTTAAGGGTTTCTCAACGATGATGCTATTGACATTTTGAACCAGTAATTCATTGTTTTTGGTGGGCAGTCCTGTTTATTGTAGAATGTTTAGCAGCCTCACTGGTCTCTACCTACTACATGACAGTAGAATATTCTCCCTGATGGGAATGTAAATTGCTGCGGCCACTATGAAAAATAGCATAAAGATTCCTAAACAATTAAAAATAAAACTACTGTAAGATCCATCAATCCTACTTTTGAATATTTATCTGAAAACAAGATCAGTACTTTGAAAAGATACATACACCCCATGTTCATTGCAGCATTATTTGCAATAGCCAAGATATGAAAACAACCTAACTGTCCATTGATGGATGAATGAATAAAGAGGATTATATATATGCATATATATAGTTTTATATGTGCATATATATATATTATATATACTTTTATATATAATTTTATTCTTCAGCTATTAAAAAATAAAATCTTGACAACATGGATGAACCTTGAGGACATTATGCTAAGTAAAGTAAGTTTTACAGAGAAAGAAAAATATAGTATTATCTCAGTTATATAGAGTCTAAAAAACAAAATAAACAAACAAAATTCAAGCTCATAGATACAGACAACAAATTGGTGGTTGCCAGAGGTGGGTTGCGGAGGATAGGCAAATGGGCCATCTCCCTACGAATGGAATCAGATGAAGGGAATCAAAAAGTACAAACTTCCAATTATAAAATTAATAAGTTATGATGGCCATAGTGAAAAATACTGCATTGCATATATGAAAATTGCTAAAATAGTAGATTCTAAAATTTCTCATCACAAGTAAACTTTTATAACTATTTATGATTTAATGAGACTTATTATGGTAATCATTAATTATTGAATTATTAGGTTGTACACTGGAACTAATATAATATTGTATGTCAACTATACCTCGATAAGGAAATAAAAAAATAAATAAAATAAAAATGTCTTCAGATATTCCCAAATGTTTTTTTCTCTAAGTAGGGAGATGGCAAAATTGGTCCCAGGAGAGAATCACTAAACTAGTTAAAAGTTTTGTGTATAATTTAACTTGATAGTTTGATGAAGAAAAGAGTGAAGGAGGGAGGGAGGAAGGAACATAAGAAAGAAGGGAGGTTGGGTGGAAGAAAAGAAAAGTGAGAAAGGAAGGAAGGAAGGAAAGGAGGGAGGGAAGGAGGAAGGGAGGGAGGGAGGGAGGGAGGGAGAGAACAAATGAAGAACTATATGAAAATTGGGATATGAACATCTAACATTATGGTTCTTAAAAAAAAAGAGCCAAAATTGCATTCCGTAAAGGGTCAGTAGCCTATAGGTCCAAGATTAAACTTGGTAGTAATAAAACAAGAAGTAAAAGAATAAATGAAAGGGGAACTATCAGAGATAGAATAGCAAGAAGAGGGAAGGAGAGAAAAAGCAGAAAACAAAAGTTTCATTGATTGTAGAAAATGAAGTACCACCAGTAGCATCTAAGGTTTATCATGTGCTCTAATGATATGCTGCTGTGGTTAGGAGCACAGGCTTTGGATCCATTTTCCTGGGCTTGTACCTCACTCCATCCCTTATAACTTAACTTTAAATTCTTCAACCGTAAAGTGAAGACAACAGTACTGCCAATATTTTGGACTGTTGTGAAGCATACATGAAATACTTCACATAAAAGATGTAGAAAAGTGTCTGGCATATTTTAAGTGCTTCATAAATTGAAACTATATATAGTCTCTTACTCTTTATTTTTCTTTTTTATGGGCCTGTGTTTGTGCTAGAAAGATTTGTACTCCCAAATCAGTAATAATGTAGAAGAATAATAGATCTGGGATACAGTTCTAGAGTCACTGGAAGTCTAAACATTCCTTGGTATCCACCTTGTCAGTTATTCTGTCTGAGTGTTTGGGTATACATTTGGATTTTCAGGCCATGTATCATTGCATTTTTATTACATCCATTTAATGTCTTATTTGGAAGAAAGTTTCAGGTCAAGCCTTGACTCTTTGGTCTCTCCCTGTCACTCAATCTCACTTGGCTTCTCATAGAAGCCATTAACCAAGAAACACTCTATACAAAGCCCAGGAGAACTGAAATCAGATTTGGCTTGAGAATTTACTGCTGACTTAGTCGTAAACTACTTCATCATGCCAGGATGCTCAGGCACTGGAGCCTGGGGTCAACAGGATGGAATAGTGAGAGAAAGTAACTTTTTGCCAGGCACTCCTAAGAAGAGGGTGAAATGAAAGCAGGTCAAAAGTTAAGACTGAACTAATTGTTGCAGTGTGCACAAAAAGGGCTCAGTTCCATGGGGGTGCAATATCAGCAGTGAGTTTCAGAAGAGAGGAGAGTTTGTCCCTAAATAAAACTACAGTCTTGACTCTTAGAGAGAGGCTTGTGAGCTGATGTAATGCAAGTGTCAGGTTAATACAGGAAAGTCTCTGTGGCATTTAAGAAAATAGTAGCTGCTTATTTACTTTCACATGACCATTTCTTTTGGTTTAAAGAGGCTAGGATTGACTGATCCAGAACAGTTCAGTGGAAAGAATACTTTTAGGATTCCAGTCCTAGTTCTGCTAACATCAGTCTTCAAAATTGTCATGTAGCTTTCCTAGACCTTAGACTTTTTTCATTAGTAAAGGAAGGTGGTTGGATTTTTTTTTTTTTCTGAAACCTCTGAATTTCTGTGACCTTTACTAAGAGTAAGACAACAAAGAATTGTCCCATAACATGGTGGCAATTTTCTCTGTGTATTTGCAGTTCTTACTAGATTGACTGCAGTGACCATCTGAGGACAGTATGGGGACAGAAATGGCCATCCACAGCTTTGTCTCATCATTTTACATAAACCTTCATATACTATAAATGCTCATTCATTCTGTGGAATTAAGCTCAAAATTACTCTTACCTAATATCTCCCTTTTTAAATGTGCATCATTAAAACATTTCTTTCCTTCCATTGAATTTATTCCACCTGAATCATCCCAATGTAGGCTCTAGATCTTAAAATCTCATAATCTGTTTGTGTGGGGCAGGCAGAGAGGATGATTGGTGCTAGGAGTAACTATGGGGTGAAAAAGATAGAGAACTGAAGAAGTCTTGCATTCTCATCTTGATCATATTTATGTGTTTAACTTTCCTTTTTCCCTTCACATTGTCCACACACCTATGTGTTTGCTTTTTGGTTCTAGGGCTGTATTTTAGTCACTTTCATGTTTTCTGCAGATATTCACACATAAAAATTGAACTGAGTTTAATCTCTTCAACTACTTCTGGAATTTTACCATCGTTTCTTTGGATTGAGCTTTGTTCTTGGTCATCTATTCTTCTTTTAATAAAGTACATATATGAGATATTGTTTAAGTACTTTACATGTGTTCTTTTTTTCTTTAATTTTCATGGCAACTCTATGAGGGAAGTACTATTATCATCTCCACTTTAAGATAAAAAAATTTTTACACAGAGAGTTCAAAAAACGTTCCCTAATGTACAAAGGCAGTTAGTGGTGAAGACAGGATTCAAAACCAGAAATACTGACTCATGATCTCATGCTCTTCTCTATTTTATATTTCTGCTTGAAAGTTGAGATGATCCTACAAGTATAGCGCATTAGCTATTAAACACTTTCTTATGACTTAGTGTAATCCACACCAGAGAGGTTAAAAAGGTAAGGAAAAGGCTCATAACATTGAGTACAAACTTTCTGTTATATTTTGAAAAAAAACAGAACTGTGAGAATAATAAGAATTTCTGTGTCAGTGGTTACATGTATATCACAAAATTTTAGTTAACAAATAAATAACCTAATTAATTAGGTTCAATCTACTTTTTGCTTACATACACAGTTGGTCATCAGATGTCAACAGAGCTTCAAAACAAAAATAATAAAACAAAATAACCATAAAAGGAAGAACTAGCAAACACTGTAAAATGGTACAGATAATTGGGAAAACAATTTGGCAGTTACTTAAACAGTTAAAAATATACTTACCCTACAACCCAGCCAATGTACTCTACATATTTACGCAAAAATAAAATTATATGTTTGCACAAATACTTATTTATGAATGTTCAAAGTAGTATCATTCATAACAATGAAAACCTGGAAACGACTCCAATATCCATCAACTGGTGAGTGGATAGTTTGTGGTAGTCATACAGGGGAATAGTACTAGGCAACAAAAAGAAATAAAATCCTGATACATACAACAATGTGGATGAATCTCAGAAACATCACCCTAAATGAAAAAAACAGACACAAATACTATACAGAGATTATTTTTTAATCAAATTTGTAGAAAAGGCAAAACTAGAGAGGTAGAAAATGTATTGGTGCTTGTCTGAGCCAGAGAGAGAGCAAATAATTAACAGCAAATATATACAAGGTAACACTTTGGGTAATGGTCACACCCTAAAATTGGAGATGATGAAGGTTGTACAACTATATAAATTTACTAAAGCTACTAAATAAATACTCTCTTAAAATTAGTGAATTGTATGGTATTTTAGTAATAACTCAATAAAGCTGCTTAAAATATCTTTAAGCCTTTCTTTAGACTTATGAAATCACAATTTCTAGAACTATTTTTTTTAATTGTGGGAAAATACGCATAACATAAAATTTACAATTTTAACTATTTTTAAGTGTACAGCTCAGTGGCATTTAAGTACATTTACACTGTGCAACAATTTCACCGTCTATCTCCAGAATGTTTCCATCATCCTCTACTAAAACTGTGTGCTCATTGAAAACTAACTCCAGATTCTTTCCTACAGACCCCTGGCAAACTCCATTTCACTTCAGACTCTGAATCTAGTCACTCTAGGTACTTCAAATAAATGGAGTCATATAATGTTTATTTGTCTTTTTGTGCCTGGCTTATTTCACTTAGCATGTTTTCAGGGTTCATCTATGTTGCAGTATGTGTCAGAATTTCATCCTTTTTAAGAAATAAATTTTCATTCTGTTGTATGTAGATACAACATTTTGTAAACCCATTCATCCATTTGTCCAGCCAACAGCTCGATTATTTCCACCTTTTGACTGTTGTGATAATGTGCTATGGACATTGCCATGTCTTGGTAGTACATATACTTTTGTGGGGCGGGGGGAGAAAGGGATCCATGGCTTTAATTATATTTTCAAAGGAATTTGTGATCCAAATTCTAGCCATGTGGCTGACTACAGAACATATAATACATAAAGACTTCAAGGCTTTATTTCCTGAGGAAAGATGAGTCTATCAATTTGGATTGATTCATATACCTATTAGAATTAAGAAAGATAATGACTGTCACTTTATTATTTCTTTATTATGTACCAAGTTCTGTACCAAGCACTTTTACTCAATATAGCATTTATGATCCACACTTATAAAGCAATGGGAAGTTGTCATTTACTCAAGGTCAGTGGAAAATTTTTATTCAAATTCAGCTTTTTCTGCCCCAAGGCTCTTTTTGTAATCACTCTGCTATACTGCCTTTGTAGAAATACTTTATTGACTCACTCGAGTAGTTTGAAATCTGCTATAACTTGGCACTGCATTTTTGGAAAGACTGGTGATTTGTTTCAAGAAACAAAGTAAAAATCTGAAAGGCTGACAACTCAATCAGTGATTATGTTAAGACATGATTTTGGATGCTCTGTACAAAAATTAAGCTATTTGGAATGAATCCAGTTCTATTTAAGCTAAATCTTCTTAAACTTCCTTGTGTATTTCCCTCCCCATCAGCAGCAGAGAGAAAAAGACCACTTCACCATAGCAACGAAGCCTACAAGGTGTTTGGCTAGTCCTCCTTTTCAAGACTCCTCTAACTCTCAGGGAATCCTAGGCAGATTCAGGAGAGGAAACACAAGAAAGCAGGCTTTCCTATCAAAATGTTCACTGAAAGTTAGGCAGCTCTTTTACAAATGGAAATGATGTTCAGTTGCAAATAATCTAGTAGTGGTACATTGCTGTTCCTGGCTCTGACAACCTGCACCTTCACCTGGGTTTTCAAATAATTCCCTTGGCTGCAACTAAGTGATTCTTCCATTAAAATATAAAAACCTGTCTATTTCTTTCTGAGGCTTTGTTCTCTGAGCCTCAGTTTCTATTAATAGAAACTTTTGGGGCGAACATTAAGAAGGCAAGAAACCACTCAGGAATGAGGCTGACCACAAATCTAATAGAAAGTTTCAGTTTGGGGAGTAAAGCAGGACAGGGATGAATAGATAGAGATGTATGATTTATAAAAGTAACATAGCTCATGGTGGGCCTGCCTAAATTGTTCTGTATTTGCATGCATTATACGAAACATGCTTGCTATATGCCTTCTCAACTAGAATCTACATTCTGTAAAGGCATGAGTTGTATTCCCTTCATCTTTGTATCCAATCCATTCTCAAACACCACACCCAAACTCTACTTTTGGCATTAATACTTCAAAGGAATTCCTGTTTATTTGTTACTCCATCATCAGGAGTAACATCACATTTACTTGTCCCACATTTAGTGATATTAAAGTTAATAAGGAGTGCTGCTTCTTCTTCTTCTTCTTCTTCTTCTTCTTCTTCTTCTTCTTCTTCTTCTTCTTCTTCTTCTTCTTCTTCTTTTTCTTGCTGTGGGCTGATGATATGCATTCAAAATTATCTCAAGAAGACACCTTTGTGTCACTGAGGTCTCTGTTTCCCACAAATCAACTGGATGAGTTAATAGAACTTTATTGCTTTAATCTTAGGCCTAATAAAGAGGATTATGATGATTTATCTTAAAAAGAAAAGAGATGTAAACTTGTGCTATAAGAAGAAAGGATTTCTCAGAGGTGGTGTGCTGCTCATTGAGAAGGGACAGACTAGGGATGTAAGACAGCAAATATACTTCCATTTCATACTTCTTAGAAGTGCCAAGACTTCAGCTTGTGGATGGTTCTCTTGAGTTCATGGGGTTTGTTTATTGAGAAAGCATCATGTCCTTGGGAGCTGTAACAAGAATACACACAATGAAATTGCATTATTACCAGCAACTGTATATGCCCAATGACCTTGAAGAGCCCTCACCTGCTTGACAATGGTATAGTGTGGCAGAAGGTACTGGGCTGCATACTACTATGGAAGGAAGAAGGATTCACCAAAGTAATTTATATTGGATATGTTAAAGACTGGTCAGTGAGGCCTTAGAACAGATTTGATTTAACTTAGCTGGGATATGATAAGTATAGCAAACATTTTATAATGCTTACAATATGCCAGAAATTGTTTCAAGAACTTATATTTACTAATGGAATTTATTCTTACATTTTATATATGAAGTAACAGAGGTACAGAGGAACAAGTAATCTATTCAAGATAGCACAACCAACAAGTGCAGAGCCCGGATTTAGAACCCAAACAGTGCACATTTCCTCTTGGACCCAACCCCACACAAACCTTTTTTTCAGGCAATATGCCTACTACAACTCTGGATGTATCTGCAGGCAATATTAGGACTAATGTTCAGTTTGGTAAATACAAACTGCATAGAACTGAAGTCACTGTTGCACGACTCATAGCTGGAAAGGAGTGACTCAGACATACAGGAAAATGAAGTCTTTCTTATTTATCCCCCTTTTCCTTCACATCTATGTTCTTATTCAAAGTCTCTCCTCAGCACCCTCTCCTAGTCTAGATAGCAGAGAATGATAGGTAGGAGTCACTGAATACTCTACACCTGTTTAGCCTGGAAGATTCTGATAACCATGTGTGTCTTGCAAGTAGCGTTTTATACAGAGGGAGCAAGTCCAGTCAGGTCTTCAGTCCCCTTTCGACTTTCAGGCAGTACATATATATTTCTCCTTCTTACTTTTTCTCACATTCTTTCTTCCAAAATTTCCTGAGTACAAGCCATTTCAGCTTCCAAACAACAAGTCATTAATTTCAAATTTTCTCCTGATCTCCCCAAACAGCTTTACACTCAAGCAAACATCACAGCCTGGGAGGTTTGTGGTGCTAGTGGATTGCCACTGGACCCTGTCCAAGCCCCATCAGCCTGTGCCCAAGCGAGGGCTAATGGAATACACTGTCACATTGCATATGATTTATTACACCTGAGCTTTTCAAGAGCATGAGAGGCATTCCTTTTTTCCCTCTTTCCACTCTGTGATTTCCACCCCATTACCAAGGTCAGTTATTTGGCCTAACCAAAAGAAGAGTTGTTGAAAATGGATAGTGTGTCTCTAAAGAGCCTTTAGTTTCCCTTTTATCTTTCCACTCCCTTCTATTGTGCAACCGATACCCCTTTTCTCCGTCCACCTCATTTTATTCTTTCACCTCCATTTTGCTTTTCCTTCCTTTCTAACACAAGATCTTCTCTTTAGATGAAGAATGCTATGTGGCTAAACAAATATCTTACAAATCCTTCAAATTTTTCTTGTTTTAAATTGTTCTCTCTTAATTAATTAAAATAACTTCTTAAGAACTGATTTGCTACCTCAGTTTTTGAAGTTGTAAGAAAAAGAGATTTGAAGAATGTCTGAGAGGTTATTGATATAGTACAACAAGCAAGAAATGATGGGAAAGGGAGAAACTCAGATGCATTTAGATATGACAGTGAGACAAGGAATTCTATATGAGAAGACCTGGCTTAAGAAAAATACCTATAAATGGCAATTTAGAATTGTCCATTTCTAAAATAAAAGCAATCTAACTAGAACTAGTGTCATTCCTTATCTGTAGCTAAGGGCAATGGTACTGGCATTTTTCACGCAGCTGAATTCTGAAGGGACAGGAAAGAAGCAAATGCACCACACATGAATAATGAAGCGCAATATTTGTCCCAGTGGCAAAATAAATTTATGATTTTAAAAGTATGCTCAAGAGAGAAATATCCTTTCAGTACTACAGGGTTATAATTTGTTGTCTCTGAAAAAACATAAAGCTTGATTTTCCTTAGTTACTTATTTCACAAATGAATGATAAAGGAAATCAGCCAGGCTAAGCTCTCATTGGTTGAGGTTGGACTTGAATTACATCTCACATAAGACATAAGGTCGAAAGAAGACCTCTAAACAGAAGAAAACCACCATGAGTGACAGCATAATTTTACCTCCAAGAGATTCATAGACTGGAATACTCATATCTTAAGTGTGAGTGTTATAATAGCTTAAGTAATTAAATTGGGAATTAAATACACAAATAAAGAAAAATAAAAATTAAAAGTAATCCTAAAGGAAATTATAGGAATGAAAAATTTCATCATTGAAAATTTGTAAAACCCATGGCAATCTTGAGAAAAAAGAACAAAATTGGAGAAATCAATAGATTCTTTAAGTTTCAGATTAGACAATACTTCAGAGTTAGTACACCAAAAAATAAATATACAGAGGTTATCAAAATTTTGTACAAAGATCAGAAGATACGAAGTATAAAGATAAGATAAGAAAAAAAGAATGAAAAGCAATATCAAATAGCAGGTTAAAGGTCTACAAAGAATAAAAGAAATGTAATATTTGATAAGTAAGGACTGAAAATATCTAGAAAAAATGAAAGAAAAAAAATAACCTATTTTTTTGGAAGTTCAATAAGTTCTAAGGGTAAAAAATAATAAATCCAGTAAAAGTGAAAAACATCATAAGGAGATGATATTGAAGACTCCTAGAAAATAATTCCTATGAAGAAATTAGAGTTGGAGTTCACTTTTTAATAATAATTATGGAAGGAAAAAGATAATAATTTCAAAGTTCTCAGGGAAACCCAGCTAAATTATTGTCTAAGGAAAACAATGCAATAAAGTCACTTTTATTAAAGCTAAAATTGACAAAGTTGACTCATATAAATAATTTCTAAAAGATATTCTTCAGGTGGAAGGAAATAATCTTAAAGGAAGTTTTGCGAAGTAATAAAATATAATAAATTGGCTGACAAAATAATAACAATGGTGTCTAATTTGTAAGATAAATATTATTAAAATACTGGATAAGGATAAAATGCTAACATGGAATAATGAAATTGTATCTGTTATATTAACTTATTGGTCAGAGACATTAATTGACTTTTAAATTTTTAGTAAAATATGCATGTATTTTAAAAAATATTTAAGAATGGAACTAGTATGTAGCTTATAAAATAGTAAAGAAAATAAAATATAAAAATTTAATAACCATACAAAGTCAGAAAAAATAATAAACATAAAATGAAGAACACCGAGAAAGCAAAAATATGTTATAATTCATACTCACACAACATATTCAATTACAAATATAGATAGATTAAACTTTCCAATTAAATGACAAAGATTGTTTAAGATAAATCCAGCTACATGCTATTTATATAAAATTTCTCTAAAATTTTAAAGGCACAGAAAGGTTAACTTTTTTAACATGGAAAAATATGTAACAGATATCTTTTACTTTGAACATGTAACATTTTATTATTTGATAATAGAATTTGATACTATTTTTAGACTTTGAGGCAAATAATTTGTTTTTCTACAGAAAAGAGTATGCTAGCAACAAAAAGTTTTACAGTTTCAATTCATCACTACATTTACAAATATATAAAATGCATGCATACAATAAAAAACACTCTAAATATATGAAGTAAAATTTGACAGAATAACCAGAAAAAATTGACAAGCTCAGTAATAGAATCATTTCAATATATCTCCGTTAATTAATTGATCAATTAGAAAAAATAAGTAAGTATACAGAACAGAGGTGGCAAACTATGGCCCACAAACCAACCTGCCACCTGTTTTCCTACATGAAATTTTATCAACACAAAGACACACTGTTAACATTTTGTTGATGACTGTTTTTTTGCGCTACAATGACAGTTGAATAATTATAATAGACAAGGCCTAAATTATTTACTATAAGGCCTTTTGCAGAAAAAATTTAACAATCATTAATAAAGGAAATCTCAATTAATATCGTTTTTATTTGTTGGCTTATAGTTTATATATTTAAAAAAATGCACTGGTCATAAGGACTTAATCTGGTGAGACTTGATAATTACATATATCTCTATAACCACCACTCAGAACAAGATATAGATCATTTTTATTATCCCCAGAAAGATCCATTTGACCATGTGTAAGCAATTTCCTCACCCCTTACCTCCAAGCCCCCTATCCAGAGGTAGCAACTTTATTTGTAATGCTATTGATCAGTTTTACTTATAAGGGTATGTCTGCCTTATATTACTTTACACAATGTCTTTTAGTTTCAAGCATATTGTTGCATGTCCCAGTTATTGTCAAATACTTACATTATGTGATGATTCCACAATCTGTTACCTATTCTTTTATTGATAGGCATTTGGATTACTATCAATTTTTTGGTAATTATGAATAAGATTGCTATGAGCATTCCTAGAAAAGTCTTTTTGCAAACATATGTTACATTTCTTGAGCAAATATCCAAAAATGGAAGCTGACTCATATGGTAGCTGTACATTAACTTTGTAAGAAGCTTTCAAATAGCTTACTAAATTGCATTATCCTCATCAGCAACATACAAGATATTTAATTCTCCACAACCTCAGCAACCTTTGACATTTTTAGTCTTATTGGATTTGGCTGCTTCTCTAGTAGGTATGAAATAATATCACATACAATTTGCATATCTCTATTGACTTGTAAAGCTAGCAATTTCTCATGCATCTGTTAGCCATATCTATGGAGAAATATTTCTAATTAAGTTTTGTCCGTTTTATATTGGGTTGTGTTTTTAAAATTATTTGTTTGTGATTGCCTCCTTATGTTTTACTACTACATTCTGCATAGAATTTGACAAGTACATAATTATGAACATATTCTACTCATCTTTTATTTACCTATCCATTTTTATGGTGTGTTTTATTAATAGCATATTTGATTTCCATTAAGTCCATTTTATCAAGTACTTTTTACAGGTAATATTCTTTATGTCATCTATGAACCCAATATTAACATTTAGATCTGTACTCGTAAAAAAAAACTTTTATTATTAGTTTTAAGTATACTCATCTCAAAAGATTTTAGTGTATGCAGTGAAGTCAGGATCAAGTTTTCTTTTTTACACATAAATATCCATTCTTTTTCAGAACATAATGGTTACAAAAAGAATTTTTTTCCTTATAGAGTTGACTTGAGAACTTTGATGAAAATCAATTGGCTATAAATATGTAGCTTCTTTTCTAGACTACTTAATTCCAGTGATCTATGTTATTTTATATCAATACCACAGTGTTTTGATTACCATGAAGTTGTATTAGCTCTTAAAATTGGATAAAGTTCTTGGAATTGTTCTTTCTACTTAAAGGTTGTTTTTTTTTTCTTATATATCTTTAAATTTTTCATATAAATTTTAGACTTACTCATCAAAAATTCTTACTGGTATTTTGACTGGAATGTTGTTGAATCAATCAATATATCACATTGTGCAGACTATACATCTTAACAATATTGAGTCTTCTAATCCACAAACATGATGTATTGATCCATTTATACATGTCTTTGATTTCTCTCAGCACCACTTCATAGTTAGCACCTTGAACATTATTCTTTAGACTTATTTTTAGGTATTTGATTTTTTTATTTTTATTTTTTGCTGACAGATTGACTTTTAAAAATAGTTTGTTGTTTTGTTTTGTTTAATTTTCATTCCACTGGCTGTAAATTCCAGAACAATAGAAGATGAAAAGAAGTGATGATTTATCAGTAATTGAAAGTTACCTCTGTGTAACTGAAGAAGTTCTCTTATATTCCTAGTTTGTAAAGTTTTGTTGGGGGGAGGGTGGTGTCGTTTAAGTCATAAAAGTGTACTATGTCAAATTTTTTTTTTTACATCTATTATGTTTCTCCTGTGTTTGGTTTTTCTCTTTTAATTTGATTTATTTTGTTACCATGATTGAGTTTTGATTGTTAAAATAATTTCCAATTTGTAAGATAAACTCACTTAATTATAATGTGTTATTTTTTAATATATTACTAAATTCAATTTGCTAATATTTTAATTAAGGTTTGGAACCTATTCATAAGAGATACTGGTTTGTAATTTTCTTTTCTTATAATTCCTTAGTCTGATTTTAGTATCAGGGTTATGTGAGCCTCATCAAGTCCAAAGTATTTGCTTCAATTCCATTTTCTGCAATAATTGTGTAAGACTGCTGTTAATTATTCTTTAAATATTTGAAAAATTAGCAATGAAGGCATCTATATCTGAAGTTTTCAATATGAAAAGTTTTTTTTTTGCTAATACATTCAGTTGCTTTGATAAATTTAATACTATTCAGATTTTTCTATTTTTTATTAAGTTTTGGTAAGTTTAATTTAAAAGACATTTATCTATCCCACATGAGTTGTTGAATATATTAGAATAAAGTTTGCACAGTATTGTCCTGTTATTCTTTTAATGACAATAGAATCTATCATGATATCCCTCTTTAATTATCCCTCTTTTATTAGTAGTTTGTGCTTTTCTTCTTTTCTTTTTCAGTCTGTCTAAAAAGTTTATCAATTTTGTTAATCTTTTCAAAGAACCAACTTTTCATTTTGTTGTTTTTTTTTTCATTTTTTTGCTATTTTTTTGTTATGAATATTTACTTGTGTTATTTGTTCCATTACTTCTTATGGTTTATTTGCTTTTTTTCCTCTTCTTCTTCCTTTGCCTCCACTTCTTTTTGTTTGAACTTCTTAATGTAGAGGCTCTAAAAAAAATTTTTAAATCTTTCTTTTTTCCAAAACCTAGGCACTGTAAATTTCCTTGAACACAATACTTTAGCTGCATCTCATAAACTTGACATGCTGTCTTTTTGGTATCATTTAGTTCAAAAGAATAATTCTTTTGGACCTATTGATTGTTTTAAAAATGTGTTGCTTAATTTTACAGTATTTAGAGATTTTAAAAGATGTCTTCTTGTTATTGATTTTTCCTTTAATATTGTTCAGGTCAGAGAACTCACTCAATTATGTCAATCTTTTGAAACTTATTTAGGTGTGTTTTATGACTTAGTATGTGATCTGTCTTGGTGAACATTACATACACACTTGCGAACTATGTGCATTTTTTAGTTTAAAGTTTTTGTTAATTTTTGTTTTTTTATTGTAATGTTTTATCTATATCAAGTAGGTTAAATTGTTTAGTAATAGTTTTTCAAGTCTTCTATATCTTTAATAATTTTTTTCTACTTTTTTATCAAATAGTGCTAGAATCTTCTAATATAATTGTGTATTTTTCTCTTTCTTCTTTAACTCTATTTGTTATTATACCTAAAGAACTGTTTTGGTCCATATGTACTTGTGATTGTTGTGTCTTCATGATGACATGTCCCTTTTTATCTTTGGTAATGTCCTTTGTTTTGAAATTTATCCTTCCTGATGCTAACTAACATAGGTATAAGAGTTATCTTATAATTAGTATTTATGTTATGACTTTTTTCACTCTTGTGTTGCAGTCTGTCTACATTTATATTCAAAGTGTGTATCTTGTAAACAATATTTAGCTGGACGTTGCTTTTGTATCCACTTGGATATATTTTGCCCTTTAATTGAAGTGATTTGTCTATTTTCTTTTAACTTAATTATTGATAAAATTGAGTGTACACGTACTATCTTGGTAGTCATTTTAATTTGTCTCATCAGTTTCTTGTTTCTCTTCCTTTTGTGCCCTTTTGAAATCAATCAAGACATTTTTTTAGTATTTATCTCTTGTATTGAAATTTTAAACTTTCTGTTACTTTGAATGATTGTTCAATAGACTATATTATGCATCTTTACCTTAACATTTACTTTCAAATATTATACTTGTGCACAATGCAATCTTACAACAGTATAATTGCAGTTACCTCTTATGTGTTATAAACTTGTCCTCATGTATTTTGTTTCTATATATTCATAAACCTTAAAACACATTGCTCTTTTATATTTAATCTATCAATAATTGTCTTTATAAATGTAATATATATATATATATATATATATATATATATATATATATATATATATATATATATATATATTAAATGGTCTCTATATTTTCCCAAATGTTTACTCTTTCTGCTATTCTTTATTCCTTCTAGAAAATGTGAGCAAGTTTCCTTTTATTATTTCCCTCCTTGCTCACTTAAGACTCTTTTTAATTTATGGCCATGCTATCCTGAATGAGCCTGATCCTGTCTGATCTCAGAAGCTAAGCAGGGTCGGGCCTGGTTAGTACTTGGATGGAGACCACCTAGAAAGACCAGGTGCTGTAGGCGTAAAAAATAAAATAAGAGATTGTAAGCTGCTGACAAGGTCCTTCCCATCTGTGAGATCAACCTAGGGTTGCCCTCCCCCAAAAAAGTAAATGAACAAAAATAAATAAAAAAGATTCTTTTTCTATGTCTCTACTTGAATAATTAGCTTGTTTATTTTTACTTTTTTTTTGGTAGAAATAAAAATATTTAGTAATATGAACTTTGATTTTAATATTTCTGTATGTCTGCATTCTAGATATTTTGATATCCACTTAATGATTTTTATTGTTTTCTTACTACTCTCTATTTCTTGATATTTATTTTCCCCTATAATCCAAAAGTTATTGGGAGAGTATTGCAAAGGTCTTAGTTTGAGTCATTTTTCAAAAAGTGTTTCTTTGTAGTTCAAATTTATTGTCACTTCAGAAGTTAATGATTATTTTTTAATTTTGAGGTGTATAATAATTTTTTCATTAAGTAACAGCATTTTGTAAAGATTCTATGAATGGAAAAATATGCTTTTTACTATAGGTGCATATATTTTCATCTCTGCTTTTCAATCATATTAAATTCATGAAAACCCTACAGTAGGTTAAATATCTCAGGTCAATAGTATCAATTTCAACAGGGCAATTACACTCCTCAATTTCCACATTGATGCCATTTTAGCCAAATTATTATAAAATCTTCAAATACACATAATTCAGTAGGCAAATAAAACACAATCTTAAAAAATATTTTTCATCTAATTAATTACTTTATTATATGGTGTTTTATTGTAGCTATTACTGATCATACATCTAAGATCATGTAAACAAAATATAATGTATAATGTTCAAAATTCATGCAATTCAGACTAATAATATAATAAAAATTAAAACAGAAAAAAGAAAAAAAGAAAAACACTATATTTTAGAAATATATTAAATTATTAGGTATATTAAATTATTAGGGAATGATATATGACATGATTGCTAACGAATCATAAGTATTGTGAAAGAAGTAAATGCAACAGATTCTAGTATAAAACTACAAATATAATTGTGTTCTTATTGTTTTTCTTCAGTTTTGAGCTCCTCTGTAGACTGCACAAGAGTTGAAATAGAGATGCTAGATTTCTTATAAATCAAATTCTCACAATACAAATGAGCACATCTAAGAGTACAGTTTAAACCATCTCTTTCATTATTTCAATTACTTGATGTAACAAAAAAATGAGAACAATGTATACCCTGTGTTATGATTTAGACAAATATTTTTATTTTTATATGCTTTTGCATTATATGTTAGCTGTTGTTGAAAATATGAAGGTTGATAGCCACTGTATCTTACCATATATTCAAAGTACATTATAATATTTAACAAAAAATTACTTTTTAACAAAACTATATTCTTTGAATTCTATTATGGATGCTATTAATATTACCTACCTTACTTACTTTCTTTTTGGGGGGTGGAATTTAGGTTCCTTTTATTTCTTTTCTGTCTTACAAACAGCACACAGGTATATATATAAATATATAAATATAAATATATATATGTGTATATATATATATTACCTCAAGTGAGTCTTTGCCTCTTAAGAAGTTTTTAATTAAATTGCATTTTAATTAATTTAAATACAATTTAATTTAATTTAATTAGAATTTTTAATTAAATTATTGCTTTTATTACCTGTGTAATGCCTTGCTCTTTAGGTTTTTTTGATGTCTTTTTTTAACACAAGTCACTTTTAATTCAAAAAATGTTTGCTTTTTGCTGTCATTTGACATTTTGAAAGTTACTTAGAGTGCTGTTTTAAAAATTTTGTCAAAACTGGTTTTAAGATTTTAGACATATTTTCAAACCTACTGCTTTTCAATTTGTAAAATAATTAAAATATATTGCTTTCCATTTATATGAAATAAAAAATCAGTATGCACCAAATTTCCCTCCACATATTTTAAATTTTTGTTTATTATAATCACTTATTTTAGATGTTGCTTTTTAATTATTCATAATTTACATTTTATTTCAAAAATTTTGTTGACACTTAAATTTCATTATTGTAAACATATTAATTACTATTTGCTGATATAATTTCTCATTATAAATATTGTAAAAGCACAACCTTTTCATTTTTGAGTTTATTTTGATTTATCTCTTAGTCAACAGAAATAGTTTTTTTAGTAATTTTGGTTTAGAAATTTTTGAAATTGAATAGAATACTTTCTAAGAATTATTACAACTTAAAGTTTTTTTCCTGCTCATATTTATGCACTCTATTCACGTGGAACTTTGGTGTCATCATCTTTCCATTCAAAGACCTATGAGTATGATTATGTCATTGTCTTCTGAACTAAAATGTTGCAGACTGAGTGAAACCAACTGAATTTTGACCATTATGACCATATATATATTTTTTATCTGGTTTCTTATAAGATGTTGCCTCATTAAAATTTTACCTGAAACTCTTAACACTTTTATTTTTGTACATCTGGCTTTTAGTGATTCACTTAATTATAAAAATTCAAATCTTTATTTAGATTTAAAAAGGTTTTTTTTTGTTATTTTTTTTACAATTTCCTATTTTTTTCTGCTGTACTTATCTTTTGAAATTTAGTTGTATTTAAAATATCCAAAACCAGGTATACATTATATATATTCTTGTTATTTTTATCCCCTTTTTCTGCATTTCACAAACATTCTTTAAGTTATGCTTTTGCAATGTATTCAGTTTTAATCAAAATTCAAATCCCTTTTCATCATCTCAATCATGATTTGTATTTAATGTGAAAATTTTCTTTTTTTTTAAATCTCTGTACAGAATCTTCTGACTACAGATTGTTTTTCTTTAAGATTATCTGCCATAATTTTATTGGCACAGTCTCTTCCCCTTTCTGCCCAATATGAAAGAACATCAATTTAAGTGTTTCTTATTAATTGAGAATGTACTTCATGGGAGGTTATTTGCTATGTCTCCATAGATGAATTTTAATTTTTTTGACTTACATTATGTTTTCAAAATAAATGATTATTTTCTTCTGCTTATCTTTAGAGAGAGAGTAGATTATAGTATTTGAAGTTGAAAAGGAACAGAACAACTCTATTAGACTATATTATGTTCAGTGATATATGTTTAGATCAGTTATAACATTTTAAAATTGAAGGTCCTGAGCAGATATACAGGGGAAATAGAGCAAGACTTCAAATTGATGCAATGGGATTAGGTTATAAACATCTCTTTTCCAGTTATTGGGTAGTATTTTGAAGCCAACTGTGAAATGGCTATTTTTTCAGTAGTCAGTCTTAGAACTCCATTTTTTATCTGTCTTGGTCGTCTGTGTTAACTGGAATAGAAGTAATGTTGTTTGAAACTGGATGAGACTGACTTATGAAACTTTTTGCCTTGTCCAGAGGTGGCTTCAGTCCCTGCTGCTCTGAATTAAGATTCTTAGTGATATATTGATGGGACATGTCTTCTATGTTTACTTCTAAGGCAAAGTATTCCCTCCTGGGTAGACAATGATTAGGTTACTTTTTCTACTACAGTTCAATATATTATGTTACAACCGAATTTTTAAAATTTCTAAGATCAAGATATTACCTTTTCTTAATTTTCAGGATTGGTGTCAGAGTTTTTCTCTTCTTTATTTTCGGTCACTTTGATAATAATTACGGATATGGACCTTACATCTATGTGCTCAAGCTGCCATCTTCTCTATAGCCTAGAGAGTTGTTCTGCTTTGTTTTGTACTACAAATATCATTCTGTCACTAATCTGCTTACAATTCTTCACTGTTTTCTTATTGTCTGAAGATAAAGTTCAAATGATTTATCATTGTACGCATTTTAAAATCAAATCATTAACATAAAATAGCTCACTACTGGCCCATGGACTTCACCTCCAGCTTGCTGACTGCTTTGTTTATCCAGTATCTTGCCTAATCTTTGGCCTGACCTGAAATCTCCAGTTGCCACAGTTCTCTTTATTCTCATTCTTTCGTATTCTGCCCTTTATATTTTTAATTTTTCATCTAAGCACCGAGGCTTTTGAGTTTGTTACTCCTCTGTATCCAACCAATATTTCTATCACTGTAGAACTATTTTCACTCCCCACACTCTGATTTCTCTCACTTCTGTTTTTATGCATTCGCTATTTCCTTTGCTAGAAATATCATTTCCTTTCTCACACATTCTTTGCCAGGTAACTTCTATTTATTTTTAAAATGTTAGTTTAGCACCCATTTTGTCTTAGAAGCCTGTTATGTTTCCCTAGAAGGGTTTAGACATCTCATTGATGTACTGTCACAGAAATCTTTTCATGCTTTTAAAAATACCCATTACACTATATTGTATTTCAGTTTACTTGTTTCTTTCTAGGCCAAAAAACAAGCTTCAACAAATTTGAAAGGATTAAAATTATATCAGTTTTATTATATAAAATTATAAATTGTTTAACCGAATTTTTGATGAGATTTAGCAAGACAAAAGCAAATAATTATTATTAGAAATTAAAAAGGACCATAACTGCAGATAGCATAGATATTTAAAATATAATAAGGTAACATTAGTAACAATTTTGTGTCAATAAATTTGGAAATTTAATGGATGCATCTCTAGAAAAATATAACTCAAAACAACACAAAAATTTAAAAATCTGAATTGTTTTATTTCTATCTAAGTAATAAATCTGTATGTAACTTTATACCTTACCACAAGAAAATGTATAGACCTAGCTGATTTTGCAAGTGAGTTCTATCAAATATTTAAGAAATAAATAATTTTTATTGTATACAAAATTTGCAGTGTTATAAATAATTATTACTCCCCACTCATTTTATGAGACAGCAAAAACTAACAGGACATTAAGGAAAAAGAAAATTTTAGGCCTAAAAGCCAATAACATGCAAAATTGATTAAGGAAGGGGATGGGGTACCCATATTATAACATAAAAAATGAAATATGAGATATAATTAGGGAACATAATGGACAACTTTATGCCAATAAATTTAACGATTTAGATGAAATAAACAAATTACTTTAAAAAGTAATGTCATTTACCAAAGCTGAAAGAAGTCAATTGGTGAATTTTTCCAAATATTTCATTCTCACAGTCTACTGGATAGCAGAAAAAGTGAGCATGTCCCAATTTCTTGTATAAGGCCTTGTTGCCAAAAGCTGACAAGGATATAACAAATATGGGTAATTACATACCAAGCTTTCCTATACACAAAAATGAAAAAATCCTTTGAAAAGTTAACACATTAAATATAATAACAGACAAAAAAATAATACAGTTCAACAAATTGAAGTTTCTTTCAGGAATTCAAAATGGTTTAACATTTAAAAATAAATTAAGGTAATTCTCCAAATTGATATAAAATAATCACCCTATAATGTCAGTAGACTAAATGCAACAAAATTATTTTACAAAATTTAATACCCATTCACAATAAAAAAAAAACTTTTACAAACTAGAAATAGGTCTTACTTAAACCAAGAATCTATACTTTTAAAATCCTGCAATTTCATGATGAAATAGTTAAGTTCTCTCTCTGAAGTCTGCAACAAAACCTGATTTATGCTAATACTATTTTTATTTAAAATTGTGTCTGGTTCTACCCAAGGCAATTAAGAAAAAAAAGAGTTATAATTATGAAAAAGAAGATAATGTATTATTTATAAGCAACATTATTTTATACATAAAAATCAAATAGAATATAAAAAGCTATGAAAATTAGTAATATTTAGCAAAAATTCTATAGAAAGTCAATGTGCAATACCCATTGCATTTTATAAATTGGCAACAAACAAATAAAATCCAACATTTAAAATGATACCATTTATATTAGCATGAAAACAATCAAATACTAGAAATTAAAAAGGAATTTTTAAATTTAAGCTGGAATTTATATCTAAACTGGAGACAACAAAATGGTATTGTGATAAATTATATAGGACCTAATTAAATGGAAGTATATATTATTCTCATGGATCAGAAGATATGATGCAGGAAAAATGTCAATTCTTCACTAGTAATCTCTAGAATAACATCCCAATTAAAATCCAAACAGGTGTATATGTGTATGTGTGTGTCTGTGTGCAAATTGATAAGCTGACGTCTGTAGAAACTTGGAAATGTGAAGGGCCAAGAATAATCAAAAATAAAACTGGAAGAATCACTGCAAGGTATTAAGGCCTATTATGAAGCGATCATAATTAAGACTGTAATATTATTGTACAGATAATGAAACAGAATACAAAATATAGAAATAAACTCTCACATATTTAGCCTACATATCTGACACTTCAACGTGGGAGGAAATAATGATTTTTCCAATGGATGACAATGGGTCAACAGGACAGCTAAATGAATAAATATGTGTCTTGGAATCTCTCTATTATACACAAATATCAATCCAGGTAGGTAGCAGCAGATTTAAATAATAAGTATAACAATAAAGTTTTATAAGTAAACATAAAACACTTATTCAATGTGACATTGAATGTCATAAAAATACTAATCATAAATGAAAATAACTGATAAATTGTCCTATAATTAAATTAACTTCTGTTTATAATAAACCACCAGAATGAGATGGAAAAGTTAAAGCACAAAGTACTTAATATACATTTATCCAACAAAGAACTTTATAGTATATTAAAATTGATTATTAAAATGTATAAAGAATTAAAAATGTATAAAGAATTCTTACAAATCAGTGGGAAAAAAAGACAGATTTGAATAGACTTTGATTGAGTGAGACTATCTAAATGTCCAATAAATATATGGAAAGGTGCTCAACTTAGAGAGAGATGGATATTAAAACCACAAAAATAGGTCATAACCTACCAGATTAGCTAAAATAGAAAAACATGGAATGTAGTGTTGGTAAGGATAAGAAACAACTGGAACTCAAACATATTGCCAGTGGCATGTAAACTGGTAAAATGAATTACATTTAAAAACCTGTTTGTCAGTGTTTACTTAGGTTAAACATATGTATCCCAGAAATTCCACTCTCTTGTATATATCCAACTTATATTCATATGATGTTTACCAAAAATATGTATTAGCATGTTGATAGTAACATTATTTGTAGTGCTTTTAAACAGAAAACCACCAATTGCTTATCAACAGAAGAATTTAGAAATTGTGGTACCTTCATAAAATAGGATGTGTATGACATTTGGCATAAATGATCTTCACAGCTAAGTGAATATCACAAAGATAATGTTGAGTGGAAAGAAGTCGGACACAAAATAATATGCAGCATATGATTTGATTCATATAATATCCCCGCCCCCAAAAAAAGAGGCAGAACTCCTTTAAGCAGTTAGAAGCCAGAAATGGAGTAACTGAGGCAGGGGCTTCTGGTGTATGGTCTGTCATGCTCTGTTTCTTGAAATGGAGGTCATTACATGTGTATTCATGTGCTCAGTTTGTGTGATGTGCCAAGTTGCAAATGCATGGTGTGTGGACTTTTCTGTAAGTATGCTATACTTTAATAAAATATTTTAAAAATTAAAAAAGAACACCTAGTTGGAGCTGTGATACAAGTTTCAGGATGCTCTTACCCACAAAATGTCTTTCAACACCTGTGAAGTCAGTAATTGCAATGCTATTGACAATAAACAAAAATAATAAGGAAATAAAAATAAAAACAAAACCATCAAAATATTAGCTACCAGCTGTAACATCAGAAACAACAGCAAGCATGGCCATTTCTCTCCCAGTTTCTAAATACTGTGCGAGTTCTAAGTGGGACGTGATTTATACCCTGGAAAATACTGCACATGGGTCCCAGCCTCTGAAGTACTGAAAAGCATATGAGAAGGTTGGAAGGGATGCGGAGGACCAAACTATCACAAAGAGTGAGATGCTTGTGCAACAGTACATGGACGTATTTCTGGGGAAGTTAAAAACATCAGACTAGAACTCAGAACAGATGTAATGTCTGGACCTATACTCTTGGAAACATCTGCACGTGACAGAAGGACAGAAATATTAGAACTGGTTGCCTTATCATAGAAAAGTAGGCGGTGGGGAAAGAATGATCCAGAATGAGATCTTGGGTGACACCAGCATTTCAAAGGAACTAAAGAAAATGATTTGGCAAAGGATATTGAAGAAGAGAATTCAGAGAAATAATAAAAATAATCCAAGAAAGAAAAGAGTTGAAGAATCCAAAAAAAAAAAAATTTAAGAAATTCAAATATGGAAGAAGAACCCCTCAAATTTGCTAGTGGCCAAATAATATTATGCTTGGTAGACACCTTCTCAATAATTATCTCCAGCCTCTTCACTATAGAGATGAGGAAACTTAAGTCTCATAGGGGTTAAGTTATTATGAATGAGACCATGACAGGTTGCAAAGATGTGAAGGATTTTGAAATCTATTGACCAAGTGAGTGGAATTGAACAAATTATTTCACCTCTTTGAGCATCTGTTTATTCAACTATAACAATATAGCTGTTGGACCAGAGGATTAAATAAGATAGATCTACCATGCACCTAGCACAAGGCTGTCACATCATGCCCTTAAAAGTTTTATCATTATTATTATTATTATTATTATTATTATTACTTCTTTATATGTTCCTTGAAGACAGAAACTGCAACTCTTTTTTTCCCTGTTGCATCCCTAGCATTTTAGCTAATTGCCTGACCTATATGGGCACTCGAACAATATTTCTTGAATGAAGAATATAGTGATATTATAGCTGATTAACCAGAGTTGCAGCTGATATACCCTTATTGCAGCTGCATTTTTGAAGTAATGTTTGTTACCAGAGGCCAGAGCAGCATCTGCTCCATAAGGCTAAAGTAGTTGTAGCAAAGTGAAACTCCATCATCTCCTCATCTCCTGAGACAATATGAGTGGCCCCATAAAAGTGTACTTTCCTATAATAGCTGCCCCTTTATTCAGACTACACTGTTATTCTTCCTGCATCTGTTTGCAATCATTCATGCCACTCTTGCAAGCAGGCAGAGGCTAACTGAACAAAAGGCTGCAGGGTGGTATGTGGTGTAAATTCCTCAACTCCTTGTGCTTTTCATTCAACTAAGCATAATTCAGCCCTTTAAAACAATGAAATTTCCTGATGCTCCATCAGACTCTGCAGAGGCTGTTTTGAAACACCTAATCACTGCTGCTCCCTCCTTGAAAACTAAACAAGTGTTTCAATTCCAGATGGCTTATGTGTTTGAGAGTTCTTTTCTTTTCTTTTCTTTTCTTTTCTTTTCTTTTCTTTTCTTTTCTTTTCTTTTCTTTTCTTTTCTTTTCTTTTCTTTCTCTTCTTCTTCTTCTTCTTCTTCTTCTTCTTCTTCTTCTTCTTCTTCTTCTTCTTCTTCTTCTCCTCCTCCTCCTCCTCCTCCTCCTCCTCCTCCTCCTCCTCCTCCTCCTCCTCCTTTATTTTTTTTAATTTCATTGTGAGCAAAGACCAATGGGAATTATCCACTGGACAAATCTACTTTCAGGTCCCTTCCTCATTGACCTGTCAGGAACCCCATTTCCATCACAAAAGAGAAGCTGAAAGAGTCACCAGGATGAATTCTGGCTCGGAAAGCCAGACTGTCAGAATGAGAAGGGACATAAAAGATTATGTAGTATGGCCTCCTTTCCCTATAGAGTAAAAACTGAAAACAAGTGAGGCGAACAATTTGCTCATGGTCTTTTGAGGCAGAACAAAATTCAACATCTCTTTGATCTAATGCTTCTTCCTTTCATTTAAAATGGTGTGGATTTTAAGAGAAATATAACCCACATGCTTCTGATTGAGTTACATTCATTGCATTCCCAAACCATTTTGTTTAATCCCATCAGTGCTGAAGCCACCCTCTGAGTCTCTTTACCGGCATGTAAGACTTTTGGAAATGTGAAGTATTTTTTCCAAGGCAAAGTAAAATCCCTTTGAACTAGGGCTTTTGGAGAGAAAAAGAGAGAGAAAGAGAGCGAGAGCGAGAGAGAGAGAGTGAGAGAGAGAGCACAAGCACATTAGCTGAGGAAAAAAGAGCAGAAGGGAAAAGATAAGAATTTGTACCTAAATTAATTTTTCTTATAAGTTAAGCTATGTTTTCTCACACCTGCTGCCCCCTGATGAAATGTAAGGAAAGGAGAGCCTTAAGAATTGGAATACTCATTCCCAGACTCACCTGATCAAGTATGGATAATTGTGTACTTGATCACTACAACCACCTCTGGAGTTCTTTCATTTAAGGCAAGGGTTAACACCATCCCCTCATCCCCCTGAGTTTACTTCTTAAACTCTAAGTGGGCTCCAGAGATAAGCAGTTTCCTCTGTCTGTCATTCTGGAGCTTAGAAACAATAAACCCAGCTGAACTGTATTTTCTGTTATAAAGAGAAAAGGTGGGAAGCTCCTGACAAGAATACACGAAATCCGAAGCAGAGATTAACTCTGTGAATTGCATAAGATACTGTAAAAGCAATTTAGAAGGGTTGATCATCATGAAAGGTAAAGCGTCTGAAGGGACTTGTGTCAGGAGATAAAGAGAACCAGGTACCAAGGGGCATTATGGTGATACCATTACCATGCAAGCTCCCTCCTTCCCACTGCTAAACGACCTGAGATTGCCCCAAATAAAAATGTGCTTACTATCACTAAGCTCTCTAGCGATGCCCGGGATTCAGAGACTCATTTGCCAAGTGGCATGCAGCCTTAAGGCACAGTGATTAGATTTGTCCCTTTCTCTCCACATAGTTCCAAAGAGATGACCACATCGGGGCATCTTTTCCTCTTTAAAGTCCTCCTGACTTCACTTGGACACACATTCAGGTGAGGGGAGGAAAGAAGAAGGTGATGTTGTAGATGCCCAGAATTGTGCTAGAGAGGTGTTTTATGGAGGCAGTTGTGTTCAGAAAAGGAATTCTGGTTCTCAGCGGGTAGACAGGGCATAAGAACTATAGTCCATTAAGAGAGTTCATAGGTGAGTGTCTACATCACCACTGCTCTATTTCCAAGGAGAAGAGATCATTACTGGAGAGGTCACTTCTAATGTGACTTCGGCCTCCCATTTCAGATAGGGCACAGGAGATGCAAAGCACAAAACAAAGAATGTTCCACAGAGGGTGTTCCATCCCCTATTTCTTAACTTCTAGGCTGTCTTTTGGCCCCTAGTCAAGCAGTTTTCTCAGTCTGAAACCTACTGACATTTTGGGCTAGATGATTCTATATTGGGGTGGGGGAGGACGGCTGTCCTATGTATTGCAGACGTTTAGCAGCGTCCTGGCCTCCATTTAATAGATACTAGTAGCAAAATCCCTCAATTCTGTGACAACGAAAAGTATCTTTAGAAAAATGTCTCCTGGGGAGTAAAACTGCCCAATGGAGAACCAGTCGTACTTTAAAGGGCCCACAAATGACCTGCAGTCTGGACCAAAAGCTGCAGTGTGCAGCTTTGGACTCGAACCAGTTCTGGTCCCTTCCTTCGTTTCCACTGGAAGCTCACCCCACAGCCCAGGCACATGCATGCCAGAAACCTCCACTCCTCTCTACTTCCTTCCCCTTGCCCACACCAAGATTTTCTCCTCCACCTGATCTTGGAGTCCTCACTGTAGTAGCTTGAGAAGACTCAAGACAGAAACAAACAAACAGAGAGGAGGAGAAATGAACAAGATAGAAAGCAAAATATTTCAAAGTAAGCAGAGCTTGGGGGAGGGAGGAAAGCATGTATTCCCCCCGCCCCAACCCCCTTAAATAAAGCTCCTGGGCTTTCTCAAGTCAACCTCCATATGAATCTGGTTTTCATTTGCTCGCTCCCTCCAGCCATGAGCCTAGCTTCTTCTCATAGATAATTTGACTTGATTACTTTCTGAAAGGGCAGACAGAGCCAAAGTAGCCCTGCACTCATTTACTTGTCACTCTCAGCATTGCCTTAATTTGGGCTGAGTGGCACCTCCCCCTTCAAGAATGACTATGAGATTGCCATTAAACTCTCCCTGGAAGGGCTATGAGGAGATGGGAGGTTCTTTCTGACCAGTTAGGCAAGCAGGGCCTTGGATGACTGACATCATTTGACAAAAAAAAAAAAAAAAAAAGAAACTAATTTTAACAAAAGGCTGAAGAAACAAATTCCACACCAAAATCAATTTGGGCTTTTCTCCTTAATATCAATACTAGCTAGGATATGCAAGAAAACTTAGGGGTGTATGGTGTCAGATGGGTACTAGATTTATTGGGGTGATCACTTTGTAAGTTATATAAATATCTAATCATTATTTTGTATGCCTAAAACTAATGTAATATTGTATGCCAACTCTAATTGAAAAAAATTTTTAATTATTTGTAAAAATCGAATTGTTGATTTTGTAAGCATAAGAACCTTGGGTTATACTTTCTATCTCTTAAACATTCTGTTCAGCACTGAGCACCTAAAGATATTTGATGAATATTTGTTAATTCATCATAATATTGGGTAGAATCTATTGAAACTGAAGTGTGAGTGGTGTTACATTTTCCCAAAATATTATTATATAAATCCTGAGTTTATTCACATCTTCTTACATTGTAGTATAATATTATAAAACCAGATACTTTTAAAATAAATGGTCTGTGGTCATTTAACTGTAATTTTGTTTATTTCAATTCTACCTTTCCTAAAGGCTCATCTCAGATTCTCTAATTCTGTAAAGCTTTCGAAAAATTCCAGTCACCAGTTGATTCTCCCTATTCCTGGTAAATCTGTTTGCTTGTAATGGTTGAAAGCCAGCAACATGTATTTTTTTGGCTAGCACATTGGTTTATGTTTATTTTATGTTAATGTTTTTTGGCAAGGCCAGTCATCTTCCATTCTTCCCATGTCCTGATGTTTCCAAAGCCTTATGTCTAATGCTTCACATGCTTATACTTCCTGTCTTATTCCTGTTTGAAATGTCCTGGTTTGAGCTAAACAAAAAATTCTTTTGCTATGGAAATCTGTATTAAATCATCATTTCTATTGTTAAAATTGGTCAACAAAGAGAAATTTTATATTGCTTAACATGTAATATAGTGTTCATTTTTGCTTAGAGATCGCTCCTTGTTTCTTAGCTAGAAAGGGGCTCAAATCAAGATTCATAATAAATGCTTAAGAGTTATTGTTTTATTAGGGCTTCAAGGTCTTGAAAAAGATTTGATTTTTCTGAGATTTTAAATTTGGGCATATGTGTAGAACAGGTAGAGGAGAGTGACCAAAAGCTTGAGATTTGGGATGAGAAATACTTTGATTTGAGAATCAGTTCAAGCCTGTGTGTCCTTTGGAAAGTAATTTAGTCTCTCCATGCTTCGGTTTCTTCATCTATAAAGTCGAAATAATAATCACATCAATATTGACTTAATAGTTTCTGGGAGGGGTGTCATAAATAAAGAGTTTAATTCAAAGCCCTACACATAGTAAGCACTTGTTCAATGTCCACTATTAATACCATCATCATAAATATGACTGAGGGCTAATCATGAAATAAGAAGACTAATACAAATTGTGAGAGTGCATGTGTGTTTTATGTTGAGAGCATGTTATGGGAGTGGTTTCTTGCATTCAAAATTTAGTTTTACATGCAACCTCCATTCAGCAACTGAAAAGATCTAGTGAGGTTCAGTGTCACAGAGAGGAGAAACTCATGGTTGAGAAATAGCCAGCCTTTGTCACATGCTGTTGAATCAAGGTTGTAAAAATTAAGTATAGGAATGTTGTTTTCTTTTTTCTCATGGCAAATGGAAAGGCCAAATCTCAGAACTGTTGGAAGTGATACCCCAATTAATCAGGTTCTGTGCTTCAAACAAGGTGTTGAACCTGCCCATGATGGTGAAATTTTTAAATGACCTTTTTGTCGTTAGTAGGCCAAAATGAAATTTTTGTGGGAAAACTTGATTCTTGGCACTTGCTATCTGACCATCAAAAATTTGAGACAAAAAAGTTCTTTTGAAAAAGAGGCCAAGCTATTAATTGCATTTGCTTTCTCTGAAAGAAAACGTAAAAGATACAAGTTTTTCTAGTCTTTTTGCTTCTGGCAGGTATTTCTGTATGAGCAACTTAATACAAGTAAACTTAGAAATTGTGACTCCTTACAATGGCAGCAGAGAATGGAAGTCATAATACTTGTATAACGAAGAGCAGTGAGAAATTATAATATCCTATTCAAATTGATTGCCCTTCCACTCCCTTAATTTTTTATCAGATGATAAAATGAAAAACAAAGAGTAAATGACATATCTAAGATAACACAAGCAGATTCAGTTAGAATGAGAACCAACACCTACTAGCTTAAGGTCCCTGTATCTTAACGGAGCCTCCACTAGCAAAGACCTGTGAATTCTCCTTCCTCATTTGCTGTTTATATCAATGTAGAGATATATCCTGCTTTATGAAGTTTACATAGTACTTTCTAATATTGTATCTCAATTATTCCTGACTGCACTACTGTGAAATAGATTGGACAGGTATTACTAGCATTTTATGCAAGAGAAAAGTGAGACTGAGAAAAGTCAAGGCACTTGGTCTAAAGTCTCAAAAAACTAAGCCTCCTACACAGGGTTTCTAACTTCAACCTATTTTGTCCTAGGATGGAATGAAATTATTTCAAAAGATACATAGCAGAAAACAGAGATGTTAAATGATTTATCTTAAATTATACAGTCATCTCAATCTAAATAACTTTTCCCCAGAATATTAATGGCTGATAATCAAGGCCCTTTACTGACATTTAAAGAAAACATCAACATTGATAATCTGTAAAGTTGAACACCAAAGAAGGCAAAATATTCCTGACCTGCTCATAACTTGCTCAGTGAATACTTTTTTTTGTCACTTATTATGTACTTGAGAATATATATATATTTTTAAGTGAAGCAACCCTTGGTTGCCCTCATAGATTGCAAGGACCTTGTCAATTTACCATTACTTATTTTTTTATTTTTTATGCCTACAGCATCTGATCTTCCTAGGTGGTCTCCCATCCAAGTACTAACCAGGTCCGACCCTGCTTAGCTTCCGAGATCAGGCTGGATCAGGCTTCCTCAGGGTGGCATGGCCATAGACTGTGCTTGAGAATCTTGCTGGACACTTTATGTATATTTAAAATTTACCTCATTTGAACTCTATGAGTTAAATATCACTAATACAATTTTTCAAATGAGAAATTAAGGCTTCAAGGAAACAATAAAACACCCAAGTCATATTGCTATCAGTTAAGGGAGAGCATGATGCCTGTGACTTGGGGCCTTGTAGCTATTTATGACTTGACTCAAGTCCTACCTGGGTGCAAGACAAAAGGATATCAACAGAGTCAGAATTAAAACCCAGTCTGTCCTGAAGTTCATATCCTTTCTTCTACTTATCTTTTCCTCCACAAGTAAAGATTATTCCTGAGCTAAAGCTTCTCCTTCTTCTCTAAATAGGAAAAAAACAGGGCCCATTTTCTAACTCTTTGCAGATCTCTGCAGATAATACATATTCTTTAAATAATAGTTACAACCCTCTTGAAAACACATTGCCTACTACTGCTATAATCTTGACTTCATTTATTTAACCCCTTTATAAACTTTGCATAATTTGCCTTATTTCCCATGTGATTATTATTGTGTTAGAGTAAGTAGAAGTTAAAAACAACACAGTCCTCTGTAGTATAGTGAATTGGATTGTCACAGCTCAATTTAGAAAGCAATTTTCCTAATATATGTTTTCTTTAAAACCAAGGAAGGAGCCTCCACTGTGAATTCTTTTAGCTACAAAAGGCAGTTTGTAATCCCAATGAGATAACCCAGGAGCAATCAGATTCTTAGAGACTCCGATTATCTGATTTCCTTTGTTTACTCCCTGCAATGGGCACAAGCAGAACTAGTGTGGTCAGTACCTGCTTGGCCTCAGTTCTCTGGTTCTCTTAGACTCAAGCCTTGTTCATCACCTTCTTCCTCTTACTCCCTACAGAGTAGTAACTCTTAGTCTCCTTTTCCACCCAGCTAATCTATGCTTGACAAAGTCATCTGGTAGCTCAGCTATAACTGCCTTATGACTTGCCTTTGCAGAATGTTCGTATTCTCCCTCCTGCATCTCTAGAAATAAGAGCAAAATATCATTCCAAATGAATATAGAGGAAATTTCCCCAACATATATACTTTGGAGTAGTAGCTTCTTCCATGGTTACCTTCTTGGTCAGTATTTTAGAAACACTGCATATTCTGCTTCCTATCTCAGTGGTTAGTATTGCATACTAACTTATTAAATGCTAGGAGAAATTCTGCAGTGAAGACCAGTTTGGTTTTACTCAGCCCAGCCAACACTTAATCATGGAACAGTGTTTTCCAGTGAACATTAATTAACATTTTCTAGCACAAGCTGTTCATGAAAGAATACTTTCCAAAAATGAAAGGTGAGGAAATTCTTTGTTTTACATAATAGCTCTCCTTGTTGCCAAATTTCAATTGCACTGGATAAACTGAAGATAGCCTCAGAGGCAATCAAACCCTAAATTTATCCCTTCTCTCTGAACCCTCAGTTAAAGTTCCCACATCCTCATAGTCTCTTTGCTGGTGCTATCTCCAATGCTATTATTAAGATGTCATTCACATCTTGACTTAAATATTTAAATCCACAGAGAGGTCTGGTTTGATATCCCTGGCTTAAGTCCCATTATTATAAACAAAATTTCTGAAAGAATTTAATAATATACACTGAAATGAAAAGAGATATTATCTCAGGTTTAAGGTATAAGCAGGATTTATATTGTCTTCTTTATTCTTCTCTATGTTCTCAAAATTTTCTATAATTAGTTTTAAAATAGAGAAGCATTCCTGAATAAAAAGAGGAAAAGAAGGTTCCAGAACATAGTTACTGATCTCTTTGAAGTACACTGTACTCATTTTTAACTTCTCAAGTTTCTCCATATATCCTGCCTGTCCCCTTTAAAGCCAATCCATAAACTTTATGAGTTGCACTTTTTTTATTTCATTTACTTTTCATTCCATATAGAAAAATCTGCAGATGTTTTTACTTTATACACTCATGCCATCTGGTGTTCTAAAACTTCACCCAAATGGTGTCTCATGACCATGAGATTATTATTTTATAATTAAGCCAGTCCTCAACATAAGTCTTGCCTCAACTAAACACAAGGTCTGGTTTCTGCCTGTGTCTCATTTGCAGTATTATATGCTTGATCCTCATCTTTTGAAAACTGTGTAATTGGACATCAGGTGAATTTTTAATTCAGTTCATTTCAACCTACTTATTTAAGTGTAATATCCCTCTACCAGGTTCTATATAAAAATAGAATGTTCCAGATCATTCACTGAGTTATCTGTCACTCACATGACCCTAACAATAAAAAGTTCAGAAGTCTAACATACCCAAATATAAGACCCCCCCAATCCCATATCCATTATGCATTCAGGATTTTTATATGCTTACAGATATCTTAAGATGAAAAATCCAATCAAATTTAATCCTCTTTTCCTAACCTTGTCACAGAGAGAGAATACTGACTGCTGAGCCAAAAGTAGCCATACCACTGGCAATGTATTTGTATCCTACACAGGACATGTGCTCTCTCACTACCATTCCCACAGCACTGAGACTTCAGGGATGAGCTGTCCTCTTTCCACTTAATAAAGTTACTGTAGCTAAATGGTTAGCCTCTGGACCTAGAACTCTTACACTTTCCATACCTTGGTAAAGAGAGCACTTAGAATTGGCCAGACCCCCCTGGATGAGTTTTGGGCAAGCTACGGCTCCCAAAATTGGAAAGACAGGTATATTCAGATAATGGCAGCTTCTCATAGCAACGGACCAGGAGCAGAAGCCCAAGTCTGGACCCAGTAACAGAGGAGGAGAACTTAAACTCTAATTAGTGAATTTCTGGAAGCTTAATATAAATAATCTTGAAAGTTAAAAATTCCAGGGGGCACCAATATTAGGGGCATTCCCATGCTTTCATGAGTTTTATCTCTAGGAGTTCTACCAGGTTGTCAGAGTGAAGAGCAAAGAATAATCTCCTCATACTTCTTTTAGGAGAAAGGGAAAGTAGCCATTCTGAAACATGTTCAGATGATTCTGTTCTCTTTAACAAAAGTCTGACTTTAAGGGAAATTATCTTATCAGAGCCTAACCACCTCAGGTTCTATAAGAGCCTAACCAACTTAAGCTGAGGAAAATACTTAACTCCAGCCTGGTCTAGTCTTCCATGTGTGGGAATGGAAATATCCACTCCTATTCTTCAATATATTTCCCATGTCAGTGGACAGGGAAAGGAAATGAGAAGCACTGTGAAGTTCACAATAGGGGCGCAGGATTACTAAAAGACCAAGACCTACTCATAGGACTGGAGAAAACTTCTCCTCCTCCACACATACTACCACATCACTAGGATTCTCATATAGTAATATGAGTTACTATATAGTTATAACTAAAAGAAGTAAAAGGCTCAAAACATATTTAAGAAAAGTTTCTAAAAAAACCCAAAGACAACAGAGAAGTCAAAGACAATAAAACCATAGGAAATTTTAGCTTCTGACACCTATAGCTACAGTAAATGATAAACACAGCCCAATCTCTAGCCATGAAAACATAAAACCTCACAATAGAGGCCTATTTGCCTCAGTTTCTTTTACCTAATGCATTATATTCAACAGTCAACAAAAAATTATAAGGCACACTAAAAAGCAAAAAACATAGTTTAAAGAGAGAGAAGGCAAATATTAGAACCAGACACAGTAGGACAGATATTTTAGAATTATCAGATAGGAAACTATCTGATAATAACCATCATAGCTAAAATACTTTAAGATTCTAAAAGAAAAAATGAGCAAGATAGAAGAACAGAAGAGTAATGTAATAAGATAGATGGACACTCTAAGGAAGTACCAAGAGGAAGTGGTATAAATCAAAAACACTATAACAAAAATGAACAATGCCTTTGATAAGCTCATAAGTCAATTAGACATGGCTTAGTAGAAAATTAGTGATCTTGAAGAAATATCAGTAGAAATTTTCCAAACTGAAAATCAAAGGAGGAGGAGGAGAAAGAGAAGAAAATCCTAAAAGACAATATCTAAGAACTATGGAATAATTAAAGAGATATAACATATATACAATGAAAATATCAAAAGGAGAAAAAAATGAGAATTGAGAAGAATAAATATTTGATACTATACTGGCTTGGAATTTCCCAAATTAATGATAGACACCAAATCACAGACACAGGAAACTCAGAGAACACCAACTGAATAAATAACAAAAAGAGTACAACTAGGAATGCTATATTCAAATTGAAGAAACTAAAAACAAAAGAAATCTTTAAATAATCCAGACTTTGTGTGAAGATACTTTACCTATAAAGAAAAAATGATAAATATTGCATTGGATTTCTTGTTGGAAACCATGCTAGCAAGAAGAACATGGAGTAAAATATTGGAAGAAAGAAATATCAACCCATGATTTTGTATAGTTTAAAAATTTCCTTCAAAAATGAATGAGAGATAAAGACTGTCTGAGAAAAATAAAAACTAAGAGAATAAGTTGCCTGTATACCTGTTGTGCAAAAATGAGTAAAAGAATCTTCAGAGAGAAGAAAAACTATACATGATAGAAACTCAGATCTACATAAGGAAAGAATATATAAAAATAATGTTGACAACAAAATCTATTTAACTCATTCTGTTGATCTAATAAATATTTTTTTCAAATTAATAACTACAATTATTTATGCAATATTTACAGATATGAGTATTAAAAGAATGACTACAATTTTATGAGGGATGAGAAGAAAAATAAGAACACTCAGGTACAATGTATCTGCACTATAAATTAAGTGGAGCAGTGTTACTAGAAATGGATTTAGATTAGTTGTAAATGTATATTGAAAACTCTAGGGCAAGTTAGACTTAATTTTGAAAAAGTAAATGTAATTGATATGCTGAAAGAAGAGAGAAAACAGAATTTTTAAAACGCTCAAATAAAACCCGAGACATCAGTGAAAAAGTTAAAAAAAATAAACAAAGAATAAGTGTAACAAATAGAAAATAGTAAGGCATAAGGTAGATATTTATCCAACTATATCCATAGTCACATTGTATGTGAATGGTTCAAATACACCAATACAAATACATAGTGAATATGAAAAACAGGACCAAACTATGTTGTTTACAAGAAACTCATTTCAGCTGTAGAACACAGATACATTAAAAGTAAACAGATAGAGAACGATGTACCATGATAACATTAATCAAAAGAAACTTGGAGTAACTATGTTAATTTCAGACAAAGCAAACTTTAGAACAAGGAAAATTATCAAATATAAAGAGAAATTTTACATAATAATTAAGAGAGCAATTCTTAGGAAGTCATAATAATTCTTCACTTGTATTAGTCTAATAACATAGCATCAAACTAGAAGAGAAAAATATTAATAAAATTTTTAAAATGGCAAATATACTCTTAGTTGGAGACTTCAATACCCCTGTCATCAATTGACAGACTCTTAAGCAGAACATTAATAAGTATATAAATGAACTAAAAGAATACCATCAATCAATGGAATCTAATTGATATTAAATAAATATGTCACTAAATAACAGAGGAACACAACTTCTTCTCAAGCTCGTGTAAACACTTTAGCATAATAGACCAATTCTGGAACAAAAACATGCATTAATAAATTTAAACTAATAGAAATCATACAAAGTATGCTCTCAAACCACAACAAAATCAAAGTAGAAATCAACAATTTAAAGGTAGCCAGAAAATCCAAAAATATTCGGAGAGTAAAAAAGATTCTTCTAATAACACATGGGTCAATGAAGAAGTCTCAAGAGAAATTTCAAAATATTTAACTAAACAAAAATTAAAATACAACTTAATATCTGTGGGATGAAGCAAAAAGAGTGCTTATGGGAAACTTATAGCATTGATTCCATGTACTGGAAAAATGAAAAACCTATAATCTAATTTTTCACCTTAGGAAATTAGAAAAAAATAGATCAAATTAAATCCAATGGAAATGGTATTACCTTGATACTCAAACCAAGGAAATGCATCACAAGCAAAAAAATATATAAAGTAAAATTTTTTATAAATATAGACACAATAATTTTTATAAAATATTAACATATCAACTCTAATAACATTACTCTGGAATGTAAGATTGGGAATATCATTAAAATGTAATTAATATAATATCGCATACCAGTAGAATAATAAATAAAAACACATGATTATAATAATATAAGCTAGAAAAGCTTTTCAGAAAAATCTAGTATTCATTCATGAGGAAAAACTCAATATATAAAGATCAGTTGTATTTCTATATATTACCAATGGACAATGCAAAAAAAAAATTAAAAGAACAATTCTATTCATGATAGAATAAAAAAGGATAAAATATTTAGGATTTAACAAAAGAGCAACATTTATATGCTAACAACTGCAAAACATCACTGAAATTTAAAATTCAAAATTGTTAAAATTAAAAATCAAATTTTCATATTCATGGATTAGAAAATTCAATATTATTAAGATGTGAAACTCCTCAATTTGACCTGTTAATACAATACAATGCTTATCAAATTCCAATAAACTTCTCATAGGAATTGACAAAGCAAGGATTCAGAATAGCAAAAACTATTTTCAAAAAGAAGACCAAAGTGGAAAACCTATAATTCCTAATTACAACACTTAATATAGAGTTACTGCAATTAAGACAGAATAGTACTGGCATAAAGACCACAGTCAGTTATATCAGCGGAACAGACACACTCCCAATGTAATATAATTAAGTGTCCATAAATAAACCTTTACATTTTTAATCAGTTGATTTTTGACAAGGGTACTAAAGCAATTCAATAAGGAAAGAGTAGTCTTTTGCCAAGTGATATTGGGACAATGGGATATTTATGTGAAAAGGGACAACTTTAGATTTTATCTACCATACATAAAAATTAACTGAATCTCATACCGTACATAAAAATTAACTGAATATGTTTCATATTCTTAAATGTAATATTTAAAAGTATAAAACTTTTTTTAAGAAAACACTGAAAAAAACTGTGACCTTCAGTTAAGCAGAGACACCAAAAGCAAGACCCATAAAAACAAAAAAAAATAACAATAATTAATAATAAATCAAAATTAACTGCAGTCTAATCATGAGGCAAGCAGGAGAATGGAGAGAGAATGCCTTACCTTGAAGGTTACATTTCTACTAGGAATCCATTGGTAGACTTTAAATACATAGCCATACCTAGCTGCAAGTGTGGCTGGGAAATGTAGTCTTTGGCAGTGCAGCCTTGTGCCCAACTAAAACTCAGGGATCTATTAACCCCAGAAGGAAAGAGAGAATGGATCTTAGTTGTGATATATTATCTTTATTTGTTCAAAATGCTCACTTTCTCTACTTGACTCTTTACTATAGAGTTTTTCCCTGGACCACTTATGGTCGATACAATGATTCTGGGTACTTTCACCATAAATATTTTTGCCTTAGACATCTTTGCCACAAAGATTTTCAGAAAACATTGTTGCCATATAACCAATTAGCTGTAAGGCAATTTTGCTATAAAAACAATAAAATCACTGGTTGACAGGATTTGTTTGGTTTTAACTGCCAGTTTTGTTTCATTTCGCTATTGACATAGTACTGACATTTTTATATTATGTATGACAAAAGAGAAATTCTGAGTTGTCCTAAATTAAATTATAGCAGGCCAGAGAATAAGAGAAAGAGACAAAAGTAATTAACCAGTTATTGCTGTGAGTTAACTATCAAAAGATTACTATTATTACTGAACATACCGGAGCTTTAAATAAACTTCCAGGTGTCTAAGAAGTAGCCAACACCAGATGCCACCATCCCCTGCACATGTGCAACCTTTCAGGACTGTTGCTTACAAACAATCAAAAGCCATAAATATTTATTACTTATGGACTGTGCACCTACCCTAGAATTGCCCCCACTTCACCTTTTCCCACACCTCTTATCTGTAGCCAATGCAAATTCTTTCAAAATAACTTTCATCATTGAAAGAGCTCCATCAGCTCCAGTATGGCAGATATCTTGTTTTCCCTATCTAGCTCCACCACTGGTGGTTTAGACTGCATGCCCAAAGACCTGGTCCTTTTTCTGGCTAGCATGTGGACAAATAAAACCCTTTTTCAGGAAAAAGTTTCAGCTGTGAAAATTTTAATATATTCATTTTAGCTCTCATAATGTGACATGTTCTATAATATAATATTTAAAATGAAAGTTCCATCAACTCTATAAAACCAACATCCCCCTGGCTTATCCTTCACCAGTTGAATAGTTAATAAACAGATATTGGAATGTTAAGCTATAAACTCTTCAGAAATATCATTTATTTTCAACAAAACAGAAAAGACCCTCAAACTAAACCTCTAACTTGTTAGACAAACAGGTTAACCTCGGGAATGTCTTTCAAATACGAATGATTATTTTATGATTCTTATAAGGCAAAGATGGGATGCTGAAGAATAATTTGGGGAATCTGGGGAAACCAGAAGAAAGGGGAATTACAAAATTATTTGGAGTTTAGAATAGTGGAATTTCAAGGTTACTCTCATTCACTGCAAACCCCATGTTTGCATTTCTTACATTTTGTATTACAAAGAGAGTCAGTACAGAATTAAGGAACTGATTTGCATCCCTGGGAAAGTACTTCCAAGTTTTCTAACCAGGCATCACAACAACCACAATTAACTAACCAGCTTTACCTCTATGGTTTTTAAGATGGATGTTTTCAGTCCTGTGTATTTCTATTGGGATGTTCCAGTTTTGTTCTTGTTCACCCATCCAAGTGCCTATCCATCCATTCATCCACTCATTAATTTTATCTAGCATTTAATAGACATACAGCATAATGGATAAGATCTTGGACTCTGGCACCAGATTTCTTAGATTCAAATTTTGGCTCCAGTATATTTAAGCTCTGTGACCTTGTGCTAATTAGTTAATCTCTCTCTGCCTCGGTTTACTCATTTGAAGAAAGTCTAATATTTCTTACCTCAGAGCTGTGATAATTAAATTAATAATGTAAAAACAATTAAATACTACCTGGCATACATTAACTACCAAGTAAGAATGAATATCATTGTGAGCACATACTCTGTGAATGCCCTGTTGAAAGACATGTGGACAAGACACATTGATTAACACTTTAATCATGTTTTTAGGAAGCAGTAGTGGAGAGAAGACGTGAACAAAGATAAATGTCACATTAGATAAAAAGTATATATCACAAGAGAGATATAACTACAGTGGCATGTAGTTAAAAGAAGGATGAGGTTAATTTTAGCTATGGAATCACAGAGGGCTTTATGATCAAGTGAATACATTATACAGAAAAGAAGAACTTGGCCTCCACATTCTCACAGCTCAGTTGTAGATGTGGGTTAAGGGGGCCTCTGGCTCATTATCCGATGTACTGTGAAGTGTACAATTGGTGGCTTTTTATGATGGAGAAGTATCGAGAGCAAGGTTTTTCTTCTTCGTATACATAGAATTCCAGCACACATATGTTAGAAGAGTTGACTGGGGAGTTCTGTGGAGCATAGCACTCAAGAATGCTAGTAAAGATTCTGTGTAGGTGGTTCCTGGAGGACAAGGGCAATTCTCCTGGGTGTCAACCATGCTGAGCCTTTTTTCTTTTTGGAAGTTTCTCAAACTAGTCTTGCTATTTCTCCTTTCTAGGCATTGTCACAGGCATCAAATGTTCTCTCCTTTTCTCTTCACCAGTCCAACTCTAATTAACTTCCTCCTGGAATCCATCTCTTCTTTGAATTAGGAGCTTCTTCCTGTTGAATACTCTGGAGCACCCTGATCTTTTCCTTCCATAGCACTTACCTCATCTTGTCATCAGGAATTATTCAATACCACTCCTCTCCACTTGAATGTTAACTACATGAGTGTAATAACCATGTCTATTATTTATTCTCTCTTCGGGGATTGGTAAACACTTATTAAATAAATACATAATGAGTAAGTACAAGACAAAAAAAAATCTAGCAATATTAAGTTGCTGAACATTTTATAACAGCTGCCTTAAGATTATTGAAGAGTGATGCAGCAACAAAGTTTGCCTTTCTGCCTGTAGTGGGTGTGGGTATGGGACCCAGACTCTGCTAATTATAATGTTTCATATTCTTGTTTCTATAAGACTTCTCCCTGGAAGTTTTCTAAAAAGAACCCCTGGAGAAAAGAAAAGCTTTTTTTTGTTGTTGTTGTTTATTGTACAACTTTGAGAATGTAATCCTAGAGCTGAATACACAGAATAAATCTATCACCTAGAGAGAAGGGAAAAAATAAGAGGTAGGGGAGGAAAGGCAGGGACAGAGGATGTTTAGATTCTAGTTTTTAAGATCCATAAATGTTTTTTTTTTTCAATTCATCTATAGTATTCTTTTTTTTCTCAAGCTAGTTTGTGTTGAGTATTTGTGAAATATGTCTCAAAGAACTGTAACTATTCATACGTTCGGCTGGGTAAAGATAAATAAATGTCAGCCATTTGTTTGGCTACAATGTCAACCATGGTTGGTAGGGGTGATAGTGGTGGTACCTTTAAAAACAAACAAAAATTAGTCAGGCCAGGTACATTTTTTTGAACTGATTTGTTTGCCTAAGTGGTCCAAGACATGCAGGTAGTTCTGAGTTGCTTGGCTAGGTACAGACAACAAACGAGACTAGTGATGTGAGGAATAAAACAAATTCCACCAATTTTTTAGAAATATATAAAACAATATTTTATACTCTCTATTAAAGTGTTATAAGATAAAATCCTAATTCTTTCTTTGAACAGCAATACTGGCATGGCTTCAAACCAGATGCACTAAGAAACTCAAAAAAATGTGAGATCCCCGCCCTACAGATATCCCCACAATTCAGCTGAGGAAAGAATAATCCATAAATATGGAGACATTTCTGAAGCTCTAAAAAAAGAAAAAAACCCACTAGCTCAATAATTAAAGGGAGACAATAGTGTGTATTACAGCCTAGAGAATAGGGCAGGCAACATTAGAAGAATTCAAGAGAGAATGCAAAGTCACTTCAAGATAGACTGGTCAGGATAAGAAGCTGGGCTTAAAGTCAGGATAGGGTGGTATGAGGAGCCCTAGGCTGGACTGTGTCAAGGTTATAAAGCAGTGGAGTTGGTGGTTCCTTGGGGGAAACAGAAATAATAACAGTAACAGCAATCTAGATCCATTATATGTAAAATCAGACCAGATAGTAATCCTGGGCAAGTATCTTGATGTGGTGAGCCTCTTTACTTCATTGTAGAAGTGAGTGTGTTCACACTTGCCTCCCAAGGCAGGTTAGAGCCAATAAGGTTTGTGTAAGCACCTGACTTGCAATAGATGCATGATACATGTAGAATTTGTTCTTCATATTTGCCTGTTGCCAGGTATCCTTTTCATTCTTTTTTAGCCAAATTAACAATATTTTAACTTTAATCTCCAGCTGGGAGGAAGCCTGAGTTGCCTCTCAGTCCTCCTTCCAAAGTGCTGAGGTTCAGGCTTTGTGGAGTTACCTGGGTGTGAAGGATCAAACCTCAGAAAACTAATTTCTGGACTGGCTTGCCTCACCCAGGGGATCTTTCAGTGGCATATTTTGGAAATGCTTACAACTTTCCTCTCTCTCATCCCCATCAACATGCCAACACACCCTTGAAATGCCCTCAGATCCCACCTCCACCAGACAGCATAACAGTCAAGCTAATGAATGTCTGCCTGTCCCTTCACAGTCTAAGTGTGCACTCCCAGTGGTTTAAAGGAATGGAGAAGTCAGAAGCAGAGGGGGAGGACTTAGGACTTCTGGGACTTGACCCTGAAACTGTCTGAACGTCAAGAGTCAAAGAAAATCCAGGGAAAATGGCAGGTTCTGTTCTAAGATCAACCTCCAATCAATATGGTACAATTTCATAGCTCATTATTCTTGTGTGTGCCACAGCACAATTGGGGAGAGGGAGGGGACAATGATGGAGGCTTGGAGGAGGGGCAACAGCGGAGTCATATGGAAGCAATTAAAGGAGCCTTCATTCAAAAAAGCATTAAGGTGCTTGTAGCACTGAAGCTCAAGTGACCCCTAGGCTGGGACCATAATTCACCAACACTTAATACCATTTACCCTGCAGATGTGCGTTTTATACAGAAATATCAGCTTACCACTTTGAAAAATTAACCTATTGAAGGCTGTCAAATTCTGACGCCCTCGTGGGGGTATTATATATTGTCTGCACAGCTCTCAGCTTCGCCTTTTACCCCCAGAATCAAGGATGCTGAGGTTAATTGGGAAACAAGGTGGCTAACGAGGAGGTGGAGAACAGTAGAGAAATGAAGATACAGAAATGCTAGTCATCCCAAGAAGAAAATATAATTTTCTTTAGTTCCAAAACACAAATTCTGGGAGGAAGAATCAAGCCCCCCCTCACATACTCACAAACACGCCCCCCAACACAGATACACACACTCTGTATCTAGGAGTTCTAACTATGAAAGTCGAGTTTATAAAAGAGAAGGCAAAGTAGGAGCATGAGAAGAATGTGGCTAAGTGTGTTAGTGTGTCTAAATTATGATATAAGTGAAGAATTGCCTTACAATGATATTAATAAACTCGTGGCTAGTGTAGTAATCCTATTTGGATTAAATAAATGCGTTTTTTAATGTTCTAGGAAAAGGTGATGCCAATAAAAAATTTAGCATCAATTTTATCCATCCAATGAGTATTTAGAAATGTTAATATCCAGTGTTTTTAGAGTTGGCAGAAATGGGTACCCTCTGACAATGCAGACATGATCCAGTTCAAATAAGTAAAACCTTTCTGTAGAGTAATTTAGTAATAGATACCAAAGACCTTAGAATTATGCATATTTAAGACCCAGCAATTCAACTTATAGTTATTTTATATTAAAATGAAAAGAAGGATATGATATTTGATATAATTTTCACCATAACTTTGTTGTATAAAGAGGACAATTGGATAAAAGCTAAAGTCCTAAAACAGAGAATTGGTTATATATGGTACACACACAAAGTGCAATAAAATACACTCATTAACAATCATATTATTAGAAAATATCTATCAATATAAACAAAAATTTTTAGGTTGAATAACAGAGAAATGAAGATAATAATATTTAAAGAAAAAACAAGCTATAAATCAGTTTTTTGCAGCATGTGTCCAGATTTTACAAATCTGTTATATATGTACATGCATAAATTACTACATTATGTTAACAATAAGTTTAGCTAATGAAATCTTCAAGCTTTAGTTGTTGTATTTGTTGCTTGTTTGTTTTTTTTTCATTGACCAAGTACTATCCTAGACCAAGAAGGAGGCCTTAAGACAAATTACAAAGTTGATTTCACTCCTTTCCATCTTTGGACTTACTCTCAAGCCTCATTAGCAGTTCCTCTATAAAATGGTTCCAGCCTCTGTACATGCCATGCCTTAGCTCCTTGCTGTTGCCCAGGCTCCCTTTGTATATCCAACAGTCAGTGGTGTGCCAGGTCAGACTTAAATAGAAATCCTAGCTCTATAACCAAACTATGTTATCTCACTGAACCTTAGCACCCCACTCTAAAAAATAGAAACCTAGTGCCTGTCTCATAAGGTTGGTGTGATTAAATTAAATAAGAACACACACACACACACACACACACACACACATAATGAACTTGATCATATAACCAATCAATATTAATTATTAGTTCTTCTTAATGACTAAACATCAGGTTAATATCTGCTGATTCCATTTTAGTAAGTATTATCCCACTGATTCCAGGTGATGAGAAGTCATATGCTTCACACAAAGTTTATCCATGACCAGAAACTGTTTTTCTGAGAGTGTACAGAACTTACTAGTGACATGCTAGTGACCTCTGGCATTTCATAGTTACATTGTCCTGCTATACATTTTGTTTTTCAGCTAGAAATGTCTTCAGACTACAGGGATAGGGTAAAAACCTATGGCTAGTCTCTCACATCACTCCTAGAATCCATCAGGACATAAAAGCTGGCCTTCCCCCTGTCTTCAAGGTACAGGGAGTAAACATCAGTACCCCATAAACCTTAGGTCTCTAGTTAAGGAAAAGAGAAGGAATAAAAGGAGCATAAGAAAGAATATCTAGCACAATGAATTCTTAGTGTCCAACCAATCAAACTGCACATGCCACAAAAGCAGATGCCCAGCTATCTAATTATCAAAAAGATGCATTCTCTTGAGAAGATTTAGGAATCATCCTCTTGAGAAGAAGTCTGAATGAGCCACCATAGCATTATCCTCTATTATCAGTAATTTTCAAATTTGGCTACATATTAAAATCACCTAGGGAGTTTTAAAACTTACTAATTTCTGGATCCCGTTCCCAGTGTTTATCAAAATGAGACCCCTGAATCAGCAACATAGCCTCATCCAGGAATCTGTTAGAACTGAAAATCCTCAGACTCCACATAAAGAGCCACTGAATCAGAAACTCTGTAGGTGGCACCCAACAATTCATTTTTAACAAGCCCTCCCCATGTTTCTGATGAATATTAAAGTTGGTGAACCACCAGTCTAGGCTGGGGCTTGGGCATTCAAAGGTTCTACAAGATCCGGATGATTCTAATTTTGCATTCAGGTTTGATAATCACTTTTTTGGCTTCCTCTTTTTTTTTTTTTTTCCTGAGGATTTCTGGCTCTTTTGGGTCTTCAGCTTCACTTTTTACATAAATTCAATGGCTTTTTTCTTTTCTTTTCTTTTCTTTTCTTTTTTTTTTTCTTTTTTTTTTTTTGGCTCCCATGGACATGAATTTCTATTATTTCCAGGTAGGTTGACAAGGTTTGCCATTGCACTAGGGGATGTCAAATTCTCTGAACCACTGATTAATGGACCAAAGCCAGCTTCCCTTCAGCTACAACTTAGGGTAAGCTGGCATGCCAAGACACTTGGTCAGGACCAAGAGAAGGATAATTCAGTAAAGCCAAGAGAAACAGAATGATTGATCAGAAGACAGTCAGCTCAGCTGATTAGCAACAGTGTTGAAATACAAAGGCTGTAAATTTAAATCCAAAGCGTCTGACATGCTAGAAAGCCTGCAGTAGGTCCATGGCCCATTGGGTTTAAATCCAACATGGCTTTAAAGGACAATTACAATAATTATAGAAGAAGAAATGTCATGTTTGACCGGACAGAACCCAGCCCAGGTATGACAAGTCATGAGAATCCTAGTGTTGGCTTTACTCTTAAAAGACACACCTACTTGAATAATTATCTTGTCCTTTCTAGATCTCAGTTTCACCATTTATGAAACGATTGCTTAGGACCACTTTTCATTTAGTAGAGCTTGAAAAGACTTCTACAGCATATTTAAACAAGTTTGAATGCTGAGACCTGGCTGGGAGCTGAATATAAGAATAAAGATGATTCCTGAACTTTCCAAAACCCATTATAGATCCAGTTTCTTAGACCCATATAACTTACCTCAAGTCACAATTTATATGTGTAAGTGATTAAAGTACCTTATATTTATATTTCCATTTATAAGACATGATTGACAAAATAATTCATTAACCCTCATAAGAACTGAGGTAGATTAATAGCCCCATTTCACAAACGAGGAAGCCGAGGTTGATATGAACAGACTTGCCTGCAAACCATACATTACATTGAAGCTCAGTAGCAAAGTTAACATGGGAACCCACACCTTCTGATTCTTTCTCCTTGACAGTTGAACTCTTCACTCCGGCTTGTAAAATTCAATTCTTCCCCCTATAGCCAAAACAAAACTACATTTGGAAACCAGAATCAGAAGTTTGCTGATAGTGTGTCAAATGTTTCCTAAGTGATTAAAGGAGAATCAGGGCTCCACCATCTCCTGGGCCGACCTATTCTTCTCTCAGATTCTTTAACACTTAGTATAAATTATCTGGCATTAGGATAGAGATCTTTTCATTAATGTGTCTATGAAAAACATTAATGTACAGGAAAGAAAAATTCCTCTTCATAAGGACAAATGAAATCTTATCAGAAATGAGCAGGACTAAATAACAGGAAGAGGGAGGGGATCCTGGAATGTAGAAGAGGGTGGGGCTGTAGGGAAAGAAGACAGGCTACAAGTGAAGGCCCTAGGGAGGCCTTCAATCAGAGGCTGGCAGCCATGATATTATTATGAGCTGGAAACATGGGCAGGGAGCCATGAATCCTAGAGCTAAGGCAAGGCAGTGTGCATATCCCCACATGGCTGCTTTGGTGTTGCTGTTAAATGGGTCCCCAGACTGCACATAGGCAAAGACATGTTTATGCAGAGCTCATTTTCTTCACTAAGGACCTCCAGGGGAAATTTTAAGCCTGAAGTAAGAGAGAAATAACCTTTAAGCACATGGAGTCTACTACCCGTTCTGTGCTATTAGGTCTGTGGCCTGTTAGGAACCACACTACACAGCTGGAGGTGAGTCGCAGGCCAGTGAGTGAAGCTTCATGTATTCACAGCCACTACCCAGGGCTAGCATCACCATTTCAGCTCCACCTCAGATCATCAGGCATTAGATTCTCATTGGAGCACCAGTCCCTGGTGCCAAGGAGGTTGAGGACTGTTTTTCTATAGCACCCATCCCTTTCTGTCACAAATCCAGAGACAACCTATTCCATCACTGACTAAAATGTGAGAAGCCAGACCTTGTCCTCTTCTTCTAACTCTCACACACCTAGGGATTCCTGATCAGTCTATACCTAAACCTTCCCACACCAGAACCAGCTATTAACAAAGAGGAATTCCCATTTTCTTCAACTACCATATCTTAAACCTTTCATGGTCCAAGACTGCTTTCTCATGTCTCACCTAGTTTCATGCAGTTTAAGCTGATTTACTTTATTTTGTCTTCAGGAGAGATAGAGAACAGCTGTCCAACATCCTGGACATAATAACACATTAGACACTAGACAGAAACAATGGATCCAACAGAAAAGACCACCCAGACATACAGATTGGTCTCACAAGAAAAGCTGAAGACAGAGCAAACATTCCAGGACTTGGCAGCATTCTGCTTCTCTAATGCCCTATGTAAAACTATAAAAACACTCAGTTCAAAAATTTGATTTTTCTTCTGTTTAACATGGTATACTTGTTCTTACATATACCTACACATACATCTGTTCCTAGAATTCTTTTAGAATTACTTGCTTTCCTTGACACTTTACTTTGTCTTAATTGTTATCATGAATATAACCTTCCCTACATCTTCCCATAATGCCCCCCTCCATTTTTAAAAGCCTTTAATCTTTTTTTTTCCCCTTAGACTTTCTGAAGTTAGATGATAAAATGGATTGGGATGTCAGTCCAAAGGCCCAGTGCTCTGAAAATCTTAAACACACTGCCTAGGAGATGGCTCTTTGGGGGCAATTAAAAGATAATGTCAATAGGGCTGGACTATGTGACAAGCTAATGGTCTCCTTCTGCCAAAGAAGAGGCCTCTGAGAAAGTGAGAGGTTGTTTTCAAAGCCAGAGACTATTATCCTGTCATAGGACCATCCTTCGATGACTTGGCTGCTATTATGCCTAGCGATTAGAACAATAAATAAGAAAGAGGCAGTGGGGAATAAGTGCAGATTTCTGCAACTAACCAGCAACCCAATTGATTGGTCTAAAAGCAAGGCTCACCAGGCACATTTGATTATAGGCATGTGTGACTAAGCAACCAAACACAGTCAGATTGCCTTTTTTTGCAACCAAGATTTTAATTTTTCCATTAGCTATCACAACTGGACATATTTGTGCAATACGACACCTACCCATTCTTCAATATCCAACCTGGAATTCTCCTTCGGGAAGTCTTCTCTATCTCTCTAGCCCATAGATAGCTTCCTCTAACCTCCTGCATCTTCTATCTGTTTTATTCCTTTGTCATTGTCATAACCTACTTTATGATGCCTATTGTATGGTAGCTTCCTATAAAATTTTCTGTGCAAGTAATTTGTATTTAACCTTATGGAGCCTTTTCTCTTTTATTTATATGTTTAGTTTGTAATTTAGCTAGCTAGTTAGTTAAACATAGCTTTGCCACACTACACAAAGATAAGCATATATAGAAAGCTGGGATAGTATTTATTATATCTGTTACCCCTAAACTTTAAACTAATTCTGATTTTCTCCTAATGTTTCAAATTATTTCAGAAATGTTGAGTTATTTATTGTCAAGGAAGATTCTATTACATAACAAAGTCTTCTCTTAAGACCAGTCGACTAGGAATCAGAATACTTGAGGTATATTTCTTTTTACCACATATTCGCCATATCATCTATTTTTATCATATTTTTGCTCGTGCTCTTGCTCTAAAGGACCTAAAAAGAATACACAATCTCTGTCAGTGATCTCTTTTGAGCATTTGACCAAAAGTCATTGTTTTGCAAATGATCAATCAGCTTACAATTATCTTCCCTCAATAATAGGCATACCAAGGCAAAGAAATGGAACAATTGCCCAAGGTTACCTGGACATATTGATAAAACACAGCTTCATGCTTTAATCTTGTGTAAACCAGTGTTTTGCCCACTGATGATCGTTATCATAAGTCATGACATTGCATGTAGGCCATTGGGTTAGTAATTAAGTCAGAAGCTCTTAAGTGATATTACTTACATTCATTTATCTGTAAACCATAATCCTCAAGCATTTTGAGAAGATAGCTTAAAATGTCTAATAAGGAATTATTTCTATGACAGTTTCATTTTGTTCTCAAATGCCAACAGCAAGAACACCCTCATAAACAACTGACCCTACTACTTAGATGAGCTACCAAATAGCTGGAATAAACCATGCTGCTGTTTAAATTTCTGGCCCAAGAAAATACACAAAAACCTACATAGGGTAGGCTGAAACTTCATAGATGTCTCCCGACCCTGAAATGGGTTGCAGGTGTTTGTCTCAAAGATGAGAACAGATAATGAATAAAACATGCCTCGAGTTTTGTGTCCAGAAAATGTGACAAGCTTGAATCTGATGACTTCAGGAATGAAATGAAAAATGAGTTTGAGCTCATCGGCAAAGCTTTTAACTAATCCAAGATGCTATTGCTAGTGCTGTTGTTCATGGACTACAGATTGCCCCAGGTTTATTGGAAGACAGGGAAAACAGTGGGAGTGGAAGGATCTGGAAGAGAAAAGAAGTTGGGGGAGCTAAAAGTACAAGCCAAGTTCTGGTTAGGGTGGCCTGTAGAGCTTTGAAAGGAGAGCAGTTCTGGAAATCTCACTGAAGAGTAATTTGACCTTTACCTTTGAGCCAAATGAAGAAAGATACAGATTACCCTGCAGATCAATGTATTTTATAAATTTGTTCAGATTTATAGATTCTGATGTCATTGCATTTTTTTATCATCAATGATTCCACTTCTGCTTTGGGTGGTAAAATAGAAACACTTCTTAATGGATTTTAGTCTAAAATTAAACATTTAACGTCAAGTCTTCTCTCTACTATGTTGAAAGCTATCCTGACACATATGGAAAGTAAGATAACATTTTGTAACTATTTTTTCCCATATTTTTTTCCTGCATGTGTAAGTACAGATCTTTTCAACAGAAAGATGGAATGGCACTAAAGATTTATAATTTTCTTATTTTATAGGTCACAGTATATTTCTATAGAAACTCCAATTGTGGTTTAGGGAAAGTCCAGTAGGTGTAGCTGTAACACTGCCCAATTCCATCAAAACTTTCTTACTGGCAAGATGGTCTGGAGCCAACGTGAACTCTGCACTGCTTTGTGAACTCTTCTCTCTCTGCACTCTCAGTGAAAAACTCTGTCTAATTTTGAACTGTTGACATTTTCAAAGAAAAGCTAGTAAGTTGGGACCCTAGTAAGTCCTCATATTTTGGAATTTCCAGAGAAGTATGTAATCAAGTTACAAGTTATTATACCTACTGGATGAGCAAATTGGCAATGACCCCTTAGCGATCTAAATTGGTACATGCAGCTTCACGAAATGTCAGCCCACCTATTCTTTAAGGCTATTTCTTTAGCACCTACTAGGAGACAAGCTCTGAGGACAACTTCTGATATCACTGGCTCTGTCGTTGTGACTCTTCAATTGCATATACTAAAAAATATAAAGGTTGAAGGAATCTAAAAAGGTATCTAGCACACAGTTCAAATTTGTTACAGTCGTGGGGTAACTCCAAGCTCCATTATTTACATTATGTTTATATTTACATATTATAATCTTAGGAAATTTACTTTGTTCCTCTGAGCCTCAGATTTTAACCCTTCCAAAAAGAAATGCCACGTACACCTGCCTCAAAAGATGGTACTGGGGCAAACAATACGATTTACATGAAACCATTTCATGTTGTGCTATTCCAATCTTATTTTTACATTAGTAACTTTGACTTTATCATGATAAAGAATGGTCTCATGGTTTCTATTTAAAGCTCATTTCGATGGATCAAATTATAAGTCAAGCACCTCCCCTCTATGCGCTGCTTGTAGACTTACCAGTCTACATATTTATAACTGATTTTTACTATTGGTCTTAACTGTGAATTCCCATGTTTAAGGACTGAAATATTTTTCTCCTTTGCCAAAGCATCTGGCATAATGTTTGGCAAACTATAGGTACTCAACAAACATGTATGCAATAAATATTGCAGAGTAAATACAATAACACATTTTTAGAAAATAGTTCCATTTCATTTATCCACTTATCCCTAAGAGTCATCAAACCAAATAACAGGGTAATATCCAAGTTCTTTGAGGTAATTTGGTATCGCTGTAATTCTTGGAAACTTTCCTAATTTAATGCAATTTAATCAAGACACATTTAATAAGAACAACATATGCTCAAGGTATTATATTATATGCTATGGAAAATAAACATTATTGGGTCACCATCGAGAAATTTAATCACTAAAATGAGAAATAGTGTATAAACAGAGGGTTAATTATAAGAAATATGTAAAAAAGAGTTAGTCATCAATAAAAATTCAAGCTCCAACTGGTATAGTTTAGAGCTGTATTCAGAATGGGTCATCCATTCAGGAACAACATATCTCATTATACTTGCAGAAGAGGCCATATGACTAGTTCTTTTCCAAAAGAATACAAGATGGTATGATGCATGTCTTTGTTTGATGGTTACAGAAGACTCTAAGGCCTTGGAACATATTTAGGAGAGCATGATAGAAAGAATCTGGGTTTATAAATCACCATTTAGAGGAAAGATATTGAATGGCTGGAAGCCTGCCCTATGTCATTAACGAGAAATAAGCTTCTATTTGGTTAAGCCACTGAAATTTTGAAATTTATTATTCGAGTAGCTAGCATTAAAGTAACATGGTTTCACATGGTTTTCAGAGTAAATACTTTGAATTCAGAAGAGAAAACAATCACTGTGGGATCAAGTAGCCTAAAAGCATCCTTCAAGAGATGAAGTTGGAACTGAGACGTAGAGAGCAGGGACCACATGCAATGGGAAGATCTGCATAAACAAAGAGACCAGGGAAGGAGACTGAACACATACAAAGAAGACAGTGAGCAGATGAGTTGGACCAGGATACAAGACGATTCTGACTCCAAGTGCTGTCACTAAGGTTTTAAGTCTTTAACTTGGCTATTGTCTTTAAGTTATGATGAGCCATAAGCAATGAAGTTGACCTCAAGCAATTCCTTTATTATAACAATTAGACATTTTCTTCTTTTAGCTGAGCTAGCTTTGGATCTGAAAGTGTCAGATCTTGCCTGCAGTATAGAAATATAAACACTTGTTTAAATTTTATTGTTAACTTGCAACTTCTGATATTACTGAAGTCACAATTAAACCTGAATATGAGAACCTGAAATCATCAGTAAAACCTAATGGAGTAGGAACTTCCCACTCTAGCTTCTCTTAGAGCTGACATCAAGAGTTGATGGCTTTTATGTGTGGATGTTCTGCCACTCTTTTGTGAGAACTGGGATTATATATTGTTGTCTTTGTATTTATGTCTAACCATAACCAAAATTTTGACCTTAATATAAACAGAAAAATAGATGAAGAGTGGAACAGGATAGCATGATACGATTTATATAATTAGGATACTGATTTCATTTGGAGTTATTTTTCCTATTGAGAACTAAAGATTTATAGGTGATGCATTTGTATAAAGATTGGAGCAAATCAATTGGCCCTTGGAGCAATAGATAGCACATTGTACTTCTGGCTGAATTTGCTGTGGTCATTCAAGATAGGGGTAAGTATAGACCAAACCCCTGTAAAACATTCTTTGTTAGTTTTCCCTTTGTTGTAATAAAAAAAATTAAGGAAAAAAATGTATAAGAATACTAGACTTTTTCTTAAAATTCAGAGAGATGAATGAATCTAGGCTTCAACAGTAAGTGAATCATCTGAGTTTTTTTCTCTATGTCTATTTATTTGCCTTATTTTTCTGTTTTATCCAGAATAGTTTCTTCAGTTTCCTTGTACACATCATGGTAAATGGCTGCTGACAAGGGATCTCAATTTCATGTCTTAATTCAAGAGAATCAACAGATTATTCTGAGTTTTAATCTATTAATCACTATTCCAAACACAAAGGAAAGAATCTGAAGCCATTAATTTTGGCCAAAGCAGAAGAAGGCAGACTCATTTTATAGAATAGAGCTGGAGAAATTCATGAAAGAGAGGGAGAAACAATTACAAGAAATGATCAGGCTTATCAGATAGACAAACCAATACTAAGTGACTTGTGCAAGGCAATGTACAACTGGTAAATGCAGAAAAGAGAACAGAATACCAAGAGGTCAAGTGGATTACCCCAGGAAATAGAGTCAGTTAATGGAAGGGAAAGGATTAGAGCCAGCTCCTTAATCCAGTGCTGGTAGCTGCTTACTAAATGTTTCTCTCTCATCATTTCAATACTCAAGGGAGAGTCTTAGTTCCTGAAACCACCCTAGACAGGAATCTGTCTCGAATATTCAACTCTTGACATATATTCTCCCCTGAGATTCTAAATACCAACCTCTAGGGTCATTTCAGACAATTATTTGTTCCTACTCACTGTTCTCTCCCTTTCTGTTTTATGTAGACACCATGTATTTTGTTTAACACAGATGGTCTCCTGTCAAAATGATTGCTTGCTAGAGTTGTCAAGGCAGATGCCAAATTGTAAAATTTGGTACAGATGATGCTTTGGAAAGAAAAGACACATTCATCACTAAGTTGAATTCACATTGCCTGAATTTGTTAAAAACAAGAGAATGAATGAATCCCAAGTGTTGGTCATAGTTTACTATCTTCTGTCTGGAATATATATTTGCCAGGGCATTTGAAAAGTAGATGAGACAACAACACTTTAATTAGCATAGATGACATTTTTGTCTGTCTCAATTGTGATGAGTGACACCTTATAAGGTCTGAACCCAAAGATTACAGCTTTACCTTAAATTTTAGAATATTTCCTCAAAAGCATTAATTGAATATAATCCGTTTAATTCTATGTAACATTCGTTTCAATGAATGAAATGATTCTTATAGAGCTTCAGGCCAGGGTTGTCCAAGGTCTTGCTGGAGATAATTTGGACTGAGGGGGACCCAGGTGTTGGTTCTCAGAAGCCACTCTTCTACAACCCCCAAGAGAGACTTAATATTACCTAGTAGCGTAATAACATGATTTTCCCTCCAAAATTCAATTGTCTCTCACAATTGGAACCTAAATTGTTGCCAAAAGGTTTGCTTTATCCTAAAGTAACATCCCTCCTGACCAAATTTCTTAATATAGTTTATCACTCAATCATAATAATAATGGAATAAATCAAGAGAAAATATACATATTTAATTAAAAGCTAATGTTGAACTCTATTAGCTAGCTTCTGTCTGGGATGAAATTTTTTGCTTATGTTCTTTTTTATTTTAATTGCTAGTATTTTTGTTTTTAAAAAAAGTCTTTGTACTTATATGAAAAGGCTAATTCAGCTAGATATAAGGACACTGACATAGATTGAAGGCTACTGTTATCAGTATTTTGCAGTTTGAAGACTTATATATTCTCTTCCAGAGGGATGCTATTAAAGAAAAAGACTTGTGGTTGTAAAATATGTTTATTTTAGAAAACTCTGAATATAAAGGAAAGTAAAATTAAGAAAATTATAGTCACCCGGAATACCCAAACCCAAGGATAACCACTCATATTTTGAGTATTATCCCTTCAGTAATGTGTGTTTGTGTATGTGTAGAATTTTTTCTTTCCTTTCTTTTTTCCTTGCACTTCACACTCAGGTGAAAAGAGGTTTTGAGTATGACAGCTAGAGATGGTCAATACTGGCAAAATAAAGTGTTCATTTGCTTTGTGAATAATTTATTATTCAAAAAAAAAGTTTACAGACCCTAAAATGTTCACAAGCAGTACAGTGCAATCCCTTCATGATAAGCCAGATGGTACCCAGAAAAGTAAAGAATCACATGCTATTTCTCCAGGATGGAGCAAGACTTCCAGTGAGAGAAGAAAGAGATTGAAAGATGAAGGGTTTCTCAGATGTGAAGAAAGCATTAGATACTCTCCAAAGTCGACTTAGTATAATTTAAAAGGTGAATTTTACATGCAAGAAAGTCAATGGTTTATATCATTTTGGGTTCTGAATACATGTATGTGTACTTATGTAAATGTAATTTTTTTTTTCTGGTCAAGGACTGGATCTACAGTTGGGCTTTCCGCTGTTATTAGTGTAGCTAAGATTTGTGTCACATATTTTTTAAAATTAGAATTATATTCAAAAGTCCTTCCCATCTAGGTTTTCTTAAATTTAAGATTATATTGTGAATGCAATCAATCATTAAATAGTTTTGAAATATGATTCTTTTGATGATTCTACAATATTTCATTAAGTGATGCATCCTTCTTTATTTATCTTATGTTGATTGTTTCAATTTCAACATTTGCTATATTCAATTATAAATATACCTACAAATATACCAGTCTTTGGTTATATTCATAGCTGTCATTTTTTTCCGTAACTTACTATAAAAGAAATTTTTGACCCCCAAATTAAGAACATTCTCTAAAGATTTTGATAAATATTCTAAATTCCTTTCCAGAAAAATATTAAAGTTCCCATTTTCCCTTTCATATATTTCTTAATCTGAAACATGGTTTAAATTGGATCATTGAAAAGGATATCGATATGCCTACTGAATTAGATTTTTAAAATAAAAACGTCAAATTGTTAATGAACATTAGCTTTAGTACTTTTAAAATTACAGCAGCCCATTGAAAATTTATTTTATTACCCAAAGGAGAAGGAAGCAGAAATAAAGCTAATAATATACACTGAGCAAGCAATTGTGACTTCTAATTATAGTCAGGAATTCACCATCTATGAATACATTTACTCAAACACAGGATCCATTTGAAAGCTACTCTCTAGGATCTCTCACCTTTGAAATCAACCCAAAGATCTTTCTTTCATGGATTCAATCAGTACTTACACAAAGTTTTTAGGTGTGAAACCTGGAAATGAACCTGCTCCAGATTTTCACTGCGTGTTTACCTAATCAAGCTGATTACCATTCAAAATTCCTTTTTGTTACTCCAGGAAGCACATATTAGAATAGAGAAGTCTCTGGTTGTTGATTTACTGTTGCCATACCAAGCCAGATAGATAAAATAATTTTTCAGAGAGTTCTGAAAGTATAATTGAAAATAGGTAGATAGCACAAAGAGAGAGACGTTAGATATGAATGTCAGAAAATTCTTTCTTGCATGCAGAAGGAGTTACGTATGAAATTTACCCAAACATAGCCAAAGAATTCCTACTACTTAGGACAATTGAAACTAGATTATAAGAACAATTCCTTACTGTCAGAGGCTGAGACTTAGGTGACAATTACTGTATTTCTTTCCCCTGCCTCAAACATGAAAAAAAAAAGAGCTCTCAAATGAAACTAGTCTAAGGAATCTGCTTCTCATTTTGCTTTAAGGTCTATCAAGTCTGCTGTTACGAGATTCTGCATACACATACACAGACACACACAGACTCTCATCAGTCACACAATCAGCGCTCCCATATACTAACCAATTCAGTGACTCATATTAGCTCCTTGAAAACATCCTTCCTCTAGAAGCAGCTATGCATGCACACACATGTATTTGGGTTTGAGCGTGCATACACATGATGTTCTTAGCAACAGTAGCGATACTCTATACAGAAAGCTAAAGGATTTAGAGAAGAAAATAAAGCAAAAAAATGCCCTTCCTTTCATCCTGATTAATTATGGCCTGGCTTCATTTATGCTGCTAGCTTTCTATTCATTTATTTATTTTTCTGAAAATTGCATTATTTAACGTTGCAAATTACTAAGTCAATCATTTCCTAACTTAGGACTGGGAACTTAAGGGTTTTTTATTATACGTGTTAATAATTCAAGTGTTCAATATGTTTTAATACCTTTTTTCCCCTTTATCTTAACGATACATTCTCAAAATAAATTTGGGTTTCCCTTTCAAAGAGAAAAAAAAAAACCTTAAAAATTCTATGAAAACTGTTTGCACTGGCTTCCTCATGCCTAAAGGAAGTAAAACCAGTATGACCCTGTTCTTTTGGAGTAGGACAGTTTCCCATGAGTTTTCATTTTCTTCACTCCATTTTCTTTACTCCCTTCTCCACCTCTCCTCTCCCTCTAGATTTCTTATCCTAGTCTTTCTCCCTTTGTTCTTTTTCTTGTAACTTCTCTCCATTTTCCTTCTCCTTGTCTTCCTCTTCCTTTTACTTCTGACTCTCTTTATGTTCTATAGACAACTCCATGTCAAGACTCCTTAGTTTAAGTTCAGAGTCTGAGGAATCTTGGGGAGTATTGCTTCCATCATCTCATTCTTACTTTCAGGCCCATTTTATTTTCCTCCATACTTTTTTGAATGTGCCTGTTCTTCCTAAGTCTTTTTCTCCCATGCCTAACTCCATAAAATTCATGTAAAATATTCTGTGATCTTCTTTGCCAAATGTCTTTAGGTCAAATAAAGAGATCAAAAAAATTGAAGGAAAATAAAAATCAGAAATTTTAAATATTTACATAAGTGTTCTCTTGCAGAAGGCCAAATATTTGAGGCCAAGGTCATAAAAAGGAAAGGATTAACATATAACATTTCTGGTGTTTTCTATTACCATGCTGGAGAAGAACATATCAGTAATTTCTTCTGACTGGTTATGATGTCTCTTTAAGAGTTACCTGGAAAAGTATTGAAAACCAGGTATATGCTATGAGGGATAGGATGAAACAGGACAATTTGATACTGTTTCTTAATTATAATTCTTGGAACCTCACCAATTAATAAAATTTAACAGTCTAGGGTCTTTTGACTTTTGTTTGTATCTTCCTGGATTTACCTTCAGAAAGTTGTTAAATTTTCTTTTTTTCTTTCATGTGAAGTTGTTAAAAACATGGACTTCTGAGCACAACAAAACTTGTCAATGTGTACCTTACTATACATGCTAGCTGTGGCACTGCCAGCACTGCTCCTACTAGGTGTCCTCGCACACTTCTGAGATGAGCCAGTATCACCACCTCAGGCTTATGAAAGGTAAATGCAAAAAAGAAAAAAAGAAAAGAAGAAAGAGAAAGTTCTATGTTTTAGACACTATCCATACCCATTGTGTTGTGTATCTGTGTGTGTGAGAGAGTCAGCATCTTTTTTCTTTCCCCTGCAGAAGACAAGAAAATGGATCGGCACCTTGGCAGAAAACTTATAGAAGGTTACCGACCTCTGCTTTAGGACTAGATTGTGGCTCTGTTGCACCTGACTTGTTGACTTTTTGATGAAACCATATTTTGCAGGGTTTTTTAAAATTATTTTACATGCTATGTATCTTCGAGTTGTTGCTACAGAGCTATGCTCACACACTCCACCATTCTCTGTGTTCTGCAAGGCTGACCCAGATGTTCAGAAAAAGGGGTTCCAGGCTTCTGGTGGAGCTCTGCTCATGGAAAATTAGTGGGCAGGAGTAGACTGCAGTGGGACAGTTACTTCCCTAATTCCATTTCTGGCAGGTCACATTGGGTTAGCTCCATCCTTCTAGCAAAGATTGCAGCTACTGTTAAGAGACTTTCTTTATACACCTCTCTCTGGGTTCAGGTAACTGCTCCTTCTTCCTTTATAAATAGGGATAATAATGGCCCATTGATGTCACTAGCACCAGGGGCCCTCTTTTTCCTAAATCCTGTTCCTAAATTTGTAAATTATTTCTCTATTAAACTTTCCTCAAATAATTCAATTTTAATGTGCTATCTCATTTTGGGACTCTACCTGATAATCCTGAATAATTATTAGGTTCTGTCTAATGTATATACATATACTTATTTATATATGTACTTATGCGTGTGTATTTGATTCTACATCTGTATCTATAGCTATAGCTGAACTGTAGTTGTGGCTATCTATCTAGTACATATATGATATTCTCACTCTGATAAATATCTCTATAAATCCTTGCCAAAGAGAAAAAAGGAGACGGTATAAAAAAGTCTTCTATTTACTTTATATCAATATAAGTTTCCTTTATAAATCAAAGGGTTTTATATTGTTTGGGGGACATCCAGGTTCTTATTAATTAGCTATATGTTTTCTGTTTCCAAAATGTCCATATGCAGTAATAGTTAAGTTTGGCTGGTTAGCCAATTAACAAATATTTATTGAGGTTCTACGACAAACTAATCATGCTCTAAGAGTGTGGAACACAACACTTAATAAGACAAGGAGGATCTCTGACTGCAAGGAGACTGAATTATAGTGGAGATAATTAGTCAATACTTAAGTAATAAGACAATAAGTAAGATAATTAAGGTGCTGATAGGTGTAATGAAAAAGATAAAATAGGGTAATTTTGATAGTGACTATAACAGGAGAGGTTGTTTTAAGTAATGCGGTCAGGGAAGTTCTCCCTGAGGATGACACATGAATTGAGACCTAAATGATGAGAATAAGCTGGCCATATGGGAAAGTCATTCAATGTAGAAGGAACCGTAAGTAAACACCATGATATAAGAATATTTTTGGTATGTTTAAGAGTCAAAAGAAGATCATGGATAATGCAAAGTAAACCAGAGAAAGAAGAGAAAGAAATTAGGTTGTGGACATTGTAAGGCCAGATAATGTTGGGCTGAGCAGGCCTTGGAAAGATTTGAATTTTATTCAAAGTGTATATGGAAGCCACTGGCAACTATACAATAGGAGAGTGTGCTTTAGAAAGATCACATTGGTTGTGAGCTGCTGAAGGTCTTCTATGTAAGAAAGCATACATGGAATAAAAAAAAAAAACCTTCAGAAATTATTGAAATAATCTGAATAATAGTGACTTGGAAAAGGGTGGTTGCAGTGGAGTGGTGAGAAGTGGTTGTATTCAGAAAATACTTCGAAATTATAGCTGACACGATGGGATTGTGGGACAGAGGACCTAGAATGACTTCTATATTTTCATCCAGAGCAGCTGAGAGACTAATGATGGCATTTTCTTAAATAGGTAGTACTTGGAGAAGTGAATTTTGGGCGTTTGGACCAATCAAGAACTTTGTTTATGTCATGTTAAGTTTGATGTGCCAATTAAGCATTGTTACATATTGAGTAGGAAGTTGAATGTTTAGGGGACTACTGTCTTATATTTTCTAGATTTCTGTTCCTTTTTAAAAAATGAGGCATAGTAGATAAAAACAAGCAAAAGTGTGACATAAATGAAAACTTGCATGCTAGTTAACTGACTTACAGAACCCTGGTTAGAAATTCTAAGAAAATGCTCTGGATTTAACCCTCTGAAATGTATGCGTGATTTCACTTTTTATGGAATTTAGTCTAACACTAAACGTAGATAGCTTATAAATGAATCAATTCATTTATTTCTATGTCAACATGCTGTGTCTCTTTATTCTCTAATGTCCATTAATTAATCTCAAGTAAATAAGAATAGACAACATTTCTAATATTTTAGCATCTCTAAACAGACCAGAAGCTCAAGATTAAAATCCCTCTTCCAGAAATTCTAGTCTCTTCATTACTAATTTGGCACTTACCTCCAGTATACCATAATCTACCAAATCTGGAAGAGTCTTTCATGACTAATCAGTTGAAGCCTATTGAATTTGGAAGTTCCCAGATAGCCTGCCTTGATGAACTTTACTGAGGAGATAAAGCTTCAGTCCTATACCAGTAGGGACCTGTGAGATGACTTAATCTGAAACACTCACTGTTCATGCTAGTAATCTGAGACTAGTAAGATTAAATTGCCTGAGATCATGATAGAAATTAACAGCTGAGTCTAGAATCCAGGCCTACCTATTTCCAGTACAGTGCCGTCATTATTACTCTTCAGGATTATTGGTTTATTCACTGTCACACATTTGTGGAAGCTCACCATGCATTATTAACTGGACTAGCTGCTTGAAGATCTAAATAAATCGATATGGTCCCTATTATCAAGTCAAGTAAATCTAGTAGTGATTTAATGTAAATAGAAAATGTTTGATACAAGATATAGTAGGTGCTATAATAAAATAATGAACAAAATCATGCAAAATCCCAGAGGAAGTTTAGACTTACTTTTCCTTGGGTCTTTGTAAAATCTTAAATGGAGGTTGAAAGCTTTTATGTTGAGTCTTGAATAATGAAGAAAAATTATCAAAGCAGTAAAGTGAGGGAAGGTTATTTGAGAAAAAAGTAACAAAAGAGAAAGTCAGAGTAAGTGGACCAAGGTGTGAATGGAGTGGAACAGTGAGAAGTGAAATTGTACAGGTGAATTAGGACAGACAATACAAGCGTGGCAGACCCATCTAAGGAATTTGGAACCGATTCTACAAGCCAGAACATAGCATGGGGCTTTTAAAGTAGAAGACTAAATGGCTCAAATTTGTTTTTGATGAGGGCAAAATTTGGATTGAGCAGAAGTAAAAAGAAATGACCAAGGAGTGATGGCTATATATTCACAGACGCATTTCTATGACATTGAGCTTTGCTGTTGCATTTTGGAAACATTCCTGTGCCTTTGCCATGTGTACCTTCACGAATTTATTCAAAATCACTTACTGAGAGCTTATGAGGAACAAAGCACTAATGTCAGTAAGATATGGTCTGGGATTTCTAGAATGTGTCTGTCTTTAGTACACAGCACACTGTTACAAAATAAAAGAGCTAAAGATATTCAGAGTAAAGAAAGACAACTTTTGAAGGAATTAGAAAGGCTTTTTGGAGTAAATAAAATATAAATTGGAAATTGACGTATAAGTAAGACTGTTGTAAGTAGAGGAGCTCAAACATTCTGAGCTAAAGGTCTTCCCTACCTTGTCTACTAAAATGCAAACTAAAAGTAGAGACCAGAGCTTCTATTTCTAACATCTTTATTGTTTTCTTCTTGGAACTCAGAATACAACAAGTGCTCTATAATGTTGCCAATCAAGACTGCCTCTATAAAGCCAAAATTTCTGGTTGAAAACTAAAGGAGGGAAAATGCAACTATTTCTATTGAGTACATTATAGCAAACAAAAGGAGTCATCCTTTCATTGACTTAACTCGCAGCAGTGTAGAAACTCAACCACAATGGTTGACTTGAAATTTTAAGGCTTTGGCATGCACTAAACCGAATTGTAGAGAATTCAACCAGTATTTTTTTCCTTCAAGTTTTCCAACTAGAAGCCACAAGCATAAAACACAATCTCATTGTCTCTAGCTATTTTAAAGTTCCCTCCAAAGGACTGGCCCAAATAGATTTATTTTATTATATTTTTATGTTAAGTCTAGTTTTAATTGGTGCCAGAAATACAACCCAAATCCTAAAAAATAAATGCATAAAATTAATAAACAAAGAAAAACATATTAAATTAATCAAATAATTAAAACATAGTGTGCCACATCTTTAATAATAGTAATTCACTGCAGCCCACTTACACTCTGGGTAAATATTCTTGTGATGCAATCTTGAGGTAAAGTGGTTGCTATTGCCCTTTTGGTTTTACTTCTCTGAAAAGACATTATTGTCACTAGTTATACACAATCATAAGAAAGCTCCCAACAGCATAACTGGGAGGCTGAAGAACAAGATTAACAAAGACCTTACTGCGAAAGTAAGAAAGGTGCTGATAGATTACAGCAAAGGCAACCGGTTAGGAGGGGACCAAGACAAGAGGGCTTTCTCTTAGTTATAAATGCATCTGGCCTGTGTCCACGGCTAGATCATATATCTGACAATATCCTCCCTTTTAATGCCTTGCAGATTTAAAGCATATTATCATACCCTAAGCCTGAACTCTCCAGGGAAATTATGGCAAGCTGCACTCAAGGAAGTCAGATTGTAAAAATCACCAGAGAAAACGGTTGCCTGGAATTCACCTTTCGGTAACAAGAGAGACCAGGTACCAAAAGGTGGCACTGCGAGACTGTAGAATGATGACTGATTTTTGTGCTTTATTCTCAAGTCTCAGGAAGAATTACACTCAGTATTTACCCCTGGGGGGAAGTCAGCTTTATTTTTAGAACTTATCTCTGTACACTCAGGGTGGACTTAAAATTCTCATGAAAGAATCTTCCTGGTTTATAGTGCATACAAAACACATTCCTGATGTGGGCAGGAAACAAACTAATTTTTATAAAGCTTCTGTGTCAAATGTATCTATTATTTGCATCTGCTGACCTAAGTGATAGAGCTATTTTAGAAGAATGGATCAAATCAAGATGACATTCTAATAAGAGATAATGTTTCCACAAATTACTGAGAAACAGATTAGTAGGCAGTTAGAAATATTAATCTGTGCTACTACGAACAACAACAACAAAAAAATGGAAGTCATAAAACTTTCACTTCAAATGTTCGAGACTGCCCCTTTCAAAAAGTGAGATCCCCTAGCCAAGAGTTACTTAAAATGCACATAGACCTCCTTCGTCCACAGCTAAACTCACAACCACTTTTTAGAAGGTCTGCAGAGAAATTAAAGAGCAGAAAAACCTCATTGCATCCTTGAGACTTAATTTCTTTCTTGTTTGTTTCTACTTAGGGGTTTCATGGAATAAACATCAAAGTCCCTACTGTCATTTACGGCAAAGAAGAGCACATTCTTCATGAAACATTATTTCCTGAGCACCAAAAATATACTTAAAATTGTGCCAGGTACTGAAGAGAGAGACAAGAAAGGCAGAACCTAAATTCATTCTCCTTGAGCCAAACCCCAAAAGATACATTGACGTAGAGATCCCATGATAGCTTTTTGATTATTACTGTGGTAAGATCTCATGCTATTGAACTGAGCCAGCCTTTTCTACAAACCCAAGTTCCTGGTCTATTTAAATACTCATCATTGGTATTTCTAGTGGAAGTTCATAGAAATATATAATTTCAGAACTAGAAAGGACTTGAATATTATTCATTCAAGCTAACATTCATTTCACTCTGATTTGCTGTGTCTATCACAGAGCTATGTGCTTTATATGCATTATCTTTTTAATCTTTATAACAACTCATCAGGCTTGTCCCCATGCTACAAATAAAAAGAAGAAAGAGGCTTAGAAAAATAAAGTAATTTATTCAAAGTTAATAAAAGGCAAAGTTGTGAATATGAAACTGAATCTGTCTGATTTTAGAGCCTGTGCTATGCTATACCAATTTTTAGGATCTGAGAAATCATATGTTATTAAATACAAACACTCAATATTTTCACCCAAACATGCAGCACTTCTGTAACATGCCCACTAAATGCTCACCCAGTCTCCCAAACACAAGGAACTCACTTCTTCCTGAGCAAGTTTTCCATCTTGGAGCAATGTTCCCTATTATAGAACTGACAGTCACCTTTCAAAGGGAGGTGAAATCTTGGAGTAGAATTGAGATACCTGAAGAAGTTCAAGAGCATCAGAAGTTGCAACTCACAAGATCTTCCACCTCACGTGGATTGGAATGTTAGCTTCTGAAAGTGATCCATGAATCTGCGGAAGTTGCAACAGTTGGCACTTGGGAAGCTATTCCTTTCTGAATTGTCTGGCCTTCTGCTAGAAACCTATGTGGGTCCTGGCAAAGGGGTGATCCTTGGTGTGTAGGCTGAGTCAGAAGAGCAATATGCAGCAGATTGTGCAGAACAGGTGTGCTTCATTTGCATTTGCAAATACCTGTTGTTTTTTTTTTTTTTTTCACAGGAGGTGACTGGGTCACAAGATTGGCTTAAGACTGTAGGACTGTAATTCTACCAGTCTCCTAGGGAGATGTCAAATGTTCCCATTGCCAGAAGTCTGTGATACAATGCAGTACACTGTATGATTATAAAATTCTTTTCTCTTTCCCCCCTTCTTTTTTTCATCTTTGTGTAATTTCAAAATCAAGAATATTAGATTGCATTCCATATAGTGTTGCCAAATAAACCATAGAACACACATCTAAATTTGAATTCCTGATAGATAACTAATGCCTTCTAATTTTTACACTAAAAAAATTATTTATCTATCAATGATTCAAATTTAAATGAGCATTCTGTATTTTTATTTGTTAAATCTAGTGATCCTCAACTATACACACAGTAAACATATATATGATTAGGGTATAAATGAGCAAATAGTGTAAATAAGAGAATTGTGAAAATAAAAAGCTGTGTTGAACTATTTTTGAATCAAGGAAACCAAAGTATATTCCAAACACCTTTTAAAAGCTGTTTATAAGGTCAAAGATAATTAGGAATTAACCAAACTAAATCACTCCTGGATTTACACAAAATCAGGTTTCTATTCCTCAGTTCTGTTTGATGAAGCCCTCTTGGATTTCATTTAGTTGGCAATAATTATGGTTTTCACTAGGAAATGTCTTTACTTCACTCTCTAACATTTGTTTCCCAGAAGAAAGCTTTTCTACTGTGGGTGGGTTAAGTTCATCTTCTACCAGTACTGTCTCTGTATGCACTTGACTGTTCTGTGTCGAGCAAGGAGCCTCCTAAAACTGTACTTTACACAGAACTTAGTGGTTGATGCAGACCCCTGCCCAGAGTCAAAGACTTCCAAAGGTAAAACTAGTTTTCCTTCCTTCAAAATTTTTGACGTCATCCTGAGGATGAAGTTGCCAGACAGGGTGCCTTGCTGAATTTGAATTTCAGATAAACAAATATTGTTTTAGTATAAATTCCTCTCTTGTATTGCATGGAATACATTTATACTTAAACATATTCAGTCTTCAACTGAAATTCAGATTTAACTGGAACTCTATATATTTTTTTTATTTTATTTTACTAGTTTTAGGTATACAGTACATTGGTTAGACATTTATAAAGTTTATAAAACTATCCCCATAATTGCTCTTTCTCTCCTCTGCCTCTCCACCTAGCCAATACATTAATGCTAACTGTATTCCCTATGCCATGTTTCTATCCGCATGACCATCTATCAACTACTAATTCATGTAGCATACCAGGGAACACTGGGTGATGTTTTATCTCTTCAACAGTGAGATCTAAAAAAATTTTAAACGACTAATGAAACAAAACTAAACAAAACAGAACAAAAAACAAACTAATTAAAAAACAAGCAAAAGCAATAGCAACAAAGAAACAACCCCTTGAAAACTGGCCTGGATAGTTTAAGTTTACTAGGTATAGTCTCCAAGTGCTCTTTCCAAACTGGGCTTTCACTTTACATTGGCTCCATGTGTAAAATGTACCTACCTGGAATGAGGTATTGGCCTCCTCTACTTTCTAGAAGTCATGAAGCCCTGCCTACCTTCCCCTGTGGCCTAGTTTTTTTTTCTAAACTCAGTGGCAGATCCATTTTGTGTGTGTGTGTAAGGGAAACATGAAGTATATACAATTTAGAGAGGATGTTCTTTATGAAAAAAAATACAATAAAAATATAAATACAATATAAAGTTGAATCTAAAGTAAATAACTCCTTAGAACAAGAAATATTTATTGAGAAAAATTTTTTAAATTGACAAAACCACAAGTATTACATACCCAAATGCATTAGAATACTGCCTGCCACAATTCTATGATACATTTTTTGGTTTTTCCCTCTTTGCTGTTTTCTGAATAGGATGGCAAAATTGTGCTATCTTTTTCTATACAAAGAATAAAACAGACAACCCAGTCTTTCCCTTAGCATAAACAATTTATTTTAAAAAATTGACAGTTGAGATTAGCTGTCAAGTTTGCAAAAAAACTCTTAACAAGTTTTCCTCATATATGGCCTGCAAAATTTCAAGGAATTTTAAGTTTTCTTATTCAGTGACTAGTTATAAATAATCTTTGAATCAATACTCTCATCAATAATTGGCCACATACACACTTGTGGCAGACACCATAAGACATGTTTATGTGGGAGAAGGCGTCTTTCCCAGAATCTGTGTGTAAAGCTGATGAACTGGCAGAGTAAGCAACATGCGTACATATTCCTGAAAGCCATTCTCACAACAGGACTGCTCATGTTTTAACAACACAAGGGAGTGACTGTGAGATGTATAAACATATCCCACTAAACCTGAACGAAATACATCCCCTACTCAAACTCCCCTGCCAGAACTCCAAAATGTCCAGGGCCACTTCTACTCCATTAGGCATGAGGAAGAATGTGATGCAGTTGAAGTCAAAGCAGAAAGATACTGTTAAAAATATCTTAAAATGTCTTACTTTTGCTCATTTTACAAAAATGTATGAACATGTGAACATATTGATAATAGGGCTCATTCCAGAACTTTGTGTACAGGTGAAGGGCTTTTGGAGATACACTAAATCCATCTCTGTCTGATCTTTAGCAGCGAATGTGATCTGTTGCATTCATTTTGCACTTAGCCTTGCAGCTTTGTGTCATTAGTTACCTGGGTGTTATGGAAATATGTATTACATCTTGTCATTGAGGATGTAGGTCCATTTTAGGGCAGAAATCATGACTTTCTGCTTTATTTTTCTTTCTGTGCTTTATATAGAGCCAATCACTTTCAAAATGAGTGCATATATGTACTTATGTATCAAGGTATAGAGTCAATATTACAAGTCATCAGGCTGAGTGTCCCCTTATGTATGTCTCCATCTCAAATATCAGTGTGGTGCTCAGCCCTCCATAAAATCTTGTACTTGGAGATAAAACAGATGGATAGCAGTCCTCACTTTATCATGTAATGACTGTGTATTTAACCTCTCTGACTCAACTTCATCTGAAAAATGGAGTAGATGAAGTTGATAATAGCCTCCCAACATTCATTCCAGAATATTATGAGTAGCTTTGCAAATTAAGTGTTCTATGTCTGTAAATAATTTTACTACACTTATTTTTTAGGTTTTATTTCCTCTGATGGTAGAAAAAAAAATTAACTCTTTCACATTTCTTGGCACTATTAGAGAATCAAAAATACATCATCTTTTTTGTTGATATTTTTACAAAACAATGAGGCAAAGAGGAAAAAGGGTTATGCAGCTCATTGTTGGAATTTTTAGAGAGCATTACGTAGAAATGAAAACCAAGAGTTAATTGATGCAGTGGTTCTCTGGCTGAGCAATCATCACAGTCACCCATGGACCTTGTAGAATGCTGAATTAGTATATTTAGAGATATAGGTATCATTCTTATGATCAGCTGGGGTTGAGAATGGCTGGTCTAGGTGGACCATAAATATGGATCTCCTGATAGATGTTGAACTTTTAGCTAGTAAATATATATGATTATTCCCTCTTCATCGTCTTATTTATGCCTTCCTCTCCCAGCAAGGAAAGGCCATGGCTCCCAACTCCAGCACTTTTTAATTCCTTAATTCCTACCCTGTTATATTCTGAGCAGCCAGAAGATTAAAGAAAGTGAAAAAACACAAGTTTTGAGATGCAGGCAAATTCCATTCACCCACCCATTCAAGTATCCAAAAACTCCCTTCAGTATTCACAGATCATCTCTTTAGCATGTTGGTCCTCTTCACACAACTTCTCAGGTGTCAGTATGGTATTGAGTTTGGGGTTTTGACAATATGCCATGGATCCACCCAACTGGTCCTTTACAGGTTATTAATGACTTCCATGCTCCTAAACCCAATAGACATTTTTCAACTCTCATGGTATCTGATAATACAACTGCATTCAGGAAAGTTAATTTGCCCTTTCTTGATATATTTCTTTTTCTTAAGCTGCTAGGATACCACATTCTTCTGGTTTATCTCTTATCTCTCCCAATACACTTCTTCTTCCTTACCGGGTCTTGCTCCAACTTGAACTCTAAAGTTGGAATTCTTTAAGCCTCAGTCTTGAGCCCTCTTCTCTTCTTGTCTACACTTTCTTCAGAATGATTTACTCCACCCTCTTGTTTTAAATTCCATCTCTATGACAAGGGTTCAGAATTACTATCTCCCACTCTGCCTTTCCCAGTTCAGTAAATGTCATCTACATGCACATAGTTGCTTAAGAAAGAAAACAGAACACTTTTATTATTTTCTCCCCCTCTTTATTTTTAATCTTCCACTACATATTACTGATTTTGTCTCCTGGATGGTTCTCTAAACCATCTATTTTACTCTATATCTACTATGTTCATTTAAACCCAACCTATAAGCATCAGTCACCTGGATTCCTATTACTATCTTTGCTTCTCATTAAATTTCCAATCTTGTCTCCATTCTCTATGGAGCAGATGAAGAAATATTTAAAGTTTAAAATCATATTATCTCCTCTACTGAAAGGCTTAATTAAAGTTTTTATACACTTAAAAATATAAAATACTTTCTTTTAGCTTTATGAAGAAATAATTGAAAAAATTGTAAGGTATTTAAAGTACATTATGATGATTTGATACACATGTATACTATGAAAAGATTCTTCCCTTCTAGTTAGTTAACACATCCATCACCTTAAATTACACACACACACACACATTTAAGTTCCACTCCTTTAGTATTAATTTTAATTATGTAACAATGTTATTGACTATAATCACCATGTTATACATTGGATCCTCAGACTTTATTTATCTTGTAGCTGAATGTTTGTATCCTTTTACCAACCCCTCCCTGCCCCCCTCTCCTCAAACCCACTTCTCTGCTCTATATCTGAAATCTTTTTTTTTTTCTCTTAAGATTCCATATATAAAATTCTTAAGGGAAACCTTGACGCCTTAATTTATCTAGTTCCTTCTTAAGATTTCCAGATATACCTATACCACTTCCCACGACCCCTATGTAGCCAAACCAGCCTTTCCATAATGTTTTTAAATTCACCATCATCTTTTCTCTAATCTGCTGTTTCTGCTGTGTGGAGTGCCTTTCCTCTTCTCTGGAGCTAATCCCTATGCATTCTTCAGTCTCAGACTTAATCCCTCTTTCTCAAAGAAGCCTTACTTGATTTAGAATACTGTGCTTTCTTCTTAATACATGTTACTTCCACGTTTATATTTTTATTTGCGTGATTATTTATTTAATATGCAACCCCTCCAGTTGACTGTGGGCTCTATGAAAGCATGGAACACATTCATTTGCTTACCAGCAAAGAATACTGGTACCTAGTAGGAGTTCGATGAATATTTGTTAGATGAACAAACTACATATGAATTGCATAGGGGCAGAAAAGAGCCATTTCACATTTTGACTCTTTCTCACAGTGCTGTAAGTTTGGCTTGCATTTTGAAATTGTGCTGTGTTTTCTCTCCATCAGGGGTAGTTCTCCCAGGTCCAATTATACCTGAGCTCCCCCAGCTTCTTTTGCAGCCCTAGCCAAGTCACCAGGTTTCCCTGAATGTTAATCAAGCCATCTGGAAAATAGGGCATGAAATTGTACATCCCTGACTCGCAGCAGATGCAGCAAGTGAGCAGAGCTGCATTTCCTTTTCAGTTACTAATTGCACACATGGTACAATATGGAGAAAAACATTATAAGTCAATTAGTTTATTACAGTAACACTGTGCTCTGCAAATAGAAAACTAGGCCTTGTGCTGGGAAGTGGGAGATAGAAACACCTGATTATTCTTACAATGGCCTTGGATAATTACTTACATCTTTACATTTTATTTGCCTCATCCCTTCCAGGTTTCAGAAAGATTAGTTTCGTGATATTTGTTAAGAGTTTTGATTTTCCTGGTATGAAGGTGAGATATTGCTGGAAGAGGGTGGTGGTTAAGAAGTTTTATTGACATAAAACACTCATGTAAGTGTTTGATGTCCATGCTCTCATCAATATCCAGATCATAGCTGGTTGGTGCTTTGGGCCAGGGTGACAAAAGAAAGGAGAAGTGAAGTAATAAAGTAGCTGTGGAGTCGATAACATCCCCAAGTGCCCAAGGCTTGGCAGACATTAATGTGGGCACAGCAAGAATCAGGTGAGCCCAGGTTTAAGAGACAAGAGGGGGAGAAAAGTGGGGAGGGTTGTAAAAGACATTTACACTATTCTCTTTTTCTCCTTCCTCCTTTCTTGTTTTGCTTTTCATGGGAATTCCAATGAAAAACTCTATCTTTGCTTCTGGAGATAAAATCTCATGTTTTTAGCCCACAGAACAGGAGTTGAGCAAGAGAAAGTGTCTGTGACTTTTACTAGAGAGAAAGGAATTTTTTTTAAAGAAGGTAAGTATGGATTTTAGAAGTCACTAATAAATATAATTGTTCAATGAGTTCATAGGAAGTTTGCAAAGCTCATCTGGGTAATTTAGATGAGAATATTGCCATCAGGACTAAAGTTGTCTGAAAATTGCTTCATACATTTAGTGATAAACTTTTCTCTGATTATGCTTGTATTGATTTTGTTTTGTCAAATAGTTCTGTTTGTGCCTCAGAATAACATGGGAAGTTTTTAAAACCTAGCACTATCCTCTGGATCTCTAGCAGGAGCCGAACATTGCACTTTTTAAAAGTACCCCAGGTAGTTCTATTATATAGCAGAGTGGAGAGCAGAGAACTCTTAAGTTCATAAAGGTAGAAACTGTGTGTTATGCTTAAATATATGCATATATTATATACTATTGAACCCTTAGGTGTTAATATAATATACTTCGGCTTCCCATTTATACTTTTTCTCATCCACAAGGTTGAACAAGCTTTTTGAGATGGCTCAGAGAGTGAAAAGTGGAACTGGCTCTCGAGCAAACTCATTCTGGACTGAAGCCTCATATGCAAAGCCTCATCTCTCCTTTGCCTCAGCTCCTAGCCCAGTGCTCCGTACAGAGAAGATCCTGTTAGTAGCAAGTTGCTGATTAGATAATTGAGGGAATGATTCACCATTATATAACTTCTGTTTTCAGATTCTATAAGGAATCTTATCACACTCACACTGCTTAGGTAAACATAACCCCAAACAAATGGAACTCCATAAATCTCACCATCCGTATTCGCAGCAGAGCACCTTGCTGCCTTCTAATATTTTGTCCTTTATTCAGTGTTTATCTGGGGTGTCAGGACCGCAGTTACTGTCTTTTTATAGACCCAGGCCTAGGTTATAGGTCGGGGAGAAAACAATGTCTGTTTTGCTTTTCTGGTGATAGATATCCTATGCTTTTTTGTGCTGCTTGTTGCAAATTCAGTCCCATATCCTGTGAAATGTCCCTCTGGGCTTGAATCTCCAGCTCCACACAGGGGCTTCAGGGATGATGCCCGCAAAACAATCTGTGTTCTGACCTTGGCATCACTGGGCCCATAAATCACATGAGGCGGCTCACACTTCAAGCAGTGGCCTAGAGACATAATGGGATCAGAGAGCAGAGAATAGAAAAGGGTGGGAGTGAGAGCTGGGGGCAGGGAAAGGAAGGTTATGCTGCGAAACAATGAGGGACTGAAGGAACTTTTTATTCCCTAAAGAAATGGGCTGTTTCTTAGATTTCATATTCTATCATGAGGTGGAGATTGCAGGAAGCCAGTTTAGAGAAAGGGTGGGGGGAGGGGTGTTCAAGAAACTATTTCATTATGAGTGATGTGGCTCTCCAGCATCATTCCCTGTAAACAACTTCTGAGCAGAGTGTCTTCTCTGAACAACAAATTAACCAGCTAATATTTGAGAAATGGAAAATATTAAGTAACAATTCTTATACTTTAATGATTTTCAACAAAGCACAATCAAACTCATTTATCCATTCAATCAGTCTGTCAGTTAGTCAGTCAGTCAACAGATGTTTTTTCAATTACATCTCTGTGCTCACTGTTGGAGATAAAGCAGCCTACAAGACCAGAATTAACCCTGGTCCCTTGGGCATAAAGTCCACTGAAAGCCATAGACATTGGCTGCGGGGGGGGGGGGAAGGTGGTTGCGGGGGAGAACGTAAGTGTGAGGAATACAATAGAAGGAAAAGAACAGAAATATCCATTATGTCCATTATTCATAAACACAACTTTTTGATTATTAAGCTTATTATAAATTTTATTATTAACTCCATTTCATATTGAAGATCAGGGGAGATAGGTGTTTATATGGCAGTTTAATAATGGAGTCAAGACTGCAACCTGCATATTTTTGAGTTTTTATGCCCTTTTCACTCTGTAATCCATCTCAAAACACCAATAGCTTGGCTGCTTCACAAGTTTCTGTCCTGAGGCTCAAGACTGCTTCCATCATACTGAACTCTGTTCTGTGGCACTCAGCCTTCTGGTCGTGCATAAGCAATTGATTCTGTAACAAAGTCACCCCTGGATTCTCAGTCCAACACCTAAAGCGACCCAAGACCAATCAACAATTGGAATTTGTACAATGAAAAAACAGCTATCCACAGAGGAAACCAGAACCATGAAAGTGGGCCTTATCCAAACCATCTTTGCACCATGAAGTTCACTAAACCCCAAAATTGCTTCCTTACTTGCATTTAACTTCCTCTTGGATACAAGTCTGTTTCTTCCAGTGGTAAAAAACACGTGACATAAAACATATCATCTTCACCGTTTTAAGTGCTTAGTATGATAGTGTTCCTATATGCACATTGTTGTATAAGAGATCCTAGTACTTCTCATCTTGTAAAAGTGAAACCCTGTACCCACTGGACAACAATTTCCCTTCCCCTCTCCCTCAGTACTTGGCAACCACCATTCTACTTTCTTTTTCTAAGATTTTGACTATTTTAAATACTTTATTTAAAAGGAATCAGGTAGTTTTTGCCTTTTATGACTAGCTTATTTTGTTTAGCACAATGTCCTCAAGATTAATCATATTTCACCATATGACAGATTTTTTTTAAAGGCTAAACAATATTCTATTGCATGTACATATGACATTTTCTTTATCCATTTATCCATCAATGAACATCTAGGTTGCTTCCACAGCTTGGCTATTGTGAATAATGTTATAATGAACATGGGTGTGCAGAAATCTCTTTCGATTCTTTTGTATATATACCCAGAAGTGGAATTGATGGATCAATTAATAATTTCATAGTTATTTTTTGATGAACCATCACACTGTTTTCAATAGCCACCGAACTATTTTTACATTCCCTCAAACAGTGTACAAAGTTTCCAATTTCTCCACATTTCTGCTAACACTTATTTTATCTATCTATCTATCTATCTATCATCTATCTATCTATCTATCTATCTATCTATCTATCATCTATCTATCTATCTATCTATCTATCTATCTATCTATCTATCATTTATCTATATGTATCTATCATTTATTTGAATAGCAGCCATCCTAATGGGTGAGATCTCATTGTGGTTTTGATTGGCAATTCCCTGATGATACCTAATGTTGAGCCTTTTTCAACATGTTTGTTGGTTTCATATATCTTCTTTGGGGAAGTGTCTATTCAAGTGCCTAGTCCATTTTTAGATTATATTATTTGGTTTTTAAGAATTTGTCTGTTAAAATATAGGTGTTCTTTGTATATTGTGGATATTAACCCCTCTTCAGATATGTGGTTTGCAAATATTTTTATGCATCTCATAAGTTGCCTTTTCACTCTGTTCATTGTTTTATTTACTGTACTGAAGTTTCTAAATTCAATATAGTCCCATTCGTCTATGTTTGCTTTTGTTTTCTGTGCTTTTGATGTCATGTCCAAGAAATTGTTGCCAAATTCAATGTCATGAAGCTTTCCCTCCATGTTTACATATGTCTTTTAAACAGGAAACTATTTATTCTTAGACACACTCTTGGCAAAGTTTGAAGCCAGAGTCATTGTAATGTTGTATACTGATTTAACAAAGGGAACTGTATATTTTTTAAAGTTATTATTTGGTAATTGTCATTTAAAGATTATCTTCTCCCTCTCTGTACCACTTTAATTAAATATTAGTCAGTGTTTCTGTGTCAGGTGTTTGTTTTTTTTTTAATGTACATACTTAACTTTATACCCAATCTTCCCTATTTACACTTCATGTTAAAAAGAACTAAGCCTTTTTTTCTTTACAACAATTATGATTTGTATCTTTTCTAAGTCTTAGACTGCATTGTACTAAACAGGCATTCCTGGACAAAAAATGACCTAGCATTAGCTTGTGATTATGGCCTTCAAACTTCTTAGAGAGATGGAATATTTATTTCAAAAAGAAATCTTCCACGGAAATTCCAATACACTGTATTGAGCATATCTAAGTGGAGAATCTCTAGTTAAGATGGAATTAGAATTACCTGTAGATTCAACTATGACATAACCCCCATGGAATTCTGAGCACCCACAAACTGATTTGTAAACCCCTATTCCAAATGAGGACAAAGCTTGAAAATGAAGACAAAACAGTGAAAGGGAAAGACACTGGACTCTGGAATTAGAGATATTTGCATTTGAGTTCCTAATTTAATAGCTATATAGTCTTGGGTAAGTGATTTAAATGATCTGAATATTTTCTCATCTGTATTTGTGTCACAGTTGTTATAAAATTAAATTACATAACATGTGTTGAACACTCACATATTGGGAACTTGTTGCATGCTAATTTTCTTACTTCTCATCTCTATGACCCCACTCAAACCTGCTAACCCACATTGCATCATGTAGTGTGTATATTAAAGGGAATTTGCACATTTACAGATGGAATTCCACTCTTCTACTGGCAGTTATCTTTTCAGATGTGTCTTACTTTTATTTTACTTGTTCTTTGGAATGACAATAAGATTTCAACTTTAAGAACGTCTATATCTTTTGGGATAAGTATTTAATGGTCCCATAAACAATTCTGAAAGAATCCTTTATAATTTGACAAGTCAAATTTTCCTAAAGCAAAACACAATCGAACAACTTAAAAACAGACTACTTTGTTGTTTTCTTTCAAGACAACAAATAGCAGAAAATTGAAGAATATAAATTTTACTTCAGCAGACAAAATAATGTACAATGTAGATAGACATACCTGTCAAGTATAGATGTGATGCTAACTAACTTACCTATCTATCACATAGGAATGCCCGTAAACAGACATTAGTATGAAGGTAAAACTGAAAGGATTTAATTACTTAAATCCTTCACTACACATTACCAGAAATATATTCAAATTAAACCAAAAAAAAAAAATCAGAAAAGGATGTTTCACAAAATCCAGGGCAGTGTAGCAACTATCGGCTTAAATGCCATCAGGAGTTTTCTTCTTTTATTTAATTTTTATCCTTTTTCTTCTCTCTCTCGTTCCCTCCCACCCTTCTTCCCTCCCTCCCTTCTCCCCTCTTTCCCTGTCCTTTTCCCTCTCTCACTCCCACTCCCACTCCCTAACCATCTCTATCTCTGTCTCTGTCTCTGTCTCTATCTCTCTATAATTATCACTTTCTCTTTCTCTTTATTTCTATCAAACATGACCTCTCCCAAATTTACATCTTACAGATCTACACTTCTGGAACAACAACAATAGTAGCTGCAACCGAATTTCTCCAGTTCTTAATTTAAATTGCCAAGGTAAATGTTATCATTTGGCTTAGCTTGGCCAAGTGCCACCTCCTGGACCAAGCAACAGTATCCGGAGAAGCATGGCTGCATAGCAAACACATAGCCCATTGCTATATCAAATGTGGATAGGGAGTGGAAGTGCGCTACATGTTTCGCAGTGTGGCAGGAGAAACATAAACATATGAATGAGTAGGTATTCTCGATGGCCCCCAATACTCCCCTCTCTGAATTACTTGTTCTGGTCTTGGGTCATTGGGTGTACTGCCTAATGTCATGGATACAGGTTCAAAATTGTGGAGAAAGGGGTATGAGTTTTTATTTTGAAGCAGAAAAAGGCATTTTTGAAATTGAACTATGTTTAAGAAAATAACTGGTGGCTGTGAAGAATCGATTGAATAAATGACTAATGTTCTGGATGAGCACTAACAAAGGTCCATCAGAGCAGAAGTCAGTGGCCAAAAAGGATAACTATGAGAGAAAATTGGGCCAAAACTGGTGAACTATAGTCACCAATTTTATTAGTGAGGTCAAAGACAAATAAAAATCTGTTTAAATGTTCTTATAATAACCGAAGATGGTCACTGTTACTAATACTTTCCCTTATTTTATAACCTCTTCTCTATGGTATAGTGAAATATGATTTTTTCCCCTTTGTCTTAAACTGCCATTATGTTTTTCCTGACTCTCCTCCTTAGCTTAATCAATTTCTTAATTATTGATTACCCTCACTACTGAATTAAATCAATGTTCAAAGTTTCATGCTGACCTTGTTTTTTGGAATCCACAAGGCCACCAAGCAAATCCTGACTCAGGACCTTTATATTTCCTCTTTGCCCTATACCAAATTGCCTTTTCCTCAAATACCAGTTGGGCTCTTATTTCCTTGGGACTTTCTCATTAGAGATCTTTTCTCTGACCAACCTATCTTATCATTTAAGCAACCCCTTTCCTGGCTTTTTTGTTTGTTTGTTTTTCATTGCTTAACGTTTTATTATCAAGGAATACATGTAACTAACAATGTAAATATAAATAAAGAAAATCATTTTTGCTTGTGTACTGTCTCAGCACACTAGAATGTAAGCTCCACAAGGGGAGGAATATATCTTGTTTACTACAGTACCTTTGCCTCTTAGAAAACTGCTAGACACGTGGCAGGTACTTACTTAATAAATATTTGTAGAATGAAAGTGTGAAACAAGCTTTGGCTAGAGTCAGTAGTGACTGCCTTAGCTTAATGCAAATCTTTAGTTAGGAATAAACCAGTAAAAGAAAATTTTAGCAACGGGTAATAACTTTTCCCACTTTTATGTCACTTTAATTTGGCTTTGCCATTTTTATGAATGGACAAACTTCTTTGTAGAATTCCTTTTCCTCTCAATCTCTTTACTGGAGCATGAAATCATTGAAAAGGCAAAAGATCAAGGGAGAATATCAGAATCAAGCAAACCTGGTTCAAATCAACATAATATAAAATGTATTATCTTCTCTGTGCCTCAGTTTCTTTTTACCTTAAAATAACCTTAAATTGTTTAAAACACATTAAGAATTGAATTGTGTCCCTCAAAAAGATGTTGTAGTCCTAACCCTTAGAATCTGTGAACGCGACCTTATTTGAAAACAATCTTTGCAGACAATCGAGTTGAAATGAAGTCGTAATGATGAGCTGAATCCACCATAACTATGTCCTTATTAAAAGAGGAAATTAGGAAACAGAGACAAAACACATGGAGAGAAAATTTCGTGAAGACATAAGGAGAAGAGAGCCATCTACAAGCCAGTGAAAGTCTAAAGCTACCAGAATGTAAGAGAGGAGCATGAAACAGATTTTTTCTCACAGTCCTCAGATGGAATCAACCCTGCCAACACCTTGATTTTGGAATTCTAGCCTCTAGAGCTATGAGACAATAAATTTATGTTGTTTGAGCCACTTAGTTTGTGGTACTTTGTTATGACAACCTTAACAAACTAATATACTGTAAAACCACACACACACGCACACACACACCCTGTACCCAACACACAGTGTTGTCAGTGTTGTCCATCTACCCATCTTGCCTCCCTTCTTTTTTCTTCCAGATGCCTCAATGAGAAGGATTTGGTTCATTTTAAGGAAAGGCGCAGTTAGAGCTATTGAAAAGAGCACTTCCATTCTCTGGAGGCCAATAAGAAAGGAGCAAGGAACACATTTTTGTGAGTGAAGAGAAGCTGGCTGTGGAGTCTTTACATCTGTTTGCGTTTCTCACTTACTCAGGGCCAGATGCTAATAGTGTGTGCATTTGCACAAAGAGGGAAGTTTTTCTGACAGTAGTGAGCCATTCATTGTCCTGCCTTCCAGGGCTCCTCCCACACAGGCCTGTTTCAGATGTTCTACATTAAGTGAAATGCAGCACGCTGTTTCCATAGGAACTGGAGACAGGAGCTCCCAGGAGACTTCATATTTTAACATAGAGGGTTCTGCAAGACCTGCTGGCCATTGATTTATCTGATAATGAACAAGTATTATTGAGTGTATACTCTTGCCAGGCACTTTGCTAGGTATTAGAAACATACCCAAGCATACTCCTAGATGAAACAATTCAGAGATTGAGACAGACAAGCAAAAAGCAAATGGTGTGAAAAATGCTATTATACGGTAAATGGGCAGCGCTGTTTGAGTCATAGGATGGACATATACCTAAGCTTTGAGCCATTAAAAAAACATTTTTTAAAGTAGGTGACCTTTGAGGCAAGGGCAAGCCAGGCAGAATGGTGAGAGGTGGGAGAGAGAATGACTGTTGCAGACAGAGGGAGAACATGCAATGTCTCTAGGACTGTGAATGAAATAAACCTGACTTTGAATTTTTAGCTTCAAAATTTAGCTGCACTGCTGACTGTGCTCTGTGATTTGAATCTTTCATAAATCCCAGCTCTCTACCAGCCAGAATGTTCCAAACTGTTGTGAAACCTCACTCTTCCCTCAGAGCAGCTCTAGCTGTGGGTTAAACTCTGGAGAAAATGAATACTTATCATGTAACGTGAGCCCTGTCTTTCAGCAGCCACATCTGTCATTTTCCTGCCCTAAATGTCATGTCACACATTCCTAACTGCTGGCACCATTTTAAAAAATGTGTGCTATCAAGGATTGATGTTCCCTATCTTTGAACTCAGCCTAGTCTTCTTTTTATATTCTTAGGGACAGGCTTTAAGTCCAGGTCCTTCTGGGAAAGTCATTCCAGTTGTCTGCATGGCCCATTTCCCCAGCAGGGTCACTCTGGTATATGTAGAAAATGAAAGCCTGGGAACAGACTTAGAAGCAACCACTGAAAAAGTATTTGGCTGAGACATTTCACTTGACTTTCATCATTTTCATAGTCCAAACCTATCTCAACTGATATCCTGCAGAATACCTGGTATACAGTGGGTGGTACAAATACACAAGAACACACACACACATGTGTGTATGTATGTATGTATACAAACATATATATGTGTATGTATATGTATGTATATATAATAGTATACATTAAACATATGGTATATTATAATTCTACATGATATAAGACTGTACACACACACACACACACACACACACACACACACACACACACACACTCTTCTTTAAACTTTACTGTACTTAGCAGAATGCCTTTACACCATAATAGGATCTGCATAAATATCTCTTGGTTGGCTAGCTATCTGGCTGGTGGGCAAAAGGAAGCAACAGATTTTTTTTTTAATCACAAGGCCAAAGGTGTATAAGAAAATTTTGAAGCAAATTCACCTGAACTGCCCATCTAAACAAACAAACAACCCAAAACAGAATTAAGACAAAAGAAAAAGGATAGTAATATCTTTCATGCTCTAACTCGTTTTTATTTTTTTAGATTCATTTCTTTATTTCTTTGGTTCTACGCCCGTAGATCAGAACTTGTTTGTATGACTACCTGGGAATAATAATAAAAATATAATGACATATTGGGAAAGTATGCAGAAAAAAAACACTAGTATTTGATCTCTTGCCTTTCTGACATAGTGGATGCTAATGAGGTTTTTACTTCAAACTTGGAAAATAGGCTGTGCAATAAAAAGTTAGTTGAGGAGAGTCCATGATTCAGGACTATGAGATTTTGGTACTATGTTGAGATAACTAGAGCGGAAGCTCATAACCCATATTTGGTTGTAAACCAGATGTCTATCAAGAAATGTTTCTGTTTTAAAGTTAGCTTCCTACAATTCTCTTATACATTCACGTCACACACACACACATACACACACATACCTATTACAGTCTTTGTTATGGGAACTGTCAGGAAATCACACACTATGAACGGATTTTTCCATCTGGCAATAAGAGGAGATCATGACCATATTAAAGTACATTACAACGAGGTCTGTCCATAGAAGCTTCTGAGAAAAAGCAAGTTGTGGTTTTCTCACTAGCACAGAGCAGGTGAGAACACAGGCTCAGAACCACACTCCCTCCCACCACCCTCCATCATCACAGGGCCACTGCAGGGCTGGTCGGTTCTTGTTGAGCTGGCTCCTGGCACCCCAGAGAACCCAGTGCCTAGACTGTACAGTGCCAGGTAGAGTCTAGTTCCTGTGAAGGTGTAAAGGAACTCCAATAGCCTAATTGAATCTTTGCTCACCTCAACCCACTCCAACCCTGCAGCTGGGACAACTTGAAACATCTGTATGCTGCTTCAGTGTCTCCTCAGATCCTGGCTTGAATTGCCCCAAAACAGTGACAATAGAAAGAACTCCAAGACTGTTTACCACTTGGCTTTTTTTTTTTTTTTTACGCTTACAGCACTTGGTCTTTCTAGGTGGTCTCCCATCCAAGTACTAACCAGGACCAACCCTGCTTAGTTTCTGAGATCAGACGGGATCTGGCGTGTTCAGGGTGGTATGGCCAGAAATCACCAGTTGGCTTTGAGTCAGTGTCATGGGTGTCACTGGGACTTCTCCCACATGTAGATTCCTGGTCTTGGCCCTCACCCTCCACATGGCTCCATCCCAGGTGGCTAATGCTCATTCCTTTAGCTATGGAGTGAATTTATGTCACCTTTATCTTTTACAAAGTGTAAAATATTGTGGACTCTGTGAGTTTTATTTCAGACATGATAATTGATTAATCGTGTTAGAAGAAAAGTTAGTTGTTTGTGATCTACTGTAATCAACATATTTCAATTTTAAATTTTAGAAAATAATATTTAAATAACTTTTCTTAAAGATTGCCCTTTACTAGCACATTCCTGAGCTCCTGTATCAGATAATTCTACTCATTTGTCCCCCTTCGCTCTTAGGTCGGGGGCTCTTAGGACTGAGATCTGGCCAGGGGAATGAAGGTGAAAGTTATGTATACTGTTTCTTCTGACTTGGCCTCTAAAATCTTTCATGTGATTCTCCACGCCCTCTTTTTGTTTTTCAGTCAGGAGGTTGAAATGGATTTGGTAGAAAATTCCAATACCCTGAAGTCTGAAGAGCTACCTCAAAGAGTAATCCTGAGCCCCCAAATAACTACATGGGGGCAGTGGACAGAGCAGCGGCTCTACACCATGAACCCACTGTGCACAGTGATACAAATGAGAAGTGGACGTTTTCTCTTTTAAGCTTCTGAAATATTGGTGGTGTTTGTTACAGCAATTGGCCTCTTTTGAACAATCCCTGCCATTTGTAGGATATTCCCTCCCTGACACTGATCCCCTACACAAGCTTCAGGAGTATGCTTGTCCTTAGGCTATTTCTGGCTTTTATGGTCCTGACCTTCCCCAGCTTCTAGGCTATTGCCTGAGTCCCAGTTTTGACAAGAAGTTATTATCTGCAATGTCTTTATAAACAGCCTGAGTGAGATGGAGGACTGTGGGAAAATGGGAAATCATCTTCCTATAACAGTCCCTTCCCTGCCATGACACCCCTTGTTTAAAACTCGCACATTTTCTAGGTTTGAAAGCTCTCTATCTCTCTCTGCAGAATCCTGATCTATGTATAATTATTTTTCAACATTAGCTAACTATTCATTTTAATTTAATTATCTGTTAAGTGTTCAGATACTATATTTTTAAATTAATTTTTAAAAACTATAAGCTTATCAAGAGTAGACACATAAAAAATTTATATTTGAGAAAGGCAAGGAAATCTGGGTAAAAGAAGCCAGGAGAATGAATGTTCATCCACAATATAAATACAATATGACCTGATGAAATTGTGAGAGGCAGATGGCACATTTGACTATAATATATTTATTTATTTAAAAGAATGTAATTCAAAATCAAAATATTTCTAAATATTTTTTATCTTATATCCTTTTGATATTGCAGTTCCTCATCCAACATGTTTCTTCACCTTGAATGGCCCTCACCCTCCACATAATTCCATCACAGATAGCTGGGATGGTTATTACAGTTTTAAAAAGTATAAACATTTGAGCCCCAACTAAATCCTTAAATCAGCATCTCCAAGGACAAAAGGTGTAAGTTCTAAGTTCTCGTTGATTTTAATGTATTTTAGATTGAGATGCAGTTTGTCCTAGGCATTTCCAATTACTATATCAGTTGCCATAAAAATCTCATATATATTCATATTGCATTAATTAAAACTTATTTCAAAACAACAAAATATATTCAAATCAAATATATACCCCCATATGCATATTGGATCAACTGCCATGAAAATCCCATGAAGTCTCAGCTAGAAATTTCAAGGACATGAGAAAATGGGTATAAAATAAATATTGAAGCATGCCAATAAATGTCTACTGTTACAATTAAGAATCACTATTAACTATTAAGTATTAATCAGCCTTTTTTTTTTGACCCCTGCTCTCCAACAGGTAACACATTTTTAAAACAGCAGCAGGAGTAATACTTTTAAAATTAGATAATGTCATTCTGCTCAAAACTGTCTAACAGCTTTTTATGTCACTCAAAATAAAAATCGGAGTTCTTCCAATGGCTTAGGTGGAACAACTGACCTTTACTGATCACTCTGACAGTATTGTCTACTGCTCTCTCCCTCATTCACTTTGCTCCTGTTGGACTGGCTCTCTTGTGTTTCCTTGAACACACCAGATATCCCCGAACCCAGAGCCTTTGCACTTGATTGTCTAGAATACTAATTGCACAGATATTCACCTGGCTCACTCTCTTCCTTTCTTTAAGTCTTAGTTTGAAGGTCAATTCCAGAGAAAATTACCCTCATCATTCCATCCCTAATCTCAGCTCTTTCTTTGCTTTATTTTTTTCTCCTTAGGTCTAGTAAACTATAGATGTATTTATTTACTTCTCTATTTATAATCCTACCCCTTTTTTCACTATTTTTTTCTCTGCAGTACTTATAACTGTGATAAACTATGTATCTTATATATTTATTCTACTTAGAATGTGTTTCATGAGAACAGGATGTTTGCCTGCTCTGTTTACAACTGTATCCCCAGCACTAGAAGATTGTTGGGCACATACTAGGTTCTCATTAAATAGTGAAATAATAAATTAGCTGTTCATCACAGAAGTAAATAAAATTTTCTACATGAAGAACCAAGCTGATTTAATGAATATTCAGTATTTATACAGTGCTTTGAGATGTAATTTTTCTTCAAGGTGTGATAAAATGAAACGTATCGTGAATCTCCACATTGCTTCCACAATTACAAACTATAATTCCACATAGGTAAAATCTGGGAGAACTTGAACAAGTTCATTCATTTTCTAATACTATTTTTTCATTTTGAAATGGTGATAAATCTTTTCTTTGGGGAATATGAGAATTAAATAATTTAATTTAATTTCCAGAATCCCTTGTCTGTGAATGGGTGCTTAATAAATGTGAGTTTTGTGATAAGTCTTGTTCCTCCAGGCCAGGGAGAAACACTGAGTTGAAGTTCAATCTCATGGAAAATGTGAATTGTGGCTTTGCATCTGAAAATTTGTCAACCTATTTTGTGGCGGTTATCTTGCTCTTTCTGTATCTCTTGTTAGTGGATCCTGAATGATTACTTGACATGAATATTTGAGAAGCTTCTAGCTTCTCAGTATAAAGAGAATGGGTGCAAATCATGTTTTAAAAGAAGATCCCTTCTTACTCTGAAAGTCTTTGGCTCTTTTATTCACACACTAGGGTTTTCATCCACCAGAATTTTGGTGGACATCTCAGTTGATAGAAGCATTTGAACTGAAAAAAAAAAAAGGTCAATATTAAAGGTAAATTTCCTTATACCATATAACTGTATCCCGAGACTTTAGGATTATTGATTTATGAATAGGGCTTATAATGTCTAGTAATGCACAACTTAATAACTCTTTTCTGTTCTCTTGGTCACAGGATGAATACGAAGGGTGAAATAATAACTGTCTTCTAGTACTTGAAAGCTATAAAATCTAAGGTATAAAAATGAGGCATAGTGAAATAGTGTAAATAATAGAATGACATTTAGAAAAAAAAAAGAAATTTAGGAAATAGCAACCGGAAAATTTTCTTATATCTAAGATCAGCTGGGTGATAAAACAGTCTCTGAGAGAAATGGTGAGAGCCTTCAAGCTTAGAATATTTTGAAATCTGACTGGACTGTAAGCCCCAGAGGCAAATACTATGGAATTATTATTATTATTTATTATTATTATTATTATTATTATTATTATTTTATTGAGAAGGTAACATGAGTTAATGTGTCTTTTTACCTTAAGATCAATTCAGTGAATCAGAACCTGAGACCATGTCTTTTACATAGATTACAGGCAGTTTGGAACCAAATGACAATAGTTCTGGCTGTGGATCAGGCAGCCACATGTGGTAATTATTTCTGAAAGCTTTCTTGATAAATAATTGTAGTCAACAAGTAATGTTATTGATACTTTTTTCTTCCTTTTTGTCTTCCATCTATGCTTCTGTCATCCCTTTCATCCTTCGACCCCTTTCTTTTTTCTTTCCTTCTTTTGTTTCTCCTTTTCTTCCTTTGCTTCTTCTTCACCTCTCTCTTCCTCTTTTCTTTCTCTTTCTTCTCTTTCTTCCATTACTCTCTATGTTTTCTTTTAAATTTTATTTTGAAGTGCCAAGCAGCTTGAAAAAAACATCTCCCTTTTATAATCAATTTTCAAAGAATAAGTCAGGTCTCAGACAGTCTCCATCATAAATGATTACATTCAAGAGTATTTGGAAATGTTTTACATGGTAAAAGAATATATAACAAAGTGGGAAAATATTGTAAAATACCTAATAGAAATGGGAAATAAATCCAGTGAACTGAAAATAGTCTTTGCTACCAAATAAATAATTTTAGAATGTCAGAGATGTCTAAAAAGCCCCTTGAATTCAATGCAGAGTGAGATCAGGGTATCTGTTATGTAAGCAAATAGTCTTTCTTAAAGTTCATAATTACTCAAAATATCTTTTGATGTATTTCAAAATTATGTAATTTATCAACTCTCCACTTGGTTTTGCTGTGTATCAATTCACAAAACCATGTCTTTCTGCTTCTATTATACTACAGTACTTTTCCCTGAAATAAGCTGAACCACAACGGTTCCTCCAATAAAGAAGTGAGCAAGGCAAGTGTGATCTTATGTAACAGTTACATCGGAAACAGCTGGGGGAAATGAGAGGTTGGTATAGCCAAGACCTGCCAAAGGAAAAATATACTCAGGCATCAATCATCATGTTCAGAAAATGATGGTATTTAAATTTTTCCTGACAAAGATATGGGGGAAGGGAAAGGGGGAGGGAAAAGAAAGAAGAGAGAGGAGAGAGGAGAGGAGAGGAGAGGAGAGGAGAGGAGAGGAGAGGAGAGGAGAGGAGAGGAGAGGAGGAGAGGAGGAGAGGAGGAGGAGAGGATGGATGAGTGCCTGCCCATACTGTTGGAGAAATATATACACTGAACTTATTTTGAACATATATGAATAATCCTCAAGTCTTCAGCAGGGATGTTGTTCTGTGAAGTTTGCATTTCTGTTTACATGCCTGCCCTAGCTCTCACAGTGTGGAAGCAGGCAAATGCTTATGGCTGGTTTAAAGTTTACATTGAAAAGCACTTCATCAACAAAGTGTATACATTCAGCCACCAAAAATACAACTTATGCATTTCTTTGGACTTTTCATTTCTGGTACCCTTTAGACAAATTATAATATGATATAATATAACAGTGTAATATGGTATGTCATTGGACATAATTCCCATATGACCTTGCAGGAAATTGACAGAGAAATTGTCTTTACCTGAAATCACTGGGGAAAGAAAAGGTAGAAAACTTTTTACAAAAGACAATTGATTAACAATAAGAGATTAACATTTTTTTTGTTATAAATATTATTGGAACCATAGTAGTCCAGTTGGAAAAAGCAAACTACTCGTAATATATAGCTTTTTACCTCCAGATTTGAAAAATATTTAGTTAGATTACATTTTTTTCTCATCTTTTATCTTTATCTTTATCTTTATTACTTTGGTAGAAAAAATGAAATCCAGCTTCTTCTGGTTTGCAATCTAAGCTGTATTTTCTCAGGCTATTATAAAGAGACTCTCATTATGAAATCCATTCTCTAAAATCTACAAGACTTGTCTTTTGCTGGGGGTGAGGAGGAAAAGAATGGTTATAGTAATTGAAAAGTAGAGAGTAAGATATGCCTCAGCATTTTGCACATTTTATTAATTACCAAATGGTAAATAGTATGCCTCTGCCCTCTATTTATAGTATAATTGAATATATTTCATGACACTGGCTGCACATCTGGTCAAACTGCAAAGCACATTTGTAGTCACCTTCCCTTTTTGAACTCCTTAATGTTTTACAGACTCCAGAAAGATTCTGCAGATAACAGAAACAAAAGGCAGTGAAAATTTTCATGAAGGATGCTTCCACAGATTTCCAAAGCAAGTGTCAATCTATGGGAAACTGGTGTATACAGAGACTTTCTTGAATTGGATAAACACAGTAAACAACTTTAATGGAAATGTAAATTTAAAAAAAAAGATTTTAGGTCCGTTGGAATCTTAGTGACCAGAGCCAATTAGATGGTGTCAGCAATGGTTTCTAGTTCATTACACAATCATACAGTCACATGCATCTGTATATAAACTCTTAAGTTTCTGCACGTGGACTCAAAATTTGTAGAAGACTGTTTTTCATTAGTCTGGGGAGGAATTTGTTCCACACTTTTATAGGATTTGAATTCTAGAAAGATGGAAAAAGTATCTAAATTTTGGACTTAAAATACATAAGAACCAAATAGAGAGCTTGCAGTACAGAGAAGTATCTAATCACAAATTACATTGCCCAATAATTTAAAAAACTGAAATAAAATGTAATAATGCCCACTTTTCCCAGGATATGAGTTTTCTGGACAACATTTACCTAATGGGGTAACAGTACTAATAAAAATACTATAATTCTTAACTTTCTCTTAGATATTTAGTTAGTTATTGGCAGCCTTATGGTTTTTGCATTTACTAGTCATTGCTAATAGTTCTCAGAAAACATTTCTCAAAGTTTAATTTGAGAAAATCTGTAGCTTAGCAAACCTTGAATCCCAGCTTCTCCCTGATTGCCCTGGTCCCTTGACATTGCAGGTCAAGTTTCTCATACATTAATGTGATAGTCACCTAAGTGGCTTGCTAAATGCATAGACCTAAGTCACATCCAAAGATTGAGTCTAGATCTAGGATGGGGCCCTGGGTTCTGCATTTTTAACAAATTTCCTACAGATAATTCTGATACAGATGATCAATCAAGTTCACTTTTACAAACACTAATGTAACAATACTCCTTTATTTTAGTTTTTTCTCTCAATTCATAAGCATTTTGTAGCAGGAAAGACTTCATGAACTATGCTTATTCTTGATTATTAAGCAGTAAGTCATTGCTACAGTAGTCTCTATAGTACCCTCATGTTTAAGAGTCATAAAGAATGAGTGATCCTCCAATGAAACTCAACCTAAACCTAATCAATTACTTTATCCCAATGATAACTTAGGTGATTAGCATTCATTTTATATATAAATAGAATGAGAAAGAAGAGTCAAAGTAAAATAGCTATTCTACAACCATAGGCCATTATTGAAATAAATACAGTAATATATCGATATTATTGTATAACTACAGTGTTACATAATATTGATATATGAAATACCATATTTTTAAAATAATATATTTATTCATTGTTGCATCAGTTAACTACCACTAATCAATGATTTCACTATTAATACTTTGTGGAACTGAGAAATTTTATTGGAAGCTATAGAAAAACATTGAGTAATGTCTACAAATTCAAAACTGATTTTATTTCATTAAGTCATTTTAGCTCTGATTACCTGAAAATTTTAAGCAAATTTAGTTTTTGTACTAATTATCCAATAATCACCTATTTCTATAGTATCTTATTATTCGACTCCATCTGTGGCCATAACTGTCTGTCTTTTTCCCAAGCTGACTTTTCTTCAATGAGTGCAATCACCAACAGAAGAGAAAAAAAATTAGCAGGAAAAAAATATTTCAAGAAACAATTTTAGGGGTCTGCAGATGTTTCCAGCTGAAATACCAGCTGGCATTGTAGTTGCTTGTGTGGAGTGGAATCCCATAAGCCAATGAAAGGAGACAATCAGTTTTAGCTGACTCAATTTTTTTTGTTTCCATTTTCCTAACACAGATGAATCTGATGCAAATTGTTTGAAAATAAGAGCCTTATAGCTAAGTACATTACTATACTCTACTGCAGAAAACTAAATTTCTTGGTGACGTGACAAATATCTGAAAATGTTGTCTTTCAAGTTTGTAAAAATCCTTGTTGGAATCTCTGTTAGCTATTTTGACTGTTGGTGCTATTATTGATGCCACAAATAACTTCAGTACCTCATCTCCAAAAAGTTTAAGGTCTTTACAAATAAAAAAAAAATTGGAGAAAGACTGTACCACACCTTTCCTCATACTCAGCAATGTTTACAAGGGATACTTGGTAAAATTACATACATACATATATACATATATACATATACATATATATATATATATATATATATATATATATATATATATGTATATATTGTAAGCCTCCATAAAACTAATCTTAAAATGACAGAGATATGGTGTCCTACACTTGATGAGTAATATACTGATAATAACAATAATAGTTAGTATTTACTGTTTTTATTGTATATCAGGCACTTTATGTACACTAATTCTAATTCTCACAAAACTTTATGATTTGTGTTATATTGTTAAACTCATTTTACAGATAAGAAAATGGACAACATGGAAATTTTAAATAATATACCTAAGGGTGCATAGTTAATGGTGTACCTGAAATTTACACCAAGATCCAATTCCAGAACCTCTGTGCTCTTAAGTACTATATGACATTAAGTCATTTGGTCCTTACTTTGTGAGGAAAATATTTAAGATATATTGAAAATTGGAAACAAAAAGAAAGTTGGAATAGCAGAAAGGTGGGTCCTTCAATTGACCAGTGTCAATAACATTTACTAGGCCAACAAACATTGTTAAGCATTTTCTTAGTGTTGATCATTCTTAAAGCAGCTCAGGATATTGCTATGAGTAAGTAAGCTGTGCAGAAAATTATGTGAGACATATCTTTAACAAACAATGCACTGTTACATAGTAACATATAATAGAAGTAGACAGACAGGTTGCTAAGGAAGCTTAACTAAATGGTGCTAATTCTGAAAGACACAATAAGGTCAGGAACTGGTCTCTGTGAAAAAAAGCCAATCTATGGAGAGAATCTAATCTCTATCATTTGGTTTCAGAGGAACCTACTGGAAAAAATAAATTAATAAAAAGCTCGTGATGAACATTTGGGAAATTTCTTAGTGAGGGAGGGCCTCTGAATTCTCTGCTTTTAAAAGTGTGTTGAGGGGAGTAAGAATTAAGGCATTTTGCTGGGTGCCTTTTCTGTTCTCCTGCTTTGTTACTAACCATTTCTACGTCACTCTCCTTTAAATTAAGAAGCTGAAATCCAGGCCACTGTGCTGCAGACTTCAATGCACACAGTGTGCTAAGACACCACCAAAATGGAATCAGCCAAAGACAGCAACAGCCTTTCATTAGGAAGAGAAGGGAGAGGTAGTTCAATGAACTTAGGAAAACTCAGAAGCCCTACCTGAACTACTCCGGTTCCTGTAACACCTTCTTAATTAGGCAGTCACTGGGTGGACTGAGTTCACCTGTCTTTTAAACCTGTCTTTTAGTTTCTAGGCAATGCTATGCTTCTAGCCTTGAAAAGCAGCCAGAGGTTTCTCTGCCAACAGCTGATGAGGGGCTCTGTGTTCCTCACAGATGCTGTTCCTCTATTGCACACAGTTAATGACAACATCTATGGACAGGGTGGGTCTTTCTAAAACATCTCTTATTGGCCAGAGCTGTTACTGAAGCCCAGCATGTAACTAGCTGGGACTAATCTCAACATTGTCTGCTCATAAAATTATTAATGACAGCCTTCTATGGTTGGTGTCTGGCAGGGAGATACCATTTCACATGTAGCCAGCATATATTTGGCTAGCAGACCCATAATTCTCTCAGCAGATAGATGAGTAATCTCACAATCATCCACTTGCTGTGAGTAAAATACAGCTCAGAGCCTCCATGCCAGCCCAAGATTGCTTGATCCATTGACAAGAAGTTTTGTTAAGGAAAAAAAAAGAGAGAGATATCGAATCAGGGCAAGATTCCAAAGTAAGTCATAAATGGCAAAGCTTTCTCTGACAGTACAGCCCTTCCAAGTGCAGGAAAATTTAATAAGTTTATGAAAAAGTTATGTTAGGTTTAGGAGATTCATGGACTGAATATCCAGCTTTTATTGTGGCATTTGGTCTCTCAAACTCTTTCAATATTTCTCTCAAATTGTCTTAAACTCTCTATTCAAGGCCCATCTTCAAAATCCAATGAAGAAACAAACTAAAAGCACTGATATTTCTTCCAAGTATGTTAGAAAACACTAGGCAGAGCATGCAAAGGATTTGTTTTTCAGCTGTTTCCAAATCTACAGCCTCTACTCATTCTACCTCACTTCCTAATAGCAGCGTGACATCACTGTCCTATTTCTAGCTACATTTTATCTTTTTTGATAAATCAACTTGAATATCTCAGGAGTACGTCACCATAATTATAAGGTTTTCAAAAATAATGCATTGCAGAGACGATAATGTTTACCTAATATTTATAATAAATAAATTGAGAAGAAAAGATCACCAGTAAAAAAAAAAGCTTTGCCTCTATTGGTAAGAGTCAGCATTAAGTTTTTATCCCCATCCCACCACCACAACCCATCTCCAAATGTGTGTGTGTGTGTGTGTGTGTGTGTATTCTCCAAGAAGTTTAATGAGTTAATGTAGTTGAAATTCTTATAATTTCTTTCTTTCTTAGCTCAAGTAGCTGACCATCATTCTTTGTACAGCGTATTTAGAAATGTCTGGAATAAACCTTGAGGTTCCCAATGAATAAAGCAAATGTAAAGCAAATTTTTTCTCATTGTCATAGAAGAACAGTGTGAAAAAGTTTTTTATTTAGTTAGTTCATATATCACTTGGACTAAAATAAGAAGACAGAAATTGCACAGTAATCTAAATAGCCAATGTTAAAGTAAAAATTATTAAGAATTTAGAGGAGATTGCCTATTAAGAAAAGATAAAGGAGAGTTCTAAGAAATACTCTAAGGTTGAGGTAGAATACCCAAAGAAGGGACAAACTAGGAAGAACAGTCCTCTCCTTCACAAAAAAAAAAAAAAAATAAATAAATAAATAAATAAATAAATAAATAAATAAAAAATCCTTCTTTGTCTTCATTCTTAGGAAATATACTTAAGATTAACAGTCAATGAACCCATAACTAATAAAAAGCCAAGAGAGACACTGGCCTGAATATTGAATATTGAAAGATGGGTCCATTAGAGGCTAATTTACAACAAAATATTGTCCATAATAGTCAAATTTATATCATATAAATGTGATAGTCATGATTATTTTGTTTCTGAATGATACTAAATTATACCTTTTCCTCTATCATTCTTAACCACTGCCATCTTAATCAATGTCTTATTATCTATGATCATTGTTTCTACCATCCTACATCACTGTTTTCAGTAGTCATTAATTAGAGGAAAAGAGCTTTCAAAATAGTGGTGATGCTTTATGTCTCAAATGCATAATACACACATATTTTTAACTGGACTTTCTTAAGAGATTGTTAGGACTTGAAGTAATGGCCTCTGCCAATGAAGAGATGGTCAATATATGAGATAGGCTTTCTTTGGGGTGGGGGGGCGGAAGTGCCATAAAATAAGAAAGACATGAAGAAAAATAAATCTTTATACTTGGAACCGACATATTTTCAAAATGTTCACTCAGGCAACTTTAAGCTATGCCAATATTGAAATGTGAGAAAATTATGTGTAACTTATATAATGCACAAATCTCCCAGAAAATGGAGCATAGTGACTTGAAGCATATCCTCTTCTGTATAATTATCCCAACACTATCTCATTCATCTAATCTAATTCAAAGGAAGGGATATGCAAATATAAAGGTGTAATGTGAAGGAGAGTCTTTGTAGTGTTGGAAAAGTTATGTACCTTGCTTGTAGTAGTGATTACGTGAATCTATGTATGGATAAAATTACACAGAAACACACACAAATTCTCAAAAACATGGCAGATCTCTCCCCTTGAAACAATGAGCTGAACATCTAAAACTCAACATAAAACACCCAAACTGCACTCCAGTGCATCTGAGCATGGGATCTATGCATAAGAACTACCACAGGTCAGAACCCCAGGTGTCGGGTGGTGGACTGGGAGAAATAAAGAAGCTGTCTCTCGAAGCTGCTGAAACTCCTTGCAGGAGGAGGGGGAGGGATGAAGGTGCTGCCTGGAAGTGCAAGGACTTCTATTCAGCAGCAGCAGGGCCCAGTTATCAGGGCAGAAAGTACAGAAGTGGGACAGAGTTGCAGAGAAATAACAGCTGATTTTTCCCAGCTGCAGTTGCAAAACTGAGGCTGAGCCACAGCCCCCATTCCCCAACCCAGAGAGCCCCTCCCTCGATACCCTCCGAGACCAATGGCCGAGGAGCCCAGGGGAATCTGAGTAAATGCTACTTAAACTGTTTGCTAACACTGACAAGGACTGAAAACTTAGAGTAGCGAGTATAATTAAATTTCTACAAGAAAATAAAAATAACATTATATAGGCTTTATATAAAGCAAGGCTCCAAGGAACTTAGATGCCACCTATTGGAAACCAAAAGAAAAGCACCTTCTTTGTAGCAGGCTAAAGAGAGACCTTTATATAATAAATTGTCTTTCTGGACAGATAGCAGAATACACTTTCATTAATGCCCAGGTGGAGAAATAGTCCATTAAACACCATGAACAACCAAGGTGACAAGGCATCTCACAAAGAAAGAGAAAATGTCCAGAAAATAAGCTTACAGACATAGAAATATGTGACTTAAATGACAGAGAATTTAAGATGGTACTTCTGAAAAAATTTATTGAGCTCTGAAATGAGTCATATCAACAATTTTAGGAATTGAAAAAACAACTAGATGAACAGAATGAGTTCTTTAACAAGGAGATTGAAGCCCTCAAGAACAGAATAGATCTTCTGAAGATTAAAGAAAAAAACACTGCATGATTTGGAAAATGATATAGGAAGCTTGGGAAATAGAGTCAACCAAATGGAGGAAAGGATCAGTGATATGGAAGACAGAAATATGGAAATAAATCAGAAGGAGAAAGAAAGAAACCAAAGAATGAAAATAATGAAAGAGAGATACAAGAGCTAGCTGATACTATCAGGTAAGGAAACATAAGAATAATGGACATTATTGAAGGTGAGGAAAAGGAACAAGGACTAGAAAGCATTTTCAGACAAATAGTGGATGAGAATTTCCCAAATCTAAGGAATGAGCTGGAGCTTGGAATTCAGGAAGTCAGCAGAATACACAATTATCTCAACCCAAAAAGGTCTTCACCAAGACACATTGTATTAAAGTTAACAAAAATCAAGGACAAAGATAGAATTCTCAGGACAGCTAGGGAGAAGAAAATGGTAACTTATAAAGGAAAATTCATTAGATTATCATAGGACTTCTCAGCACAGACCTTACAAGCAAGAATGAAATGGAATAAAATATTTAAACTATTAAGTGAAAGGAACTACCAGCCTAGAATAATGTATCCAGCTAAGCTCTCCTTTAGATATGAAGGAGAAATGAAGACCTTTCCAGACATACAAAATCGAGGAAATTCTCCACAAGGCCTGTACTACAGAAAATATTGAAATGGGTCAGCTCATCTAAAACAAAATAACAACAACAAAAACATAATTAGAAGTGACTATCAGGCAAATAGAAGCAGAGGAGTGACTAAGAATAAGGCATTATAAGCTTAAATAATAAAATAAAAGCATTTCTATAGCAAGTTAGTAATGAACATTCAGCAAACATGGGAACAAATTAGATAACAATGACTGAAAAGGGGAAGATTCAAAGATCCTAATTTGCAAACAGGAATGGAGATAAGGTACACACAGAAGAAAATGGATGACTGTGTATGTATAACTATTCTTTGCATATTTGTAATGGTAACCACACACCAAAGATTCAGAACTGAAGTATATAACATAAAACAAGAAAAACTAGAGGCAAAACCCACAAAATCCAACCAAAATAAAGAAAACAGAAACACAAGAATAAGGAAGCAATGGAAACACTGAGCTACCAGAAAGCAAAAGATAAAATGGCTATAAGAAAGACATCATATTTCAATGACCCTAAATGTAAATGGACTGAACTCACCAATAAAAAGGCACAGAGTAGCAGAATGGGTCAAAAATCAAAACCCAACCATATGCTGCCTTCAGGAGACACATCTCAGCTCCAAAGACAAATATAGACTCAGAGTGAAAGGGTGGAAAATGATATTTCAAGCAAATAGTATTCAGAGAAAAGCAAGAGTAGTGGTTCTAATATCAGATAAAATAGACTTCAAAATAAAAAAAATGTAAAGAAAGATACTGAGGGACATTTCATAATAATAAAGGGAATCATGGACCAAGAAGACATAACACTTATTAACATGTATAATCACAATCAGGAGCCACCAAATATGGAAAGCAATTACTAACAGAACTAAAGAGAGAAACAGACCAAAACACTATCAAAGTAGAGGACCCAAATACTCCACTGTCAGATATGGACAGATCATCCAAACAAAAAATTAATAAGGAAATAAAATCCTTAAATGACACATTAGACCAACTGGACATAATTGACATATACAGAGCCTTCCATCCCAAAACAGCTGCTTATACATTCTTCTCTAGTGCACTTGGAACATTTGCAAGAATTGACCACATACTGGGACACAGAGATAGCCTCAACAAATATAAGAGGGTTGAAATCATACCAACCATATTCTCCGATCATAATGCTTTGAAACTAGAGATCAACTGCAAAAATAAATCAGGAAGAACCACAAATACATGCAGATTAAACAACATGCTACTGAAGAATAACTGGGTAAGGAAATAAATAAAAAGAGAGAACAAGAGATACATAGAGATGAATGATAATGATAGTACAACATATCAGAACTTTTGGAACATTGCAAAAGCAATCATAAGAGGAAGGTTCATATCATTATAGGCCTATCTCCAAAAACAAGAAGTAGCCCAAATAAACAACTTAATGTGCTTCATCTTCAAAAACTAAAAAAGGAAGAACAAGTGAGGCCTAAAGTCACTGGAAGGAAAAAAAATAATCAAAATTAGAGCGTCCATTTAGGATCAAAACAATTCACAAAATTAGTATAGAAGGAAAGTATCTTCACATAATAAAGATCGTATATGACAAACCCTCAGCCAACATTATATTTAATGTTGAAAAACTAAAAACATTCCCTCTAAAATCAGGAAGAAGGCAAGGCGGTCCACTATCACCACTGTTATTCAATATAACACTGGAGGTTCTAGTGAGCACAGTCAGGAAACAGAAAAATATAAAAGGCATCCAAATAGAAAACAAAGAAGTCAAACTGTCACTATTTGCAGATGACATGATTCTCTATATAGAAACCCCCCCCAAAAAAAAAAATCCACAAGAACACTACCAGAAGCAATAAGCAAATACAGTAAAGTCTCTGGATACAAAATCAAAAATCTGTAGTTTTCCCATACTCTAATAATGAAGCATCAGAAAAAGAAGTGGAAAAAATAATTCTTTTTGCAATTGCAACAAAAGAATAAAAATACCTAGGAATAAATTTAACGAAACATGTGAAGGACCTATATAATGAAAACTACAAGACCCTATTAAAAGAAATAAAAAAAGATACAAAGAAATGAAAAGATATTTTGTGTTCTTGGATTGGAAGAATCAACATAGTTAAAATGACCATATTACCTAAAGTATTATACAGATTTAATGCAATCCCCATGAAAATCCCATTTGCATTTTTTAAAGAAATAGAACAAAAAATCATCAGATTTGTATGGAAGCACGAAAGACCCCAAAGCCACCCTAAGAATAAAGAATGAGGCTGGAGGCATCACTCTGACCGACTTCAAATTATACTACAAAGCAGCAGTAATCAAAATGGCATGGTATTGACAGACAGATGGACCAGTGGAACAGAATTGAGAGTTTATAAGTAAACCATATTTATATGAGCAAATAATTTTCAACAAAAAGCCAAACACATACACTGGAGAAAGAAAAGCCTCTTCAATAAATGGTGCTGGGAAAATTGAAAGGCCACCTGCAAAAGAATGAAACTAGACTGTTGTCTGTCACCACACACCAAAATTAACTCAAAATGATTTAAGGACCTGAATATAAGACTGGAATCAATAAAATGCATAAAAGGAAACATAGGAACTAAAATCAAGGACCTTGGACTTAAAGAGGATTTTATAAATTTGACCTCAAAAGCAAGGGAAGTAAAAGCAAAAGTAAATGAATAGGACTACATCAAACTAAAAAGCTTCTGCTCAGCAAAAGAAATCATCGACAAGGTAAAGAAACGATCATCCAAATGGGAAACTATATCCATAAGCACGGACTCCAATTAGGGCCTAATATCCAAAATATACAAAGAACTCATATGACTCAATAAAAACAACAAAAATTGATCCAATCAAAAAATGGGCAGAGGACCTAAACAGACACTTTTCCTTAGAGGACATACAAATGGCCAACAAATGTATGAAAAGATGTTCAACATCACTAGCTATTAGGGAAATGCAAATCAAAATATCTCACACCTGTTAGAATGGCTATAATCAACAGGACAAACAATAAATGCTGGAGAGGATGCGGAGAAAAAGGAATCCTCATACACTGCTGGTGGGACTGCAAATTGGTACAACCACTGTGGAGAACAGTATGGAAGATCCTCAAAAATCTAAGAATTGATCTACCATATGATCCAGCAATCCCTCTATTGGGTATTTACCAAGACTTGAGAACCCATTTCCATAAAGAGATTTGCACACCAATGTTCATAGCAACACTATTCACGTCAGCCAGGACACAGAAGCAACCAAAGTGTCCTACAATAGATTATTGGCTTCAAAAGCTATAGTACATATATACAATGGAATATTACTCAGCCATAAGAAGAGATGAAATACTGCTATTTGCGACAATCTGGATGAACCTCGAGAAAATCATGCTAAAGAAAATAAGCCAGACAGAAAAAGTTGAAAATCACATGATATCACTTATATGTGGGATATAAACCTAAAAGCAACAAATGAACACGACAAACAAAAAGAGATTCAGAGACATGGACAATGGACTAGTGGTTACCAGAAGGTAGGGGATGAGGGAGGAGGGGAGAGGTAGATGGGGTAAAGGGAGTCAAATATAGGGAGGTAAGGGTAGGTTGAAGTGGGTAAAAGGGATAAAATATATGGTAGCTGAAAGAAATTGGACTCTGAGTGGTAATCACACAATAGAATATATAGATGTCCAATTATAATGTACACCTGAAAATTATATAATTGTATTAATTAATGTTACCCCAATAAACTTAATAGGAAAAAATTTTAAAAATAAATGCACATTAAAATACATTTAAAAATAATAAAAGCTAAATAAGCTCTGTGGTCTAGTCAAAGTACCATATTAATGCAACCTCTTCATTTTGAGATTGAGGGCTCCTCAGTGGTGGTGCCAAGAGATCATTCGGGGATGCCTTAGTCCCCCCACCCATAATTAATAGAATCCCAAGGCCACAGCAAATAAATATATCAACTGATTAAAACTAAGGGTGCTTTTCAAGATCTTCTCCTATCCAGCATCCTGCCCTAGCTTTTCATTGCTATTGTAAAGCCTCTCTGTGCCACCATTCAACTGAGGGCATTTGGAGGAAACATTTTTAATTTCACTTCATTTTTTTTTTAAAGAATGGAAAATCTGATCACATTACTAACCTGTTTTTATTTACTTAACTAATTTTTATTCAGTGACTTCCTTAGGCTACATAGGCCTGAAACTTGATGTAAAAATGATTCCTGGTTACTCAATGCCTAAACGATAAATTCTAAATCACTTAGCCTTTGACGTATGCTTCTTAACAATCTTTGCTAATCTGTCTTTCTAGACTCATTTTCATCACTTGCTTTATCATTATTCCCTCTCTGGTCACTCTCTACTCCTGATAGCATTATACATACCCATCTATACTTATTCACAGTTTCATATTCATCTCTGAGTACGGTATGCTCTTTTGGCTTTTCCTGGAATACTTCTGCCCCAACACACGCACATGCACACACGCACACACATTAACACACACACTTATGCAGATAAAAAGCATATAAATCTTTTAAAGATTCAGTTCAACAGAACTTTCTTTGACATGTTCCCTGTTGTACTTTAAAATGACCACAACTTCTTTTCAGCTCCGCCCATTATGAGGTGGGAACTATCGTTCCCCCTCCTTGATTCTGGAGTAGCCCAGTTACTTGCCCAATAAAATGCAGTGGATGTGACATTGTATAACTGCAAGCCTTAGCTCAGAGGCCTTGCAGGTTTTGTTCTAACTTGCTTAGAAAGTTACAGCCACCATATTAAAAATTTGGGCTAATCTGCTGGAAACGTCATATGGAGGATAACTGAGATGACCTGCTAGGGATCCCACCTAATGATTCAGTATACAAATAAGTTTTTCTTTGGCTGTCTGACCCCAGTCGAACCACTATGAGTAATCCCAGAAGATATCAGCAGAAGAACTGCGTGCCTGAGCCCAGACCCCAGAGCAAAATCATGAGCAAATAAATGCTAATTGTTTTAAGCTGCTTACTTCTGGAATGGTGTATTATATGGTGGTAGATAATTGCACAACCCCACCCCAACGACAGCCTCAGATGTTTAGGCACTCTGAATTCTGAAATATCCTAGCATTCTATGTCTACTTCCATTATAAGATTCACATTTTCCCATGATCATTTTTTAAACACTTCTCCCCACTACTAGACCCTGAGTTCCCTAGAAGCAGAAATATCCCCAGGACCTCATAATGGGCCTACATAGCTAATAGGCATTGCAGAAATAGCTGTTAACCCTTGATGAAGGGCCAGCCTTCATCAGCACAGGCTTCTTCGTGTTAAGATTCTGCCTGAGTGAAAGTGTTAACCAAACCATGGAAAGAAAGTTTTCGCTTTCTATACTGGGAAGATTGGTGAACCTCATGCCCCAATGGTGTGGCTCACATAAGGTTAAATTTAGCAGCAGCAATAGATTAGACCTTTTCAGAGTGCTAAGATTAAACAGCCTCATATGAGCATTAATTTTACTAGCTCTGCCAGTCTAACAGTCAAGGGAACTCTTTGCAAATAACAGAATGTAATTCCAAGCAAAACCCTGCAAGTCTTGGCTTTGGGTCAAAATACATTATAAAAATAAAAACATTTGTTTTATCTAATTCCTCTCAAGAGTTTTACCCGGCATTATCCAGAACAAGTCAAATTATTCATTATCATCTGCAGTTACTTATATATTACTGGTAACATGGCTGGAAAAAGGATGATCTTATTAATCATCTTCACATGATAATTCCTCCACTTATTTTTACATAATTTTAGCTGGAGAATCCCATTGTTCAATCATTAAATAATCCATTTCTTCTTCTTTATTTTTAAATTTTTTAAAATAAGATTTTTAAAAAATTATAATTGACATACAATATTTTATTAGTTTTAGGTATGCATTATAGTGATTAGACATTTATATAACTTATAAGTGATCACTCTGAAAAATCTAGTAGCCATCTGACACCATAGTTAAATAGCCCATTTTTAAGCATGGCGTAAAGCTGTTTTTTTATATTTCACGAAGATTGCATTAGCACAATTAATACTGCTTTCATCATATGTTACTAATATTATATGTCATCATTAAAATCATCATTAGTATAAAGATGGAAGGCAGGATGTTGACTGACTAGGGGACTCAAAGAAGAAATTTTTAATTCTTGCTTTGCTTTCTCAATGACTTGCGCTGTATCTCTTTGCATCTTAAATCTTTGCCCTGAGTTTTTTGTTGGCTATTTTGTTCATTGAGAAAGAAATTTTTAAAAGATGAATCACATAATTTATGTTTGAAGGTTTTCATAGGAATTACATATGCACCCAAATAAAGAGTTTCAGCTAAGAGAAGTGTGGTATTTATGCTGACAAAATGTTAAGAAAAATGTTTACATTATTAGGTTTTCCTATTTATTATTTTACAAATTTCTTTCATTAAAAATAAAATATGAAGAGGGGGAAAAATAGTGTGTACAACAGAGACTGAGTTCATCCCTCTTGCGACCAAATCAAAATTGTGATGGAAATACAGAGCAAACAGCAAGGAAAGTCACCTGGGATCTAGATGAACAGAAGCCCTACAACTAGGGAGAAAAATAATTAACCAACTTGCAACTGTAGAAGGTAGAAGGGGGCGAAGGTGTGAAGCTGCCTGTCGCAAGCAGCTGAGTGGGACAGAGGCTGTGGCAGCAGCAGTCAACAGCTGCATATGCCTCTTAAAGGGCCCATGTCTGTGAGTGGACTTTTATACTAACAGACCTGCTCGCTCTCAGCACCAGTACTGGGTCAGCTGCTCAGGGGACACTAGGGACTTACAGAAGGACACTGAGTTGTCAGAGTTAAGGCTGGAGGTGACGATCTCTCCTGGACAGAAGTACTGGTGGTATCCATTGTTCTTTTGCTGAGCATTCCCTGCTCCCAGGGTGTGGTCACAGCACCTCCATATGTGAAACATAATTAAGCTGGATAACAAAGCTCACTCCACACAGCAGACATTCTGAAACTTTGCATCCCCCAACTCACAGACCCACACAAGCCACAATCCAAGTGTGTCCTCAGAGAGTCCAGTGCTGCTTGCTGAGAGGCAGCTGACTGTGGTTTCTGGCATGGCCTCTTGAGGCAAGTATAATCACAGCATTTGTGGATTGCTTGCTGAATCTTAACAGGTGGCCCTGGAGGGACACAGGCTGGGGCTAAACTTGGCCTGCAGGTGAACCCCACTCAGGACTGTGCCACTGGACACCTACTATGCAAAGCCCCACTAATAAGATTGGGAGACTTAGGAGCTTTGCTTAATGCATAGAAACAGACACAGAAAGGCAGCCAAAAGGGGGAAACAAAGTAGAAACCATATGACAGAACAGAACAGAGATCCAAGAATAATGGAGTCAAGCAATCTAACAGATGCAGAATTCAAAACACTGGCTATAAAGAGGGAGTGTCGATAAATTCAGTGAGAACTTTAACAAAGAGATTAGAAAGAAAACACAAAAATGGAAATGGAAATTATAAAAGAGAACCAGTCAGAAATGAAGGACAAATTATCTGAGATGAAGAGTATATTAGATGAAATCAATAGAACAAATAAAAAAGGATCAAACCACCAATATAGAGGATGGGGAAGCCAAGTACATTCAATCAGAATGGCAAGAAAAAAAAAGCCAAGACTATAATAATAATTTAATGAGCCTATGGGTCACTATTAAATGTAAAAATATCTGTTTCATAGGAGTACCAGAAGGTAAACAAGACATTGAAGAGCTATTTGAAGAAATAATGATGGAAAATTTCTCTCACCTGTTAAAGGAAATAGACATACAACTTCAGGAAGCTCAGAGAGTCCCAAACAAGATGAACCCAAAGAGACCCAAGAAGGCCCACATAAAGACACATCATAATTAAAATGCCAAAGGTTAAATACAAAGAAGGAATCTTAAAAGTAGCAAGAGAAAAGCAACTAGTTACCTAAAAGGAAACACCCATAAGACTGGCAACTGATTTCTCAAACAAAACAAAACAAAACAAAACAAAACAAAAAAAACACAACTATGCGGTCCAGAAGGGCTTGGCACAAGGCATTCAACGTGATGAAAACCCAGGATCTACAACCAGGAATACTTTATCCAGTAAAGCTATTGTTTAGAGTCGAAGGACAGAAAAAGAACTTCCCACACAAAAATAAACTAAAGGAATTTATCAAGACCAAGCGGGTATTACAGGAAATGTTCGAGAGACTTAACATATATTGTGAAATGTACCACAAAATGTTTAGTTAACATCTATCATCTCCTATAAGTACCAACAAAAAAAAGGGGAGAGAGAGAAAATATGTTTTTCTTGTAATGAGAACTCTTAGAATTTACTCTCTTAAAAATTTTCAAATACATCACATAGCAGGCTTAACAATATTCATCAGGTTGTGCATTATATTTCTACTACTCATTTATCTTGAACTTTTTGAACACTTTTATCCAATTCATCTTTCCTCATCGCCTGTCTCTGGTAACCACAAATCTGATCTCTCTATGAATTTTTATTTGCCTGCTTGTTTTTAGTTATATATATATATACACACATACATACATACATACATACATACATACATACATACATATAAGTGTAACACCCTCAAGGTCATTTATGTTATCACAAATGGCAAGCTTTCTTTTTGTGACTGAATTATATTATATTAATTATATTGATCCTATTAATCTTATTGATTCTATTCTGTTCTGTTCTATTCTATTCTATTCTATTCTATTCTATTCTATTCTATTCTATTCTATTCTATTCTATTCTATTCTATTCTATTCTACTACACGGTATTATATTATAATACATATACCACAACTTCTTTATTTATTAATCAATGGACACTTAGGTGCTTAGGTGTATTCATGTCTTGACTACTATAAACAATGCTACTTTGAAAACTGGGTGATGATATCTCTTCAATATCATATTTTCATTTCCTTTGGGTAAACTTCCAGAAGTTGAATGCTGGATCATATGGTAGTTCTATTTTTAATTTTTTGAGGCACCTCAGTACTGTTTTCTCTAATGGTTGCACCTATTTACCCCACTAACAGTGCATAAGGCTTCTTTTTTCTCCACATCTTTGTCATCATTTTTTCTCTCTTTTTAATGATACCATTATAATAGGTATGAAATGATACCTCATAATGTATTTTACTTTTTACTGAGAAACAGTGGATCCATGTAATTCAAGAAAGACTACACATCTTTACTAAGTTACTTTAGTTTTGACAAAATGCAAACTCAAATATTCATTAATGAGCCCTTATTTATTTGCAAGAAAATTAAGTCCATATGATTTTGATTCGTTGACACTCACACTTTTATAAGCAAATAGAGTTTTATAAGTGCTCCTTGATTTCTGAGCCATCTTTTGCTATAAAATTTTTTTCTTAGGATAAGAAAGCTTATTTTTTATAGGTGGAAAAAATAAGAGGCTTGAAATTGAGCAAAAATATGAACCCTCATCATGGTAAGGGGTGAAAAACTTCAGGACCAGGTACAGCATAAGTACTGAGGGGTGTCCTAGATGGATAGACTGATTTCAACTCCCAGGTATACACTTTCTGGGTAAAGATTAACCTTCCAGCCAGCATAAGTTAACAATAATAAGCAAGCTGACCTGCTTTCACAATACTACCCTTCAGAAATCTTAGATAGATGACCACTGACTGATTTCAGATGTGATAAAATTTTTTCTAACTTGAATGCTTACTGATTTTGTAAGATTCTTGTAAGTAGGCGAGCAAGGAAATGAATCACTTTTGTGTTCTCTGTTGACCTGGGTGCCTAATAGATTCCACCTAAACTACTTGGTCCTCAAGCTTCATACCAGAGCAATGAATCAGCCTCAAAACTAACTCAGGGAATATTTGGCCCTGGGAACTCCCCAACTGAGAGGTGGGACTGGTGAGATTCAGAGCTGCTGACTTGAAGTTGTGAGTCATGGGTGAGTGCCAATGAACTCACATAAATCATGGAAGCTCTTGAATTTCATAGTATTTATTTATAATACTAAGGTAATAACCCAACATTTATGGTAGACATTTATTCCACAGATATAAAAATGAAGCATTATAAAAATTCTTTAAACTAAATTTAGGCACTGAGAGCTAAACTTCAGTAAAGCTGATCTTTCCTGAACCATAAATAAAGAGGAGAGTGATACAGCTGTCTAACCTAATATATTGTTTTCATATTTATGTGCTCAAAAATCTATATTGAAAAAACCTGAAAATTTAAAACATAAAACCAAGATTAAGACCAAAGTCTGCTGATTACTAGTTATTTAATGTTGGGAGATGGAAACACTCTCCATGGCCTTAGTCTTTCCAGTTGCTGCATAACATGTGTCCTAGAGTTACCACAGTCACTGAGGTGCTGTGCCTGGAAATATTTTATGGCTGTAAAACACTCTGCCCATTTATTTTTAGAAATGAACATGCAAAGTTTGGAGTAAAGGCCCAGGTACAAAACAACATGACTAAAACTCAGAAATATCCAAATACATTTTTGTCTCTGTAAAAAAATATTGCAAGATCCACAATACCACATTTCAATTGATTTCTAGGTATTAAGAACAACTATAGATTTGATTCATAATCCAAATTTACTGCTTCCAATACAAAATGTTCCCCGACACTAGGGTATCCAGTGGCAGCTGGAGGAATGCAATTATACACAATGAAGAGTCACAGTTACCAAAAGAAAGCAAATGTCTCGATCAGCACCAAGTCTGAGACACTGTTTTACTTTCTCAGTATGAAGTCTCATTATCTGCCCATTAATCTTTTTAGGCTCGATTTTGAAAAGAGAGGGAAAAGAAATTCTGTCAGTCGTCATTTGAAGCAAGGGTCTTTCTGTGTCTTGAATGTTTTATGTTTGCTTTTGTTTGTTTATTTTATGTTGTATAGAAAATTTGCGTATTTGAATCACATGTGAATTTAAATGGAATATGTTATTTTTGATTCTGTCAGAGTTCCTAGAGAGCTCTAAAAATCAGAGGATATGTCTGGTCACTGTAGCTTTGAAAGACCTGGATGTCTTTGCTCATGGTAGAATTCCTAAAGAAAATGTAGAGATTTCCTCTCCCCATGTAGAAATTTTGCCCCATCCATAATCATCAGCTCTCATCCTATGAACTAGATTGGCCTACTCTCTGGTGGCTGAATCAGACAATGTTCAAAGGCTGGGGGAGAGGAGGAAACTACCGGCATGAAGAAGAGGATGTTAGAGTGAAATGGTATAACCATGCATAAGAAAACATAACTGCTTGGCCCAGTTCTGACATTAGTAATCAAAGCCTTCCCTGTCTATTAACTGAGCATGTTTACTAGATGATTTCTAAGATTTTTTCTATGTCTGGCATTCAATGATTCCATGAAATGCCTTTTGTTAACTTTAATTTTAATTTGAAATTTTTTATTTTTCAATTGTAGTTGACATACAAACTAATTACATTAGTTTCAGGTATACAACATAATAATTAGACAATTATATACCTTATGAAGTGATCACCCAATAAGCATAGTACCTATCTGACACCATTATTGACAATATTCTCTATACTATATTTATATCCCTGTGACTATTTTGGTAACAGGAAATTCATGCTTCTTAATCCTTTCACTTTTTCACACATCTAGCAAACCCCCTCCCCCAATCAGGTGACCATCAACATGTTCTCTGAAACTATAAGTCTGTTTTGGTTTTGTTTTGTTTTTTTTTATTTTGTTTTTCAGGTTCCACATATAAGTGAAATTATATGGTATCTGTGTTTCTCTTAGTGAAGTACTTTACTTAGCATAATACCCTCTAGGTCTATCTATTTTGTTGCAAATGGCAAGATATCATTTATTTTTATGGCTGAGTAATAAATTTATCATATATAATTACAAATTTTTCTTTTTCAATTCATCTATTGATGATGGACACTTGGTTGTTTCAAATGTTGACTGTTGTAAATATGATGCAATGGACATAGGGATGCACATATATTTTCAAATTAGCATTTTGAATTTCTTTAGATAAATACCCAGAAGTTCAATTGCAGTGTCATAAGATAATTCTACTTTTAATTTTTTAAGGAATCTCCATACTGTATTCCATAGTGACTGCACCAAATTACATTCCCACCACACAAAGTGCAAGGGTTCCCTTTTCACCATATCTTCACCAACACTTATTGTTTGTTGATAGCCAATCTGACATATCAGGTATGAGCTGATATGTCATTGTGGTTTTGATTTGCATTTCCATAATGATTAGCGATGTAGAGCATCTTTTCAGGTCTCTGTTGGACACCTGTATGTCCTTCTTAAAGAAATGTTTTTCCATGTCCTCTGTCCATCTTTTAATCAATTTTTTTTTGATGTTGAATGTATGAGTTCTTTATGTATTTTGGATATTAATCTCTTATTAGATATATCATTTGCAAATATCTTCTTCCACTCAATAATTTACTTCTTATTTTGTTGGTGATTTCCTTGAATTAGGCTGCCATGAGTAATTATAATCGTTGAGCCTGCAGTAAGACAAACAAATGCAAAATACTTGAATACTTGAAACTTCGGCACAAAAGAAATATAAATATAAGAAGCAAGAGCTCTACCATTTTAAACAGTAATGAATTTGACCTTATCTGAGTTCTGGAATCTGACCAAATTAGCAACGTATTCTCCCTAGGCAGGCATTTCAGTAGTGGACATAAAAAAACTAGTGTGTCATGATTCTCCAGAGAAACAAAACCAAACTCTCTCTCTCTCTCTCTCTCTCTCTCTCACTCACACACACACACACACACACACACACACACACACACACACACACACACACGTATTTATTTATTTATAAATTTTGTTTTATTTTATCATTATTTTTTAATTTAAAGGAATTGGCTTACCACACAATTAGGGGGCTGGCAGGTCTACATTCCGTATGTCAGGCTGGCAGTCTGAAAAATCAGGTAAAATTTGATGCTATGTTCTTAAGGCAGAATTCTTTCTTCTCTGAGAAACCTCAGTTTCTATTCTTAAGGCTTTCAATTGAATGGATGAGGCCCACCCACATTAGCAAGTGTACTCTTTATATAAAGCTAATTTATTGCAGATGTTAACCATGTCTACAAAATTTTTTTCACAGCAACACCTAGATTAGTATTTTATTAAATAACTGAGTACTGTATTCTAGCCAAGTTAACACATAAGACTAAGTATCACATTTAGTATAAAGAAATAGATGTTTAGTTAAACAATATTTCTTTTTACTAAAATCATGTCAGGGACTCAACAAAATAGAGTTAACTCTCTAAAATTTGGCAGAGTTAAAAATTTGTTTTATATTTCTGCCTATGGGTATAGATTTTTTTTTTTTGAATCTATTGTTGTTTCATTTAGTGAGAGAGGCTAAAAAGTTTGGTGATTAAGCAGATGACTTTTTTCCAATAGCATTATGCTTTGGAAAATTTGAAAGGTACACAAGTTTACATTTATGCATATTGTTTAATATAAAAATTCATTGATTTAAGATTATTTTCAATTAAAATAGCATAAACACATTGAAACTGTCATTCACTTATATGGGATTTTTAAGATGATGTTCTTAAACCTACCCAATAGTGTCTCCTACCTTAATTGTGAAAAATTTTAGTAAAATATTTCTAGTGATGGATAGATTTCCACTTTAAAAACCAGTACATTCTAGGTTTTGAATAGCTCATCATTAGAAAGGTCTTTTACAAAATGGTCTTTATCATTTCATTAGTTCCATTCATTGAACCCTCTGCTCTCTAAAGAAACAAGCAATAATCTACCAGTTCTCATTATGCTTGCATGATCAAGAAATAAAATCCAGGAATTAATTCAATGGATATTTATTGAATAAAATCTATGTGACAGATAGTAGATAAGTTTTGGCATGATACCAATTCATTTAAAAAGTTCAGGCAAATGTATTTTTGATTGATGTAATAAAGCCTTGTGATGAATCTAAGGGCAGGAGATAGATAGATGATAGATAGATAGATGATAGATAGATAGATAGATAGATAGATAGATAGATAATAGATATAGATGTAGATATAGATATAGATATATAGATACACACACACACACACACACACACATACATACACGCACACACGCACATACACACATGCATCTTTATAGTAATTAAGTTTGGGTTATTCTTTCACAACGAAAAGAAGCAAAGTCTTGTTAATAAATGGAGAATGCGTTTTTCATGCAAACTAAATACTCATAATTGAAAGAAATTTAATAGTAACAATGACGAACTATATATGAATTTAGGAGAAAACCAGATACCACCTGCAAACCGTCACTGTCTCTCCCTCTTTTCCATCAGTCCAACACAGAATCAGATTTATCTTTTTCTTCTCTAACCAAAATTTGAAAGGCACAAGAACAGAGCCAAAGACAGAGGCTTTGGTGTTCTGTGAAAAGAAATAATGTGTCCCAAGTAAGGTTGAGTAGTAGTAGGTTCTCAGAGTCATCTGTCTGGAAAGAGTTTACAAGAGAGGACTGTGGATAGGTAAAAAGAGTAAGAAAGAGGATGCCTACAATCTTCTTGAACACTTCCACTCTTCATAATTTTAAAATGTTACTGAAAATATTTTCACAAATGGAAATATTTTCTTTAAATACATTTGCTCAACCTAATTCAATATGAAGATAAAACCTATATATAATGTTAAAGGCAACTTTTTTCATAATGGCTGAATACTGGAACAACCCATATGTCCTCTATGGATGAGTGGTTAAACAAACTGGTGCATCAATATCATGGAAGACTACTCAACAATGAAAAAGAACAAATTACTGATAATGCAACAACTGGTATCCATGGGATTGTGCTAAGTATAAAAACCCAGTTCCAAATGGCCATATACTGTAATTCTATTTATATAACATTATGCAAGTTACACATTCTTTAGCCTGGGCGCAGGAGGAGGGAAATGTGGCTAAGGAGCAACAAAGAATCTTGGTAGTAACAGAACTTTTCTGAGTGTGATATTAAACTACAGTTTTGCAAGACATCACCACTGTGGGAACTAGGTAAAGGGTACACGGGAGTTCCCTGCATTATTTCATTTCAACTTCATGTAATCTGTATTTAACTCAAAATAAAATATTTAATTAAAAAATTAGTTGGGCATATTTGTATGAATCTACTTCTAGGTTATCTCTCCTGTTCTGTTTTTTGAATTGTCTGTCCTTCATCATTCTACGCTGTCTTGCTTTCTGTAGCTATGGCTCCTTTCACTTTGTTCTTTATATTCAAGATTATTTTAACTATTCTAGGCTATTGCCTTTTCATATCAATTTTTGAATAAGCTTGTGTATGTCCACAAAAAGTCTTGCTAGGATTTAGACAGGAATTATATTAAACCAATAGATCAATTTGGGGGAGAATTGATATCTTTATTATTCTGAGTCTTTCAATTCCAGAACACAGTGTTTCACAGTATTTAGATATTTGAGTTCTTTCATTAGTATTTTATAATGTTTAGCATAAAAAGCCTGTGCATATTTTGTTAAGTTTATATCTAAGTATTTAATTTTATAGGAAGTGATCATAAAAATGTGTGTTTTTATTGTTATCTTAAATTTGGTTTCCAGGTAATCGTTTTAATATATGCAAAAGTGATTGATTTTTGCATGTTGATTTTATATTCTGAAAACTTGTTAGGCTCTCTTACTGGTTCCAGGTGTATTTTCTTTTTTGGAGCTTCCGTAGAATTTTTTGTGTAAATGATCATGTCATCTGAAAATAGGTAGATTTTCATCTCTTCTTTCTAAACTTTTTTATTTTTTGCTCTTTTGACTTATTATAAATGGCTAGAACTTTAAGTACTAAATTGATTAACAATAGTGAGAGCAGACATACTCACCTTGTTCTTAATCTTAGAGAAAAAGCTTATCAAGAAAGTAATTTTCCAATTAAGTATAATGTTAATTGTAGGATATTTTTTTGTAGATATTCTTTAGCAAGTTAAAAATTTCTTCTCTTCCTATTTTTCTAAGATTTTTTCCCCATAAATAGATTTTGAATTTTGTCAAATAATTTTTTCTATATTGATTAATATCATTTTGCTTTTCTTCTTTAATCTGTGAATATGGTGAGTTATACAGATTGATTTTGCATGTCGATTCAGTTTTGAATGCCTGGATAAAGCCCACTTAGTCATGGTGTACAATTATTTTTATTCATTTGATTTGCTAATATTTTTTTGAACATTTTTGAATCCAAACTTATGAGAGATATTGGTCTGCAGTCTTGTTTTGTGTTCTCTTTTGGTTTTGGCATCAGGGTAATTTTATTTTCATTAAGATTATGCAAACTTGCCATTAATCTTTTTTAAAATGTTTGATAAGTTTATCTAGTGAAAACATATTGGCTTAGATATCCCTTTTTAGGGAGATTTTAATTATAAATTTAATGTCTTTAGCAATTATGAAACTATTCAGGTTAATTATGTAATCCTGGTTGAGTTTCGGTAGTTTGTGGTTTGCAAGAAATGGGTCCATTTCTTCTACATTTTTGAATTTATGAGCATTCAAAGAGTTTAGACATATGAATAGTCTGCTGTGGTAGCCAGTCTCCAAGATGAACCTCAATGATTTCTACTTCTTGTTATTCACACCCTTGGGTAGTCACTTCTCATATTATTCTAGAGTCATCTGTGTGACAAATAGAATATGCCAGAAATGATATATATGTCTCTTGCAACATTAAGTTATAAAGACATTACAGCTTCTGCTTGGCCTCTTTCTCTGTGCCTGCCTCTCTCCCTCCCATTCTCTCTCTCTCTCCCTCTTTTAATCTCAATCTCAAACTCTCTCTCTCTCTGACTATGACTCTAAAAAAAAGCCAGCTGCCATGTTGAAAGCAATTCTATGGAGAGGCTCATGTGGTGAAAAAATTAAGAAGACACTTGCCAACAAGTACGTGAGTGTGCCATCTTGATCTGGGATCCCTTAACCCTGTCAATCTTTCAGATGCCTGCAGCCCTGGCCAACTTCTTTACTGCAACTTCATGAGATATCCTGGACAAGAACTACCCAGCTAATCTGTTTCTGGATTCCCTATTCCCACAAACTGTGTGAAATAATGAATGTTGTTTTAAGCGATTAAATTTTGGGGTAATTTGTTCTGCAACAATAGAGTTGTTACTAATATGATATTCAAATCACTGTACCAGCATGACTTTCCTTTTCCTCCACATTTACTTACTTGACCATTCATTAATTTATTCATTAATTCATTCGTTCTGTGATTTAATAAACTTGCACTATGTGCCACGCACTATGTTGGATCTGGAAATAAAAACAATGTTAACAGAATGTTAGCAGGATGTTAATTAAATTTTCCTCTTCTCTCAGCCTTATATTTAGAAACAATAGGTGAGAGTGCACATATATTTTAAAGATAATTTCTGAAAGCTACAATATCTACCTTCCAGGGCTTATAAAAGACAGTACAACCAGTCCTGTGCTCCTCAAGACAGTTAATTTCTATAGAAGCAACTAACTTTTATAAAAGGAAGTCCAGAAATCTAAAATTTCATAAATTAGAAAGAGTTGTTAGAACAGGAAGAGCATGGGGCTGAGGTTTATTCCTTCACCTCAATCCTACTTAAGAGAGCCTCTTGAAGAAATGGAGTTGAAGTTCCCCAAGAAGACTAATAACTTAACAAAGCCAGCTGAGGTGACTGAGCTGCAGAAACTCGTTTACATAAATAAGAACTGCTGCTGAGCTGAGAAATTTCATCCAGGGTAATGTGCACGCACTGAGGTATAGAAACCAAAATCTGCTTTATTTTCAGATCATTCCTAAGTCAGGACACTGGCTGGAGTAAGCTGCTACTGCAGAGAAGACAGTACAGCAGCGGCTACATGACCCTAACACCTGTCCAAAATCTTTTGGCTTTTTGCCTTTTTGCCTTAAGTTTCCTTTCCCTTCCCTGAGAAGCCAAAATTATTAGAGGATAAAAGAATTATGAAAAAATAAATACCCTTCACACACATACAACACATGCACACACACAGATACTAGTTCTCTGAATAATGTTAAGCCTAAATTTGGATACAAGGGAAAAGTAAAATTGAATGTGAAATTTAAGTTTTAAATGGGCGCTAAAAAGCCTGAAAATGACCACAAGTCTGCAAAATATGCTTGAGCTATAAAAAGAGTCTGGGGAGGGGGTGTGGCAGAACATGTCTGAAAATGGTTGTTAGAGAAAACTTTTTTTCTGTTGAATTCAGTCCTTCAACAAGTGAGTTAATCAAAGATGAATCAAAAGTAGAGAAGCTTTCTTCTCAATGTCTAAAATCCTTTTATATTGGTCCTGTACTCCCTGTAATCCACACTAAGGAGAAAATGACTTACAAGATTCTTGCTTAGCTGTTGACTTGATCCAGGGATAGACTGGAGTGTAGAAAGGACAATATCAGAAGAGGTGATTTCTTTTTTCTTAAGAGAAATAAAAGGTCAGTAGAAAATAAGAGAAATTGAAAGCCAAGTAACAAAACTTTTCCAAGTGTTATGGGAATCTACTTTTCAGGAATTAAGTAACTGTATCTCTACACTTAATCCACAGCTGCCAAGTGAATAAAATTCTCTGCCTGACACATTGAGATGCATCTCTGTCATTTTGGCATATGGGCCTTAGGTGCACACCTGAATAGCCTTAAATGTTGGCACAGAATAGGGTGGACAAAGGAAGAGTAGAAGGTATTATTTTTTTTTAAATCTCATTACCAAGAAATCTGGAAAGAAACAGTTCAGAGCAATTCTAAATCATCCTCTCAAGACTTCAGAGAGAATTCAAGGTCTACTTAAACTAAAAGTCTCCCTAGATAAAAAGTCTTTCTCACTAACAGAATCCCAGGAATTCTTTGCATCATACATAGGCCAGAAAAGAAGCTATCTTGCATAGAACTTGGTAAGTGTCTCAATAGCCAATTTACCATGGTGATGAGACATCTCACTTCTGATAATAAGAAAAGAGGTTGCCCTGGTCTCATGAACACAGAAGCGTTATAATGATTGCTTGCTCAAGCCCTATTGACTTGAAAAAATTAATTGCCTTTATAAATTACTCAGTTACTAGAAGGGAGTAAAGTTAGCACTAAGTGAGCTTGGTTATATATTCACTAGGCTTCAAATAATGTCTTTTCATCATAAGCCACTGCAGTGTACAAAACTGTTTAAGTTATGGTATTCAGAAAGTCAACAGATATTTCCTCTATTTTAAAAAAGTTTCTGCAAAGAGATCTTACATAACTCAGTTCACCCACTCCTGCCTCTGTGGATCAAGATAAGAGTTACTCTATTATTCAAATAAATATTTTGCATTTTACAGAATATGTTAGAGTATGTCTGATTAGTGGAACAGGATCAATTTATTATGCCAAAGGTACAGAGAGAATAAAGGAGCTTGAGTCTCAGCAAGGGCTTGTTTTTTGACTTTATGTGTAATTGTTTAACAATTCATTTAACCCCTATGACCCATAAATGTATTCATCTTTGAAATCAGAAAATAACATTTTCCCTGTTCACTATAAAGGACTGTTATAAAGGTTAATTGGTTAATATATGTGTAAAACTTATAATAGCTTGCCATGTCTCATTGGTGTTCTACATGTGGTTTCCTGCCTATTTCCCCCAGATTAATCATAAATTCTACTTTCCTCATACAATCAAAGAATATTCACTATGGACAGGACAGTAGACAGCATCTGGTCCTCAGAACTGTGTCAGTTAAGAGTAGAATCCAGTTCCCTGAAACATAATTCCTCATCAAAGAATGAAAGTATTCACTCTACATTCAAAGCACTCCATAATATAGCCTCAATCTACCTTTTCCATGTTAATTCTCATTTTTCAGTCCTCTCCAGCTGAGTGCTATGGATTCTACTTGGACCGTCACACTCAGTATCTTTGCCTGCATGCCTTTGTTTTTCCTCATGGTAAATAAAGTGCACACTTTGCTCTTGCATGTTCAGACTTTCTTTACACACCTGAGTGTGTTCCATGAGATTTCATACAATAATGTCTGTGCTATTTTTTGGGAATGTAGCATCATTTATCTTTTTTTCTCTCTCTTATATTGTCTCCTTGAAGAAAGAGACCACGTATTATGTTTTGTTTGCTTGTTTGTTTGTTGTATTTTTCACAACATAAAGAACAGTGTCATGTATATGCTCAATAAGTGTTTTTTAAACAACAAATGAATGAACGATCACATGACTGTCTAAAAATCCATATAAATGCAGTATCTGCTACCTGGCCTTCAACTTTCAGGAGGGGGGATATGTAGAGAGCTCTTCTTTCATTCTCTACCCCAAAAGCTTATTGAAGAAGCATGAGGCTCAAAAGAACCAACAGTGCTGAGAAGTTCTGGGAAGATCAACCTTTAACCAAAATGAAGAATCCAGAGGCCTATCATTCAGCCTTTCATAACAAACCTTTAAACTTTGCATTCTTTTTGTTTATAAACAAGAAGTCATCCTCTTAGTATTTGAAAAGTATTCAGATATCAGCAGGTTATGAAAAGCCATACAAAAGCTATTTAGTATAGGAATCTGACTCCAGATATTTCTCTGAGAAACAAATCTCCTGAGCTCAAGGAGATGCTCATCTCTGATTTCTTTCAAAGAACTGCACATGTGCGTGTGTATGCACACGCGTGCGTACACACACACACACACACACACACACACACACTCTAAATTAGGATATTTAACCTTTCCCGTGCTTCAGTAACTGCAAGTAAAATTCAGAGTTATTCCACTTTAGGAGACCACACACATTTAAGAGGACACTGGATTGATTTAGCCTAAAAAAAATGCAACAAGATCTGAGTATCTACTTTTTCCAACACACTAATTTAACAAGGAAAATAGCAACAAAAAGTAACAAATTATGTGATTCCCTGTTTACCTTGCAGTTATCAAAGGAAGTGCAAGTTTGAAAATCTTTTTTTTTTTTACTTTTGTACTTTCCTCACTCTTTGTTAGCCCATCAAGTCATAATGACTTTTCTTTCCAGAATGTCTATTGAATTTGTCTCTTCCTCATCTCCTCACTCCCATGGCTATCTAACTATATGTGATTTGGACATAGAACCCTGCAATTCATTGTTAGTATGTTTTTTTCCTCATGACACTGCTCTTACAATCCATTCTGCAGAAAATGTTCATATAGATATTTGTAAAATATATCTTTCATCATATGTCTTCATATTCAAACTCCTTCAGAGTCCCATTAGCCTTCTTAGTGGTTCTCAAATATTTCCTTCCACGTGTTTCAAATTGCCAGTAAACTTTTATTGCTAGTTCCATCTAATACATCTTGAACTCTCCTTTTTTAGATTTAAATTTTAAATCTAAATTTTAATGCATGTTAAATTTGCAGTATATAACATCATATATCTTTGCTTGTTTTAATATATAAATAATGTTCTGGATTACTTGCCAGTTAAAGTACTTACCTCTCCTCTCAAAGAGCAATTGGGAGAATATTTTATAAACTATAAAAATGTCTAACCAATATACTGTATACTTAGAACCTATAATAAAATAAACATTTTTAAGTGTTTTTTGAGTGAAACTGATGCTAAAAGAAATGCACTATATTTATTTAACAACTTTATTTTCACTACTTGTACTGTCTTCCACCTTCTAATGTGCCCACAGAAAGGAGAAGGACCCAGTCCTACAGTTAGTGTCACCGAGTTACCCAACTCAGAGCCAAAAGGCCCCTTGCCCTCTCTCTTACACCTTCTCTAATGTGCTTTCTGCCCTAGTCAAATTTATCCTCTCCCTTTCCTTTGAAGAAGTCTCAAATAAGATTGCACTTTGTTCTTACACCCAATTTTATTATCACATCTACCTCTCTACTAACTTAGCACCCTACCGTGTCTCATTCCTCAGTTACCTCTGAGCTCCTTTCTAGAGCATTCCTCCTGTGTACTGTACCACAGGAGTTTCCATTTAGCTCATTCTGGCTTCCTCCTCTGGTTACTGTGGCTGCTGTATACAACTCCCTTCCTCTGGTGATACCCGTGGACACCTCCACTGTGGTTTCAAAGAGGGAATGATGGTTTCTGCTTGGATATTTCTTCTGAACTGTCCTCAGCACAACTGACTATTGTGACTATTATTGAGACTTTAATACAAACGAAAAGATCACTTATTGACACTTAGAAGGTATAACTGTTCATAGAAATGACTCTATGCTTAGCCACAGTCCTCAGTTCAGATTTCTTATCACTTCTGCCTATTTCCAACATGGAGTTCAGATGTCAAGAATCACTTAACTACATAACACATATTTCCAAAGAAAAAATAATTTTCAGACATAGGGTCATTTTAACGTAGATTTTAAAAAGCTAAAGTCAAACTTAATCACCAGAGCATTTTGCTTCTGCTGTTACAGATTTAAAAAAAAAAAAGAGAGAGTCAAGTCATAATTGGCTAGGGAAGTAAGAACTTTCAATCAACATAGTAAAAAGGAATTCAACCTTAGTAAAAGTAATCAATACAAAATGAAATGAGTGATGAGAAAAAACAAAAGTAAAATTTGTTTTAAGTCAAAAATTAATCAAAAAATTACCTTAACTTTATCACTAAAAATAAAATAAAATTGAACATTATTGAAAATATTTATATAAACCCAAAATTAGTTTAATTAATGTTAATGTTAATATATGTAACTATAGTGTAGAAATATATCCAGTCTAGAAACAGGCCAAATATTCCTCGCATGTAGAGTGAACAGAGAGCTAAATCAATATGTAAAGCCAGGGTAGGACAGCCTCTACACACCCTTCTCTCTTCTTTCTCTGAGACTTCTTTCATATTTCCTTACAGGATGCCACTTAAGTATCTTCTGTTATCATAGATGCCATCCTCAGAGAACGTCTTTAAATGCCAAGCTTGCATTATTTTAAGTTATAACATGTACACATCCACACACAATCAAACACAAACATATGTGGTAGGTTAAAATGGCTAAACAAAATAGTGTTCTGAGATGTAGTGAAGATTATTTATTCCTGGAAATGGAATCTCATTTAGTGGGTCTTTGCTAGAGCTTTTCTGGGAAAACAAAAAAATTATTATAGTGACTTACTCTTAGTCAGCCCTGAATATAATTTTTAAAACATGATACATATATATTTTTCTGCCTCTGTATCTTATATCTTAGTGCCCTAGTCACTTTTGGTTCTAAGTTACCAGGGTCCCATGCAGCACATGGCCTTCATCCTGGCATCCTGCTCAGACCGTCTTTTTTAGCAACACTCCAAATGCTGGTTAATGCTCATGACTATCCCATTTCTCAGAATTATTTCTCTTATAACTCTGTTAAAGGTTTTTAAAGTCACCTTACTTTCTGATGTATAATTCACCACTAGAGTTTAGATAGCTTACATAATTTCAGTGTGTTACCTTCTCAAATGAATTTGCATTTTAGCAGAGGACTCCTGGGAATATATGTCTTAATAATTTAATTTTAAATTAATTTACTTGCATAATTGTTTTGGAATTAATGTTAATGATGCAAGGCATGGATTAATTGCTAACTTTAGATGATATAATATGTAACAAAATGATTTGGTAAATATGCATGCACATATGTATGTGTTTGTGTGGGTGGGTGTTTGTGTGTGTATGTATGTACGTGTATGTGTGTGTGTGTGAAAGAGAGAGAGAGAGAGAAAGGCAGTGCTACTTCTTATCTTACTAACCAACCAACCAACCAACCAAAAAAAATTCAATTTCAGATGAATTACAGATTGTAAATTAAATATTAAGAGTAAAAATAAACATTTTTATTTTAGAAAAACATCTTTGTCACTTTATAACAGGAAAATATTTCTTAAACAGGACACAAAAGTGCTAAACATAAAAGTAAAAATAGTATATTGGACCATAGAAAAATTAAAAAATTCTTATTGAACTTAATTTAGCTAAGACTTTTCTGAGCTTTAATCCTCCCAGATGTAAAATGAAAATATTGTTTTGCACAGTGCCTAAGAATATTTTACATCTGAAAATTAAATTTTGCATTTGTCAATTAATTCTGAAGTTAATTAAAAATTAAAAATTTAAGACACAATTAAGTGAAATTGTAATTCACAGATAAAATGTTTATAATAAATATATTTTAAAGGATTTTTATGTATAATATATAAAGAGCTCCAACAAATTGATAAAAAAAGACAAATTCCCCAACAGAAAAATGCACAAAAGACTTTAACAGATATTTCACTAAAAAAAAGACATTAAGATCACCAATAATCATGTCAAAAATTACTTGTCTCCATTAATCTTTGGTGAGTACCAGTTAAAACCACAATGTGATACCAGAACACATATGCCACAATAACTGAAATTAAAAATGTGGAAAATACCAAATGTGGCAAGGAAATAGAGTAACTGGAGTACTCATGCACCCTTGGTTTGAGACTAAGTTGATTTAAGCACAATAGAAACCTGGTAGTAGTATCTATTGAAATAAACATAACCATAATTTATTACTTAGCAATATTAGCATTAACTATATACCCAAAAGAAATGCAAACATTTGTTCACCAAAAGAAATGTTACTAAAATTTTCATAACAAAATTTTCATAGAAAAATATTCATTTTTATAAGAGCCAAAGCTAGAAATTATCTAGATGTTCACTAACAATAGAATAGATAAACTGTGGTATATTTTATGTCATGAATACTATGCAGCACTGAGATTTAATGATCTATAACTCCATAAAATATACATGGATGTCATAAACATAATATTGAGCAAAAGAAGTTTTGCCAAATTACTACTTATTTATGATTTCATATATATGGTCAAAAAGAACAAAATTAATGTATTAGAAGGAATAACAAATAAAGGGGAATTCTGGGATGCTGGAAATATTCTCTTCTTTTACCTTGGTGCTAGATGCACAGGTATAGTTGGTAAAAAATTATCAAGTTATACACTTGGGATACCCTTGTTTATCTTTTTATATATTATAGTTCAATAAAAATGTTTACCAATATCAAATTTATTTAAGCAGGAAAAAATGTAAATACCTTTACTTAGGTACAAAAATTAATTATAAATTGGAGAGATATTGAGTTGATGGAAACAAATGAACAAGGGTTTATAGGTTTTAATTGACTACAATCTCCACCCAAGAGAAGAGTGGAATGTGGACGCCCAAATTACAAATATAATTTGGTCCACTAATACTAGAATTAAGTGTCATCAAAATGTAAAGTTTCTCAGGAATTGTACAATACAACTTTTTCATTTTACATTTGGGAGAATCAAAGCCCAGAGAGGTTGTCACATAATCAAATTTAGATGAATTTTAAGAAAAAAAAAATGGAACTGCTGACTTCTGACTCCTTCACCCAGAGCATATTCCTTTGGACTCATGGTTTCCAAACTTTACTAATCATAAGCATTATGTTTTAAAGTTTAGGGGGAAAAAACTGAGAGGCTCAATATCATTCTGACACAATAGGTTGGAGACCACCGTTCTGGTTTCTTTCAGACCAGTGTACCAGAAAAGGAAATTTGACAGTTTTCTCTACTTGTTCCTTCATTCACTGTGATTGATTAATAGATATAGTTTCTATTTCATGCCAGGCAGTTTGTTTGGTTAAACAAATTTTATAAACACACCATACCAAATTTCTGGTCAGAGCATACTGTCCACTTTGAATATTGAATATTTTTTAAATGTATTCTAAATGAGAAAATACAGAGTTATTTTTCAAAAATGAGACAAACCTCACTGTGGGCCAGAAAGGAGATAAAATGCAGAGCAATAAGTTCAACTCTAATGGGATCTTGGTGTTCAAGTGCCACAAGTACTGAATAAGACAAAACTCAGAGTCATGGGCTCAATGGTAAGAGAGAGGAAGCAATAACACAATGCAGCAGTTGCCCATGCCTGGGCCTATAGCTTACACAAAGTTATGCTACTGAAGTGCTGCTCTATGAACTCAGAGACTGTTTCCCACTATTTCTGCTAGCCACGAGGCAGAATGGGAGACAAAAGATCTACTTCTGCACTACTGAGAGTTGGAAAGGGGTTCATCAGGACAAGGAGGGGAGGTTAAGTACAGAGAGAGAAACAGAAAAAACAGTTCTTACACAAGGTGAGTTTGCAAATAATTACAAAACAAATGAAGAAATTTACTCGGAAAAGAAAGTCAAGAAAATAAATCATTTCAGGTGAAAAGTTACTTCAGAAAATAATGAAAGAGATGAAAAATTAAAAATGATATTAAAATCCTTACAATTCTTAAAAAGGTAAAGTTAGAGAAAAGTTCTAAAATAAGAATAGTACTATAGAACAGAACAGGTGGGTAGTAATACTAACTGATGTGGAAATCAATTGAAAATCTTCAAAATGAAAAATAGTCTACAGCCATGCTACCCTGAACAAGCCAGATCCTGTCTGATCTTGGAAGCTAAGCAGGGTTGGGCCTGGTTAGTACTTGAATGGAAGACCACCCAGGAAGACCAGGTGCTGTAGTAGTAAAAAAGAGAAAAAAAAAAGAAAGAAAAAAGAAAAATATAGTCATTAAAATACAAAGTAAATAGAAGGAATGAAATTTAAATTGGACATGGATGGAGACAGAATTAGCGAGCTAAAAGCATAGATTATTTAATTAATGGTACTAGAGGAGCTGTATGTAACATATGTATAATACATATTATTTATAAACTATTGATTGATAGATTTAGATCTTTACTCATAAATAAAATAAATTAAAACAGATGTGAAAATCTATAAAGCTATTGGGAGAAAATATAGGCAGATATCATTAAAATTTCTGAGTAAAGATTTATTAAACAGACCCATGACTCAAAATGATAAAAAGACTGAGAAACCTGACCACTTTACACTTAAAAATTCTGCATAAAGAAAGGTAGGTAAACAAAATTGAAAGGGCCCTGTTTAACATATATAATTTTATATCCAGAATATAAAAAATATTATTAATCAATACAGAAAAAAAATCAAAGAACTCAATAGAAAAATACTTTCATGTGCCATTCAGAGAAAAGGAAAGCTAAATGTACAAAATATATGTGAAAACATGCTCGGGTGTGCAAATAATTATAAAAATTCAAGAAGTGAGATACCCTTTTAGGCCCACCAGACTGACAAAATACAAATGTCTGGCCAAGAACATAAGAAAGTATGAATTCTCCTTTAATAATGATGACAATTTAAATTAGGAGAGCCATCATGAAGAGCAATGACAATATCACAAAACTTACACACTGTGACCTAGCCAAGCAAGATGAGAGAAAATGTGTGTGTGTGTGTGTGTGTGTGTGTGTGTGTTTGCCTTAGAGAAACTGCACACACTTATTCACAAAGAGTAATGTAAAATTAATACAAGAACATCTAATATAACATCGTAGCAAAAAAGTGGAAGCAACCCAAATGCCAAACAGTAGCAGAGATGATAGATAGATAATAGATTATAGATAGATGATAGATGATAGATAGATAGATAGATGATAGACAGATAGATGATAGATACATAGATAGATACATAGATAGATACATAGATAGATGATAGATATTGATCAACAATGGATAGACAAACTGATAGTGATGTATTCATGCAATAAAATACACTGCAGTTAAAAAGTAATAAACTATATATGTATTACTATGAATCTATCTTTAAAATGTAATATTGAATAAAAAAACATGTTAGAAAGCTTTATATATACTGTATTTTATTCAAATAATGCCATGAAAGGAATTATATAGCTTTGCTAATGTATATAAACTGCATTTACACACTATTATATACATACATGTGTGTGTATAATATTATATTTAAAGAGTAAATATATGGAATTAGGTATTGCCTAAATTCTTAATGGTGAGCTCCAGAAGTGAAGAAAGTGCAATTGGGTAGAAGATTGTAGAGACCTAAGCTTTATGATTCTTTTACCTTTAGTCAAGTCTAGAAAATATATAAAAGGATATGAGCAGTTATTCCATTTGAGCGATGAATAAGTAGTATTTACTAATTAACATTTATTTTCTTTTTAAAAAAATAATGAAGTAACACTTGTTAATAAAAGTATGTAAATTTCAGGTATACAGCTTTATAATATGACATTTGTATACTCTTTTATATGTTCACCATACAATGGGATCCTAACCTGCCTCTCTTTAAAAAATTTCAAATGATTACAATTTTTGAAAATTTATTTGACAATTTCAGGAGGCAGGAAGATTCTGGTCAGGTCTAGTGTGAATAAAATGTTATGAATATGGTTTGGGGGCCATAATAATACATACCTTTTGTTGAGGTTTGTTTAAGGTGAGGATGGCATTAATGATTGTATTGATGACTTTAATAATGAGGCATTGTGGTAAGCACCTGAGACACTATCTCATTTAATACTTAAAATAACCCTAGAGGTTGGTATTACTTTGTTGTCTCCATTTTACAAATGAATGTAATATTGCATAATTGATAAATATTTGAATCTAGACTATTCTAACTCTAAGGCCTGGACACTTCATTAAATTCCTTACTATCATTAGAATGTCAAGATTTATAAAATGAAAGAAATGGATTTCTAGTTGTGAAATGCAAAGCACACTCAGGAAAGATGTTTTGAAGATACTTGGGCCTATCCAGAGTTCCTGAAAGTGTACCACGTATAGGTGCACTTTGAAAAACAGCACATGGTCTCTAAAATCTAATTCTACAATACAACTAATGCAACTAATTCTATAATACACTGTGAAATTGTAAGAAAACCTGACAAAATTCTGGAGGGGAATGTGCAAAATGAAAAAAAAAAGTACTAGAAAAGAAATAAAAGAGAGAAAAAAAAGAAAAAAATATCTACCTCTTGAGACTTCCAGTATCTGTGTGTATGTGTTTTTGTGTGTGTGTTTCTGTGTAAGTGTTCTACCAATAACCCTAATGACCATATACAGCCCAAATTTTTAAAGTGCCCCCCATTCTAGTCTTGTCATATGTGCATTCCTTATCATTTGCAACATCTGTTATATATTCTCGTAGCCTCAACCAAACCCTTCCCACACAGTTAACTGCCAGGCACTCATTTTATCTATATCTGAAAAAGAAAGAAGTAGATGAGTCAAATATGCCATCATTTTAATGTGTGGTGTGAAAGAAGTGTGGGTGTTTGCAGAGTTGAGCTTTACTCACTCCTCTAGGCTGGGGAACCTTTTGGGGATGACATACAATTTGTCCACTTAGCCTCAATGTCTATGCTGGCTAAAAAAGGCAGTTCCCCAAAGACATTGTGTCAAAGCAGAGGAAATTAATTGCAAGGGAATTAAGTCCAGACCAGAAAGTATCTGTCATTGGACCCTCTTGGCCATGTCAATTCCTCAAAGAGAACATGGAAAATTAAGTGCGTTCTGGCTCAGAGTTTGGGGTCAAGGGTCATACCCATGACTAAATTCGAAGCGGGTAAAAGATAAAACAGTGGGAAGGGAGGAATGACAGGATGCTGATGTGGGTGCTGTCATGTCTCGACCACACTCAGTGGTGGGAGCCAATGCTAGTTTTCAGGGACAGTCTGAGAAAGGACAAGATGGGGAGCATTCTTGTCTTCTCTCTTTCCTAGCTCTCTCATATCCTTCAGGATCAAGACACTGAGAATGTCAGAGGCATCTCAAATGATTTCTATAATAAAGTCTTAACCAAAAAAATATCTACGTATTTTGTCAGTGCTAAGTGTAGTACATATGTGTATGGAAATATAACCAGGATAGGTATTAGATCCCAAAGTTGGTCTCAAAGAAGTACATCTCCAGACACCCATACACAGAGGCCACCTGACTACAACCCAGAAATGTAGCCATGAAGACTGTTCAGGAGAATCTGTACATGTTTGTGCTGCTTCAGCCCAGGATCAAGCTCTACTACTCTAACATTTTGAAAAAGCCAATCAGTAAGGATTTCTACTGAGCAGAGAGAATAACTAGGGCAATTTCTGGAGACCAAAAAGGGCTCTTCTCAAATTTATAAAAACTAGAGAATCATGAGTAAAACAGTTCTATTTAGTTTTTGTCCCCATATCTTTATTACAACTCATCTCTGAAGTTAGTGCCCCAGTAAATTCCATTTGAAACCAGCAACAGGGCATTTGCATACAGAAAGAAAGTTCTCAGGCTGGGTGCATACTTGTGGCTACCTGGAAAGAATTTAGCTACAACAGTCCAAAGTCTTATAGAACAGTGCCCACGTAGAATTCATCACATGCACAAGCTGTGAACTCACAGTGCGAAAGAAGGAGACTATTGAGGCTAAGAGCAGATTTTGAAGACACTAGCAGGCACTTGTGAATCTCAGTGCAAGTAAACCTATGAGCCTCAATTTTCTCATCTGTAAAACTTGCATAGTAGCTCCTATATTGTGTATCTCCACTCTTATGACCTAATTACCTTCCAAGGACCCCCTTTCAAATACCATCATCTTAAGGATTTGAGCTTCAACATACGAATTGGAGAGGGTACAAATATAAGTTGATGGCAGTAATTAAATAAAAATTTTATAAGTTATATAAAACTGTATAAATTCATTATGGTATTATTATCATCACTACTACTGTAAGCTTCATATAATATGTTACAGCCTACCATAACATCCCATCTTTATTTCTTAAAAATCAAGTATTTGTAAAGAAACTTGCAATTCTTGTCATTACCTCTGCTTACATATGAGAAAAATGGAACTCAGACCATGTCCAAGGTTATACAGTAATTGTTCAAGAAGAGGATAAGAGCTTTGGAAACGGATAAACTTTGCAATAAATCCCACTTTCGAGACTTTAATAGGTAGTGTCCTTGAACAATTTATTTAATCTCTCTGAGGCTCAATTTTCTCATTTCTAAAAGAGGGAAGATAATAATAATACCTATTTCATCAGAGTTGTGGTAAAGTTAAAGTGAGATAATGTATGTTACATGCATACATTATTCATATTAACAGAGTAAGAGCCTGAAAAATATTGTTAGCAGTAAATGCTGCTGATGTTAAATACTTCTGTTGTGTTGTGTTATTGTTATTATTATGAATCAGAGGTAGAATAAGCACCTATCTCCTGACACACGGTGTTACACACACACACACACACACACACACACACACACACACACACACACAGCATTCAAATCTAACAAATCAGTGAAGGGCAAGAATAAATTCTTTGTTCATAATAAATCTTATTAGGTTTTCCAGCTGTTTGTTGCAACCGAACAGAGAAACAGTGCAAGAGAAAAACCAATTCATGGAAATACTCATCAGAAAGCCAGTAAGTAGAATAAGACCCAGGTTATTAAGCTCAGTTGGTTTTAGCTGAGCTTTGTTGCTAAGGTTACTGTTTTTTCCTGAAAATCAAGGGCAATATAAAGCCTGGTTTGAATTCACAGATAAAAGTTCCCTGTGCAAAACCATCACTCGATTCACTCTTCTGCAGACAGCTTGTCTGTGAAGGGAAACTTCTCACACTGCATTTGCTTTCTTTCTGTACTATTTCTTAATGTTTGAAATTGCGACTTCACTTTCCTAAATCATGAACAAAAAGTACAAAAAAAGAAGAGGCGAAACATGAGTGTCCAGTCAGAACTGGCGGGGTTGTTTAGTGTTCAAGACCAAAGTTCTCTGCCGGAGAGAGACTGGAAGTTTGCCTCATGTCCAAACTCTCGGCTTAAGTAGAAAAAGTTAATGAATTAGCTCTGACAGATGACTGATGCTCTCAGCAACCAAGGGCCCCAGGCCAGGAATCATCCCTCTGTATAGACGGCAGCCACGTCTGGGGGTGCTGGACAGGGCTGATAACAAGACCGGAAACCCGTCAGAGACACCACCACCTTACCTCTGGGCCTCATCAAAATTACCTGCCAAAGAGACACTGCTCCAGACCAGCACCTTGTCAGCCTACTTTGTAATAGAAAACAGCTGCTCCTGTTGGGAGACTGAAGTGGGAGGAGTGAAAAGAATGAGGGAAAAAAATAATTCATAACTTTTACTCGTGCATAACTATAAGCTGCAATCACAAAGCAAGTAAGAACAGGAAATTCTAGGGACCCTGTGGGAATGATATGGTCCTCCTCTAAAAGGACTGACAGGAAATCAAAGCTACTGAATTTAAATTACAGATGACTGTTAATCCTTAGCAATGAGTCTAAAACACGGTCTGGACGATGCTTAGCATCATCCTAGAGATTGCAGAGACAATGTGGTACAGTTTGATTAGGCAATTTGGTCAAAGAGAGGGTCCCCATCATTTACTACGGTTCATTACCATACTCTGGTGCCTAGAAAGTGCCTATCACATGCTGATAAATGATTAATGAAATTAATCATGAATATATGATTAATGAAGTTCACAGCATGCATTTTTTAAGACTGAATGGAGTGGATTTTTAATTTGGACAGATCAGAGTTCTATCATTTACTATCTATGTTATCTTAGGAAAGTTTCTTAATATAACCAAATCTTAGATGCTTTATTTGTAAATGAGATTCAAACAGCTATATTATATGCTTTTAGAAATAATGAAATTAAACATGATTGTATTCTTAAGTTTCTGGCATAAAATAGAAGCTCAGTAAGTGATAGACGTTATCAAGAACCCTGTGGTCATTAAATCATACAATTAACTATTGATGTATTTGAATGAATTCCAGATATAATAGGAAAGGATGGCAATAATACCATTAATAATGAGAAATGCTCATAACAAACAGACTGTTCTCTTGCTGACAGTAGCCAAATGGGAAGTGCCCTCATATTTCAGTGCTACCCCCTTTTATCCACACACAGTATGTAGATTATACAGAAGAGCCCACCAAAGAAAAGTGGGCTAAACAGGCCTTCCATAGCCTAAAACCAAAAAGAAAGATCATTAAGAAAGCAAACACCATATGAGAGGTAGGAGCAGCATGGCTGCATCAGCACCACTATTCTTTATGTTCCTATAGAGGCAATATATTTTTAAATTAGATCCAGTCTTCTTTCTTTGAGTAAGGAAATAATCTCTCTGTATAAGCATGCAAAAACATGGACTCATGCAGGTGTGCATATGCACACAGAGAAAAAAAAGTTAACTTAAGAATTTAATATCATTTGAATCACTTTCCTCAAGACTGAAGTGTATATATTACACTTTATTAACAGTAATAGGAAGCTACGTATAAAGAACATTCAGAAAATAAGAAAGAGATCTTGGGAATTCAAAACACGGTTTCCATATACAAATAATCTCTCTCTCTCTCTCTCTCTCTCTCTCTCTCTCTCTCTCTCTCTCTCTCTCTCTCTCTCTCTCTCTCTCTCACACACACACACACACACACACATCACACATGCACATGCACATTCATAGACACAGGTACACAAACAAATGTAAACTACCACTTCCAAATGTCCTGAATGAAATTTGTTTATGTAAGATATTTAATTCCATATAATGCACGATTATCAAATTAGAATTCTAGCCTTTCAATATTCCCTCAGATTGTCTGCCATCTCTCTTTAAAAGTTTCTGAGTCCACTCCTGCAGTTCAGTGTAACTTCCTCAGAGAAGACACGCCACCAGCTTTTCTGATGGGAGTCTCGAGCTTGATAGATAAGGTCTTCTGGTAGCCTTGAGTGATGAAGTTCTAAAAGAAATGCTTCAATATTGGGAGCTCACCATGGGCCTAATGAAAAGGTACCTTCTGTCATGTGAAGGGACACTTAGAAGTGAATTAGTACTTGGTATTTGTGAAGCCCTTTTAAAATGATAACATGCTCAGTTCTATCTGTCTATCAAAGCATTGGAATCTGTCTTATCAACTTGGAGGTCTGTGTGGTTTGAAAAAGCTCCTCTAGGTGTTTCTGATTCACAACACCCCCACCCATTCAAAACTTGATTGAGAACTGGTGGCTTAAAAGGCACAGCAAATAGGGAGCACAAGTCTTTTCTACATATTCCTTTACAGACCTTATAGAAAAGCATGTTTGGATACAAAAGAGCCCAGGATGAGAATTTAAAACTTTTTCCTCTATAAAGAAACAACTCTTTCCTCTCTGGCATTGTTTAGTATTTGCATGTTTTTACTATGCCACCTGTGTTTTTCAGGCAGTACCACCTCCCTAATATTTCAATGTGTTGTGGTTTTACCAAAGGATAACATATAGATTTCTTTATTCATTTTTTATTATCATTTCCAAGCCTCCTATCCTACAATTATGAAGGAAATGCTATTAACACTCAGTTCCATTGTGAGGACTAATTTTTTTATATTGTATGAGGTATCTTAAACAATAACAGCTATCAGTATATGGTAGCTGTTATCATTACCCTCTCTTTAAATATAGTCTTATGATTACATTGTATGGTTAACATTGTATAATCTACATTGCATAGTCAGTCATATGAGAGCTCTTATTCACAAGACATTTCTAATATATTTCTAATTTCTAATATATTTCTAATAATAGTGTGAAAGCATTCTGTAATTTTCTTAATATTGGTATGATTCTTGGGTTTGCTTTAAAAGAGTATAGAACGAATTCATACTATATTTAGTCTGTTTTTCCTCCTGTTCTAACTTGTCCATTGTCTTCTCCTTAAAATGAATGTGATTGCCAGGAAACAGTTGTAAAATGTGTCTCAATATTGCATTTACTTGCAGGATATTCAGTTTTAACCCAGGATCTGACATTTCTCTCTGATGAGGTCAGTGTAATACCAAACTTAGTCATTGTTTCCCTCCCTCCTTTCAAAGAAAACAGAAGCACAATTCCAAGGAAGCTTTTTTTTTTTTTTTTTTGGTTGTATCTCAGTCTCCAATTTCATTTCTATTATAAATAGCATCAATTATCTGATGTGCAACTGACAGGGTAGTTAGTTTGCTTCCAAAGCATCATTTAGTTCAGCTGATTCAGCAAAACACTTGAGAATGAATGTGCCTGTGTGTTTGTGTACAGATTTCAATGCCTGAGTTTTCACATTAGCGGAAAAAGGCTATCTGTCTCTAGATTAATGATAAACAAGGTTCAGAACACAGTTTCTAAGTTATGTTTCATTTGGAACTTCTCAACCTGCATTTAGCAGATACTAAGTTATGATGACCTTTGGAAAATTCATGCATTTTCCAGAGGTCCAGGATAGAAAAACTCTTATTTGTAAAAACAGCTGCTGAATAAAATAAGGTCATAGGAAAATCAGGAACCAGGACTTTGCAGAGTAAGTAACATATGGTAAAGAAATGAATAAAAATAAATGTCATGATTTTCTGTTTATAATATCATAAAAGGAAATCAAATGCTTTGTGTTTGAATTTTCACTATGCTTGCATTTCAGCATCATTGAGAAATACTACCCTTGATCTTTTCACTTCAGTTTCCTTAGAACCATCCAACCTCAAAGTCTCTCCTATCAAGGCATTTCATGCAAATTATTTTTTTCAAGAAAATCAATGAAAGGTAACATATGTTTAATTATAATTTTTAAGGGTAAACTGGTTGATAGAATTTTGATTTTTTATGATATAAATATTAGTTAACATGAAAAAAATAAGTTTTCTATACCTTTTTATACTTTTCTAGCAAAATGTGTGACTGATAAAACAACAAAAAATAAAAACCTATGAGCTAATTCATGATATTATAGTATAACACATACATATTCTTTTCTAACTCAGATATTTCAAACCTAAAGGAAAAGTGATGTTAACATTTATATACAAAACTCCACTCAATGTGAATGTCAGTGTTCTGTTTATGTTCTTATGCCAAGGGGTCCCTAAGCAGATATTTGAAATACTTTATAACCATGAATTGAGAAATCAGAGATACACTTGCTGCATATGTGTTCTTATAAATTTTTCTTATAAAATGCCAGTTTTTAGTTTCTTAATAATATAAATGCTACCCTAAATAAACAAATCCAGTAACTCACAATCATGTGTTCTGACTAGCCAAGTATTTTATTATTTTATAATAAAATACACTATTGCAAGACTTTTAGTCAAAATAGCAGAGTAGGTAGCTGCTATCTCACATCCTTTCATGACCACATCAGAATTACAACTAAATTATAGAATAAACACCCTTGAGAACTACCTGAAGGCTAACTGAACAGAACTCTTATAACTAAGGAGATAAAGAAGATGCCACATTGAGACCGATAGGAGGGGCGAAGACACAAAACAGGCTGGTCCCATACCTACATGAGGTGGTTAAAAACTAAAAGGATATCTTGGCTGTGGAGGTATCCTCTGAGGAGCAAGGAGTCTCATCCCACACCAGACTCTTAATCCTGGGAATAGGAGTCCCCATAATATCTGCTTCAGTAAATCAATGGGATTCCATTCAAGTGAGATAAAGGACTGTGGGAGTCTTAAGCTTTCCTTTTTAAGAGAAAGCTTGGGCTTACTCACTGACCAACACACTCCCCCTAGACTCTAGTACTGGGCAGCAGCTTGAAAAGGAACCAAAGGAGAGGAACTGAACCATCTGGCTTCAGGGCAAGAGCTGAAAAGGCAGCTCTCTCTGCGATTTTGTTTTTTGCTGAACCCTCCCCGAACCCAGCCTGAAGGTGCACATAGGTGCCAAATCTGAGTCTCCCTTAAACTTGCACCACCCTGGTGATTTCCTGAGAACCCTCCCCACCCAGCTATACAGGCTGGAACCTCTTTCAGAGGCTGTTACTCACAAGTGGCTGGTCTCAGCACACAATATGGACTTTCCTAAAATCTGTAAAAAGTCCACAAACCCCAAACAAACAGCAGTTGGCCTCAACATGCTCTGTACCTCTTGCTAGATAATCCCCAGCCTGCTTTGGTTAACAGCATAGCCTGTCCCAGGCACCTCTAAGGCCAGCATAGGCAGCTACCAACCACAGATCACTTTGTAGCTGATGTTAAGTGGCCTCAGGCTGGGCACAGGTGGCAGTTGACCTTGGCCCACAGCATAACCCTTCCCAAGAGGTCCAAGAACCAAAATACCCAGTGATTGGCTTCAGACCACACCAAAGCACCACCTTATGAGCACCATAAATAACCCACCCAACAGGTAGATTCAGCAGGTACCAAAATCCTACTAAAACAAATCCTATTCGTAAGATTAGCCACTATTCTACAGCTTATCTGCTGTAGTCACAGCCAGTCCTAACAGCCAGTCAGACTGAGGGTCAATCCACCCACTCATGTGTCAATAATCAAGGCTTCAGTACAACAGAAGAGCACACACAACCTGCACAAGGGATACCTCTGGGGCACCCAGCTAAGGTAAAGTGTCACGGGCCATACAGGACACCTACTACATAAGACCACTCTGGCAAGACTGAGAGACATAGCATATCTACCTGATACATAGAGGGGGGAAGAAAGATGCAGGAAGGCAGCCAAAATAAGGAGACAAATAAAACACATCCCAAATAAAAGAACAGGATAAAACTCCAGAAAAAGAACTAAACAAAACCTACCAGATAGAGTTCAAAACAGTGGTCATAAGCATGTTCAGTGATCTCAGTGAGAGCTTCAACTCATCAAAGAGGTAGGAAACATAAAAGTAGGGATAGAAATCATAAATAAGAACCAGTCATAAGTGAAAAATACAATAACTAAAATAATAAATGGATTGGAGGGAATCAATAGTAGATTACATAAAGCAGAGGACTGAATCAGAAATTTGGAGATAAGGTAGCAGAAAACATCCAACTAGAAAGCAAGAAGAAAAAAGAATCCAAATAAAAAAAAATGAGCATATCAACATTCACATCATGGGGCTACCAGAAAGAGAAGAAAGAAAACAAGAAATTGAAAACCTATTTGAATAAATAATGATAGAAAACTTCCCTAACTGGCTAAAGAAATAGACATGCAAGCCTGGGAAGTACAGAGAGTCCCAAACAAGATGAACCCAAAGAGGCCCAAAAAGGCCCACACCAAGACACATCATAATTAAAATGCCAAAGATTAAAGACAAAAAGAGAGTCTTAAAAGCATCAAGAAAAAAAGTAGTTAGCTACCTATAAGGTAGTTCTCATAAGACTGTTAGTTAATTTCTCAACAGAAACTTTGAAGGCCAGAAGGGATTGGCAGGAAATATTCAAAGTGATTAAAAGCAAGGACCCACAACCAAGATTAATCTACCCAGCAAAGCTATCATTTAGAATCAAAGGAGAGATAAAGAGCTTCTCAGGCAAGAAAAAGCTGATGGAGTTTATCACCATCAAAACAGTATTACAAGAAATGTTAAAGGGACTTCTTTAAGAAAAAAGATCAAAAATATAGATAAGAAAATAATATAAAAAAAGTTCTCACTGACAAAAGCAAACACATAATAAAAGCAGTGTATCAACTAACACTGAAAGCTCATACAAAGGTTAAAAGGAAAAAGCAGGAATATCATGTGTAATGATTATAGTAAATTAAAGGATACACACAAACACACACAAAAAAATTAACAAAAGAAAAAAATATAAACATGGAGAGGATTAATAAAAATGATAGTGATTTTAGAATGCATTCAAATTTAAGCTACCATCAACCTAAAATAGACTTTTCTAAATAGCTTGGTATATATGAAGCAGTTGGTAACTATAAACCAAAAATCTACAAGAGATATATGAGAAATAAAGAGAAAGGAATACAGACATAACAGTCTAGAAAGTCATCAACATACAAGAGAGGAGAGCAAAAAAATAAGAAAAGAAGAGAGAGGAATTACAAAAACAACTAGAAAACAAGTAAATGCCTATCAATAACCACTTTAAATGTAAATGAATTAAAGGCTCTAAATATGAATGGATAATCATAATATGAATGGATAAAGAAGGAAGATATGGTACATATATACAATGGATATTATTCAAACATAAAAAAGAATTAAATTTTACTATTTGTAACAATATGGATAGACTAAGAGTTTATTATGCCAAGTAAAATAAAGAGACAAAGACAAATACCATATGATTTCACTTATATGTAGCATCTAAAGAACAAAATAAACAAAAATAAAATAAAACAGACATAATCTCATAGATATAGAGAACAAACTGATGATTACCAGACAAAAGGTTGATTTGGGAGCTGGATGAAAAAGGTGAAGGGATTAAGAAGTACAAATTGGCAGCTACAAAATAGTCACAGGGATATAATGTAAAGCATGGGGAATATAGTCAATAATATTGTAATAATTATGTATGGTGCCAGGTGAGTACTAGACTTATATGGGAAATCACTTCATAAATTATATAAATGTCTGACCACTATGCTGTATACCTGAATCTAATCTAATATTTAATATTAATAATAACTGAAAAATAAAAAATATATATACTATTGCAAAAAAAAATTGTACTATTTTGGCAATTATGTATTCTAATTGTTGTATGTTGATATAAACAGAGATTGAACATATTTCAGCACAGCTCTTCTTAATACTTAAAACAAATAGCTATATTCTTTTTCTTTCATCTGCACTGAAAGCCCTCAATTTAACAACTACCATGTATTAAATTATTGAGCATTGACATGTGCCAGTCAATTTACACTTCTGTCATATAATCTTTTAACACTCCTATAGGGTAGGTAGATTACTTTTATTTTCATTGATAGGTGAAGAAAGTGATATTTGGAGAGGTTAGGTAATTGTGCCCAACTTAAAAAAATAAATAAGTAGAGATGCTTGGAATTAAACCAAGTTATATAAAACTCTTTAGGCTATAAACTCTGATAACCTCTTTGCTATCTTAATTTATACAAGTTGACAAAAAAAAGAAGGGGACTAAAATTAAAACAAGTCAAAGAGATAATGCACAAACTAAATATGCACACAGACCCTGCATTTAAGAGATAATCATATTCCCAAGAGCTATATACTTCTCTGCATTTCTCCTGAAAAGTTGAATGGAACATATCCTTTGAAGAAGGTAAGGTGCTGCATCCCTTCCCTCCATTGCTCCAGCAGTTTGAGGAGCAGGTGTTGAACCATGCCTCTGAGTTGCTGGGTCTGGAAGGTAGATACACACTGGTATGGTGGATCCTAAGGAAACTGTGCCAAATTATTCATCATTTTAAGTGCTGCATCAAAGTCTGTAGATATAATTCCTAAAGATTAATATGATATTTTTAGTAATGCTGAAATGTAAAAATGTTAATTAGATCAAATTTTCTTAGAACGGTCTTTCTTTATCAATTTCCCTTGGAGTTTTAAAACAATTTAAAGCAAAGGCTAAACAATTTCACCAAAGTTTGCATTCAGAATAAAACCAGTGATATCTCCAACACATCAAAATGCCCAACATATGTAACATTCAAAAATTATTTTACTTCAAACGTTCTACCCTCATGTATTTCAGAAGAAAGCATTTTGGGTCATTTATACTTATTTCAACAAAATGTTACTGAGCGATTCTTGGGCTCTAAAAATTACTTGTGATTAATTTTAGGCCAGGATGCTACAAATTAGCAAGTGTTATAAAAATGTAGCTTTCCATGAATGTCAACTTTGCTGTATATGTTAGAAGTCACAGGAGGTGCCCTAAATAATATTTCACTTTGCAAAAGATATTCAACTGAAAACCTGACAGAGAATTGCCAAGCATCTTGACAGTAGAGGGGAGGCAAAGGAAATCTTTCATTCAACTTGGGTTCCAATAACAACTCACAGCTTCCTTCTCTGAGAACTGTGATCATCATTTTCTCAGCAAATCAACTTTTAAAAATATGGGGAAGATTAATTTGAGATACTAGTTGTAAACTTAGATAATACATGTAAAACCACAGGGATCAATAAACAAAATATATGATTATTATCAAATAGAGGTATAGATCATTGGAAAGTGTGATACTAAAACACACAAATTGGAGTGCAGCACACAAGAATTTAGCTGCTCCATTAGACAGCTTTGAGCATGCTGCACAGGAAGCTGCCTTTCAGGTAAGAATCACCACCCACCGAAACCAATGATGACAGCTCAGAGGAAATGGACCCCACCCTTGCCAGTCCAACGGACTGGTGACATTTGTACCCTGGGAGGTGTCTAGCCAAAACTGGATACATTTGTCTTAAAGACTAGCTAATTTTTATCATTCTAATAGACAAAATGGATATTCTAATAGACAAAAGGATATATTTTAGGTACACATTGTCAGGATCCAAATCATGACTCTGTCATTCAAAGCCAGCCACATAGTTAGCATAATTAGCAGCTCAAAATAAAAATGTATGGCTCTTTGTATAAATATTAGAGAAAAGGTACCATTAAAACGACTAAAATTTGTGTTTCTTTTTTTCCATTTGTCTTATTTTGCTTAGTATGATAGTCTCAAGATCTGTCCATTTTGCGGCAAATGGCAATATTTCATTTTTCTTTATGGCTGAATAGTATTTCATTGCATATATGTACCACATTTTCTTTATCTACTCATCTATCAGAGGGCACTTGGGTTGTTTCTATGTCTTGGCTGCCATGAATAATGCTGCAATAAACATAGCATCGTGAATGTCATCAATATTGTGTATTGCATGTGAATTGAGCAGCAAGGAATAGCAGACTCCTATATTAAATATACCTTTTCTGCTCACACCTACACTCTATTGTCCCATTGAGCTTCAATAATAAAACATAAGATTATAAATTAAGATTATTAAGAATTTTAAGACAGCAATGACAGAACATTAAACTATGCATGAGTCCTTCTGAGCATGAGGCTCTGTGTAATTATATAGGCAAAGTACCCATGTAGCCAGCTTTACACTTACTGTGTGACCTCAGGCATACTAAATCTCTCTGTGTCTCAATTTCTTCTTTTTTAAATGAGGGAAATAATCATATTTATCTCATAAAATTTTGTGAAAAACAAGTGCATTAATATGTAAAGTGCTTGAAATAGTACTTGGCATATAGTATAGTATAATTAATATCTATTATTGCCATTTTATCATCATTAAGTTGTTTTGGGGTCATAGAATTTTAAAGATAATAGCCTTAAAATAAGATTAACGGATAATCTTTGAATTTAAATATTTATACCATCCTTGCCCTCAAATTGTTATAAGGATCATAAAAATCTTGATCAAGTTTTGTCTCCACTTTTTTCTACATTTCAGGCCAAACATTTCAGGTTAGACATTCATGTTTGTGGGGATGCTGTCCTGTGAAGTGTAGAATATTTAGCATCATCTTTGGCCTTCACCCAAAGAAAGATAGTAAATCCCTCCCCATTTATGACAACCAAATAATTACTTTGGACATTGTCTTATGATTACATGGTACACATAACATTTAAAGCTATCTTGCCAAACTAGGATCAAGGGCCAAATAACCAACCTCCCAGGCATCTAGTGCTTAGCTCAGCACTCTTAAAACCCAACATAGCAAAATCCCAAAATGTCATCCTACTTAGATTCACCACAGCCCTATAGCTATTTACTTTTTCTTCTCTCTGAGAAGGGAGGATAGAGCTATTTAAAAAAAAAAAATGTGGAAAAAAGGTTCATTCAAATCTGGGAACTGTCAAATTACTGATAAGCCCGTAGAGAAAACAGAAGTGAATTTACTCTGGTTCCCAGGATGGAAAGACCTAGGAGATATTATTGTCCAGACTCTGCACTAGGCCAGCTGCCTCCTCCACCACGGCAGACCCTCCTTGGCATGCCTCTGTTCAGACAAAGCCCTTATGGAAAGTAACATGAGGACTGTGCTGACTCCAGTGCGTTTGATTTATCAGGACTACTGGCATTTGCAAAAGCAAGTGGTCTGTTTGGATGAGATGTTTTCCAGGCAGAAAGATAAAAAAAAAAAAAAAAATCTGGCTTGATTCTCCCTGCTCTTGGAACATCTTAATGTCATTGGTTCTTCTCAGCAGGGCAAAAAGAAATGGGAATTCCCTCTGCAAGAGGCTCTAGGTGTTCTAGGCATGTCTCACCCCCAACTCCCATCACCTCCTCAAGCACTAGGAATGTTAATAAACCCACACTCTACACTTTTCTAACTCTGCTTACTCTGTAACCTTCCTTACCACACTTTTCCAATCAGGCCTCCTCCTATTTCCCATCCCCCAACTCTAGGTCCACTCCCATCTGTTTTCTGTTAGGAGTTCATTTTCAGAGTGCAGGCTGGTGGAATTTGGAGTTCAGACCCCCTCAAGTGATGAGAGTCCTGGGGCTGCTGAAGGTCCCTTCACGCGGTCCCTGCCACCTCCCCCTCTTTTCCCTCCCTATGCCCCATTTGCCCTTGTGCAATAACATGCTGAAGCCCACATCTGTTTTCAATTCCATGTTCATTTGAACTGCTCTGGGAAAATGGAACCTCTCACTAAAGGCTGGGATCTTAAAGCAACAAAATGAATACAAACAACTTTATTTGACCAACAAAGGAATATATATGTAGAGAGAGATCCTTCCATATCCTACCAAGCAGGAGCTATTTCATTGAAGATCTGTCTCCTCTGATTACTAGATGAGGCAATGTATAATCATGGATTTTTAATTCCTTCATTCTTGGTTCTAATGGTCATCTCTTACCCAATTTCTAATCTGGGACTGTTGCCTAAATTCCACAATCTGCATCAACAGAGTGGATGTTCCCAGGCTCCTTTCTTAGTGTTCAGTTTATGGTCAAATCAAAACTGTAGACATTTTTCTTATTAAAACAAATAATGTAGAAGATTTTGTTGTTGTTTTTTTTCTAACTCTCATTTTATTGCCAAAATACAAAATGAGTCATATTGTGTCTTTTAGAAGGGGAGGCAAGTAACATGTTCACCTGGTAAACTTACTGAAGTCATGTTTGCCTCATTACCGGCAAAGCTAAACAAATGATTTTTAGAAGGTGATGCTATGACCACAGCCACGATTCTGCGTCTTCATGAGAAAAGGAAATTTGGTCATAATTATGAGGCCATTACCTATGTCTTATCAGTCAATGGTTAGTAATGAAGAGATGAAATCAAAAAGCTTTGGAGGCCAGAATATCCTAGCAAAACAAGTTTTGCTTTATCAACATAAAAAAGAAACCTTAGTGATAAGAGGTTACCATAGTAATGAGCATGTTCTTTCAGAAATTGAGGAATCGTTGAGAGTAAAGATAGTTCCTTTTCATCACATTTCTATAAAAACTTGAATGTGTATGACTTGAATCATTTGATTGACACCAGAGTCACAGGTTCAGGGGAAAGAAAATAAAGTAAAGGAGGCACCAGGCTAAATGACCACAAGGTCATGTGTTCAATCATTCATTAAAGAAATATTATTATTAGTTTAATATCCATAACTTATAAAGCATATAACAACAATGCAATATTCATTTAGTATATGTACATATATAATAATATATACTGTATTAACTTGACAAATATTTGTGGAATAATTATATAATCAAAATAAATTTTGAGATGGTTTATGTTAGCAACCTTAATGTAAAATAAGTTATATATAATATATAGGTATTATATGTGTTATATGCTGAATTATTGCAAATAAAATGTATCTATATGTAATATATTAATATAGACTGCAGATATTTATTCAACAATTGTTTATTGAAGCAATATAGCTTGGTAGTTTTGATTTTGAACTCTGGCACCAGAGTTCTCAAGTTCAAATCTTGATCAAAAATATTTGGTAGTTGTAGTACAATGCAAGTTACTTAACTTATCTGGGTCTTGATTTCCTCATGTACAAAATAGATATATTAGCTACCCAATAGAGATCTTAAGAGATTTTAATAATCTCTAATTTAATAATCTAACAATCCTTGAAAAATGCTTAGAAGAATATTAGCACATGGTTATTAGCTATTATGCACCATTCCTGGGCAATGCTGGAATTGTGATCTAGTAAGGCAGATAAGCAATTAAAAGAGAGCAAAGAAGAAAAATAAAGGGTCAAGGAATAGGTTCCACTTTCCTATTGGAGAAAATGGAGAAAAATATGAAATGTCTTTATTCTAGCCCTTGACTCCATGAGAGAGTTTAATGTTAAATCTATTTATCTTGATGTAATCCCATCTTTTTCTCTTTTGTTTCCTCTGCCTGAGGGGACACATCCAAAAAAAAAAAAAAAACATTGCTGAGAATTGATGTGAAAGTGTTTAGTGCTGATGTTTTCTTCTAGGAGTTTTATGGTTTCAGGTCTTATATTTAATTCTTTAATAAATTTTGAGTTTATTTATGTATGTAGAATAAAAAAGTGGTTTAGTTTCACTTTTTCACATTTATCTATTCAGTTCTCCCAACACCATATATTGAAGAGACTATCTTCACCCATTGTATATTCAGTTTTTACACAGCAAAGGAAACCATCAACAAGACAAAAAGGCATATCATATACCATCTCGACCTACTGAATGGGAGAAGATATTTACCAATATCATATCTGATTTGCAGTTAATATCTAAAATATATAAAGAATTCATATGGCATTTGTATTTCTCTGACTTATTTCACTTAGTACGATATCATCTAAGTTCGTCCATGATGTCACAAATGGTAATATTTAATTCTTGTTTGTGGCCGAATAATATTCCATTGTATATATGTAGCATACCTTCTTTATCCAGTTGTCCAATGTCTAACCACTATGCTGTATATTGAAACTAATATAAAATAATATCAAATGTCAACTGTAATTGAAAAATTATGAAATATTAAAAAAAGAAATCAATACAGCTTTGTCAAAAAAACAATCCAATTAAAAAATGGGCAGAGGACATGAATAGACATTTATCCAAAGAGAACACGTGGTTGGCCAACAGACTCATGAAAGAAGATAAATATCACTTATCATCAGAGAAATGCAAATTAAAATCTCAATGAGATATCACCTTATACCTGTTGGAATTGCAATTATTGATGAATCAACAAATGACAAATTTTGTCAAGGAAGAGAAGAGGGTACTCTGTGCACTGTAAGTGGGATTGTAAATTGATGCAGCCACTATCAAAAGAGTTTGGAGGTTCTTCAAAAAGTAAAAGTAGAACTACCATATGATCCAACAATTCCACTGTTGAGTATTTATCTGGATAAATACAAAACACTAATTTGAAAGAAATTATGTACCCTTATGTTCATTAAAACATTATTTACAACAGCAAAGCTGAGGAGGCAACCTAAGTGTATGTCAAGAGATGAATGGATGATCTATGGCCATGCGACCCTGAAAGTGCCCGATCTCAGAAGCTAAGCAGGTTCGGGCCTGGTTAGTGTATGGGAGACCTGGTAGTTGTATGGGAGACCACCTAGGAATACTGGGTGCTGTAGCATTAAAAAATAAAAAACAAAAGAAAAGAAAATAGATGAATTGACAAAGAAGAAGTGGTACGTATTTACAATGGAATATTACTCAACTATACAAAAGAATAAAATTTTGCTATTTGTGAAACATGGATAAACCTAGAGGGCGTCATGCTAAGTGAAATAAATCAGAAAAATACAAATACTGTATGATTTCACTTATATGTGGTATCTAAAAAAAAGGAACAAATAAAACAGACTCATAGATACAGAAATGATATTGATAGTTGCTACATGGGAAATGATTGAGCATGTTGAAAAGGTGAAAGAGTTTAAGAACTACAAATTAGCAATTAAAAAAATAGTCACTGGTAGTAAAGACAACATAGGGAATATAGTCAATACTATGTTAATAACTATTTCTGGTGTCAAATAGGTACTAGACTTATTAGGGTGATTACTTCGTAAGGTATATAACTGTCTAATCACTGTTGTACACTTGAAACTAATATAATATTGTATGTCAACTGCAATGGAAAAATAAAAATTTTTTAAAAGACCCCTATTAACTAAGAAGAAGTAGAGCTATTTCTGATTTGACAACAATTACCAGTAATAACAAATTTCTCTATTTTTTATTTGGTTCTTCATCAATCTTAGATTGTGACTATTTTGCTTCTTACCCAAAGTAATAGGTTTTTAGAGAAGATAGATTTGGAGATTTAAAACATTACCCAATAAATTCACTACTTTAACACACACACACAAAAAAAAACACATATGCCATTAACTCTGAAGCCGTTAACCTAATTTTTGGTTGATGCCAAATTTTAACTCTAAGTATTATTGAGACTCTCTATAAACATGGTTAGATTAAGAGATTTGAGACTGGATTAAAAGAATTCTCTTTCTAATACAAAGCTTGGATAAGGGTTTCTGTAGCTAATACTATTCATCTTCATCCCCTTACTCTCTCAGCTAACTCTTACATAATTTCTGATATAATCAGATTTATTAATAATCTCAATCCTTCTTCCAGATCTACCTCACTTTAACCTACAATTGATCAGAAGTGCAAAGAATTCAAAGGTTTTCAGATGAGAAACAAAATGCATATTTGTTTATTGGTAAAATTTGCTAGAGCTTCATGTATCTTATCCCAGAACTCATACATAGTCCAGATTTTATAAAAATTCAGTTGACTTTGAAATTCCAAAAGACTTTGGAAAGGTCTCTTAACTAAGAGCAGAATGACTTAAAAGGAATAATAGTTTTTAATGAGCTCTTTAAAGAAAAAACTATCTTTCATATAATCATTTATTTTCTTTAATAAGAGAAAGGAAGGTTAAAACAAAAAATTCCCAGATATCTGAAAGAGAAAAATATTGAGAGGAAAAAAAAAGACTACAATAACCCTGCCCAGTGAGTTAAGAAAATTCATTCCTTAGAATTGTAATGTGCTCATATATGCAGCTATTGACTGTGGGAAGATTGGAGAAAATGAAATCAGATAGGATAAAAAGATTGCTGACTTCAGTAATAAATAGCAGTATAGAGAAAAGTGTACTTTGGAAATGAGATTTGAGTTCTAATATCAGATCTACCACTTCCTAATTTTGTGACCATGAGTAATTTGCTTAATAAAATGATCTTTAGCCTTCCTAGTTGTTCCATGCCTGCTCCTTATAATGACTGGCAATTGTACTCATTAATCTCTTTGTACCATACACAGCACAAAAGAGTGTGCTACCTGCCCTTTCAGAAAACAGCATGTCACACTAGAAAGAGTACGGCATTGGAAAAAGTAAATGGCACTTCAGAGACATGCCATGCTCTGACCTACTTGTGTAATCTTGGACCCAGTTGTCTCTTTTTAAAGGAGAATTAATAATACCCACTGTGCATTACACTGATATGAATTAAATAAAATTATACAGCCTCTGGCCTGTAGAATATGCTCAGTAGAGGTAGATATTGTTTTCATTCCCAGGGATCTGACCAAAGGAGACGTTCTGGTATTAGCTCTACTGCTACTTCACTAGATCTCAAACTCATCTACCTCCCTGGACAATCATCAGTCTTCAGATACTCCAAGAATAGAAAAGCTCAGTCAGGTGGAGAGGCAGAAGGTCTTTACAGTAAGGAAGACTTAACATGACAGAACAGTTTGCCAGATAGTGCCGAAACATAGATCCCTATTCCTCAAAACAGTCCTAGGCCTTAAGTCCCTGGGGAAAGCAGCCTACTCTCCCACCTCAGCAGCTCATGACGGACAAATGGCTGCCATGAACATAATGGCAAGGGAAATGTGTTTGTCTTCCAAGGAATACTTATAAAATAATTGGTGAGGGTATTCTAGGGTTACTTTGAATGTATAAACTGTTTATTTTTGCAGTACTAATTGGAAAGGCATGGAGAAGGGCTAATGCACTTGGGTTTAGTGTTTATTCCTTCTAAGAGGCTGAACCCAGAGTTCATGACTGTGCAGTCATCCCCTTTCTGGAACAGATATTATTCCCTAGAACATCCTTGATGACACAAGGTCATACCATCTCACCCCATTTCCTTCCTTTCAAACCCACTGGGTAGAAGTAGTAACCATCATTGCTGAAGCCCACGCCTGGAAAGAATTTTGGGGAGTACTCACATTCAGGTATCCCAAAAGATTCTCTTATACTTATTCCTACTAATTGGTTGTGGGAGGGACTGACTATTTTCAAACAACTTTGTGTTAAATTGAACTTGTCCCTGCATCTTGACTTAATGAGGAAGATTTTTTTTCTGAGCAAATTAATCATCACTAATTGATAGTCATGACCATAAACATGTCATTTTTGTGAAGCATAAACATAATGTGTAATCTGTCAAATACTTAATAATAATAGTTAATAATAAATGCTTATTGGGTTCCTAGCATTGTTCTGAGTGCTTTATAAGGATTAGCTTATTGATTCTCACAAATGGTTATCCTATTCATATTTTCAGATAAGGTAAAAGAAGCTCAGAGAGCTTAGGTATTTAGGATGAGATAATTAAATGATGAGACTAGTAAACAGTGAAAACTGGAATTTAGAATGCAACCAAATCTGATTCAGAGCCTGCCTTCTGGATTCTGCTGTAGGAGGCCATCTTCTTATTTTGACTACAGAAATTTTTACACAAAGGAGCATTCTAGACACATTAGAAATACTGCAAACCAACAAGGTCTAGATCTCAGCACTGGGAGGAAGGCCCCTTTCCAGGTGTGGATACTTTCTCAGATACTCTTATCTTAGCACTAGTGGTAATCACTACTCCCCATATCTACTATTTCTGTGCCCATTATCATTCTCTACCCCTTACTAGTCTCTTCTTACTGTTACTCTAATCTCCTAGTATAGTTACTATTTATTTATATTTAACTTTCCCTGTCCAAATTGCTGGTGTTTTCCATCTGGTGGTAAGACTGGAACTGATGCATACCCTCATCTCGTGTCTTATTACTTACACCTTTGCTTATTACCCTTCTGCCACCCTTGACTCCTTGCCATTACCCAAGTATTATCTGTATGTCACCACCTCACAGCTTCTGTACTTGGTCTTCCTTCTGGAAAACTCTTCCCACAGATATGCATATAGCTTTATCTCATATTCTGAGAGTCATGAAATGCATGCTACTTGTTGTTAAGCTCTTGTTTAAATGTCACTATCTCAGTGATGATTCCTTGGATCCCCTAAATTGTACCATCCCTTGCACTTTTTTTTCCACTTTTTGTTTGGTTCTCTATAGCACTTTTCATCATCTGGAATGCTGTTTGTGCTAGTCATTTTGTCATTTATTATCTACTTATTTCTTCCACTGGAATATAAGATCCCTGAAGGATTTTTGACTGTTTTCTTCATTGCTCTCTCCTCAGAGCCTAGCACATCAGCTGACACATAGTAAGCCCTAACTAGTTATTTTTTGATGAATGACTATCTGTAAATTAAAAATAAATCAGTTGTACAAACAAAACACAGATATTTTTAAACTAATAGAGAAAAATTTTCCCTGAACCTGTAAATTCTCACAGAGAATATGCTTTATTACTTACTGAAAATATTTTTAACAATATTTCAGCAAGCCCAACAAGCAACTTCATGATGTATTCTAATAACATCTCAAAATAAATTATTGACATCATACACGTATTACCCAGTAAATATTACTGAGAACTTCATTCTAAATTAAAAGATATAACGGCACATAAAATATATTGATTATTAATAATCTTTTGAAACTTTTAAAGTACTTGTCTATATAAATATTCAATAAGGCATATATATATATTTTGCTTAGTTTTGGTAATATGCACAATAAAATATTACACTCTCTATGTCATCTTTCATCAAAACATATTACGGTTTTCTAATTTTATTACCTAGAGTTGTATGTTTTACATTTTTGAGTCTTTCCATAGTCCTAGACCACATAATCACTTTCATTCAGAAGTGTTTCTCAAATTCCCACTCAGGGCATGAAGAACTATAGTTTTAACTTTGCCTCTTAACATAACCTTATAACATAGCATATCAGATATAAAAAGGTTTCTCTTTCACCTACCTCATCCCTCCTCAACCAACATTTAAAATCATACTAAAACATACTTCTGATGCTCAGTTTTATTTTAGACAGCTATCCTTAGCTATCTAAAAAATACATTTTAAAATCCATCTAACATCTTTCAAATTGTCAACAAAAATGACTCAGATTAGTATATACAGACTAGAATAATTCACAGAAAAATATAGAAAAGTGAATTTTCATATTCTGGGACATTGTGCAAAGGTAATTTTGTCTATAATAAGAATGGGCATATTACTATTGTTATAAAAAAATTTAGATTGTGGAGAAATGACTATGACCTAGAAATATGAGAAAGCTTCTTAGAGAAGATTACAAAACATTCAACATTTTTAACACCAAAACAGTTAAGTTCAATACACTATCATTCTTCTGTTTCTCAAAATAAGAATGTCTCCAAAAATCCCAGAAAGATCTCTTCTGGTTCATACAGATTCTAATATGAAAGACCAAACTGTATGCTCAGTTGGAAAATAGATGAACAATTTACAAATGGATGAAAAAGTGATTAAAATAGCATTATCTTTTGATTAAAGCAGATATCATTGGTATGGGATTCTTTGAAAGTTAAACAGTGACTGATTAATTCTCCACATAGCTTTTTCACTAAAATTATTTGCTCTCTCTGTGTAGAGGCACTGCCTAGACCTAATAGAAATGTCAGCTTCCTTTACATTTTCCTTCTCAAGAGATCCATTCCCTATGAGCTCAATGTCCTCTTTTATGAATGTCATTAATCATATAGTGAAATATCAAGTTTGGTATTTTTTTCCAAATACATGTGATTACAATAGCAAACTTCACTGGAAGTATGAGTCATTCCTACTGGTGTGTGAATGAAAAGTTAGACAGGAAACAAGGTGCTGATGCAGAGAAAGATGGCACATGCAGAAAGATTGAAAACCCAGTGTGAAGACCAATTCCAATATAACACATCTGTATGGAATTCTTGAACTATACAGACATCACATTATATCACTACGCAGATACTGTGCCATTAATCTTTTCAATGCCTTCTATACTTTTATTCTTCCAGGCAGTTGATAGTATAGGAGGAGTGTTGATTTTACATGGTAAATTTTTTTAAAAAAATTATGTCTCTACCTCTTAAAAATTATTGTTAAAAAATCTGCTTAGGACACTTTCTTTAAAGTATTGTCCAATAAGCCTTATCTAGTGGTATATACCTATGTGAAGGAATGTTTAGACTTCTTATACAAAATTGTGTCTAGTTTTCCCTGGAAAGTGGCCAGTTTGGAAGGAAACTGAATTTGAAGTCAACTGGTAACATTGAAAATAAATTTCATGACAACAGGTAATATATAACTAAGAGATATGATTGAATTACTAGCCACTGTAGCATGAATTTTCACATATATCCTTAACAACGTAACTAGCAGTCACTTTCCTCTTGTAGCAAAGTTTGTTTCTTCTTACTGATATGTGCAGTTGTCCAGGTTTTTTGCTGTAATGAATGAGATATAAGTATATACAACACTAGAAGATGCCTGAAATATAGTTTGATTGGGCTCTGAAGCTCCTGAAATATCAGTAGAAAAACATGCTCAAAGTAAACATTGCTCTTCAGCCAGAGATCCAGAATAAGACAAATGAAGTAGACTTGAACCTAACCTGAAGCCTGCATTGTGAAATAGAGTTGCATTTGTTTATTCCAGACCTATATGCAAAAAAAAAAGTATGTTTTTTGTTGTAAGCCACTGACTTTTTCATTGTAAATAAAATACTAAACCTGGCCTTAATTTTTTGGTTCTTAGCAATTTTTAAGTCCCTAAACTTGCATCAACCAGAAGTAGACCATTAAAGCAGTAAGGGTGCATCCTTCCTCATGTTCCCTTCAGCTGTGGCCATATTTGACAAGAGCAATTCTTCCAGAGGTCAGAACTGGGTGAAATAGGTTAGCTGACTAAAGATCTCTTTACAATTAAAGGTCAAGGAAGCCTTGCTATACCTATATAACAACAAACAACAACAACAACAAACACAACAACAAAATGCAAAGATTTGAATCACATTTTTATATTACTTATGATTGAATGCATATTAACATTATGAATGATTACATATATTAATATATATTTGTGAACTACATTAATTGTAATAAATAAAAAAATAAGGTAATATGAAGACATATCTAAAGTATGTTTAAAGTATCATTGTGTGATATAGATATAGGAAGACCAGTTCATTGATCAGTGAACCCAAATAAAAGTCAGTGGGACTTGAAGATAGAAAATAATATTTGTAAAGGGGGAATAAAATAAGACCAGAGATATAAGGAGGAGCAAAAAAGTGTTCTTTATTCTGAAAGCAAGAGTATGCCTAGAATAAAATCGTGTATAAATAATTCTTTAAAGAAAACCTGGCACTGCTTGTGGGGGGCCTAAGTCTTTCTGATTGAGCCCCAACTCCAGCCCCCCAAAACAATTCTTTAAAAACAAGAAAATAATCAATAATGATTCAATCAACATAATAAAATCATCATGTCTAATTTCATATGAAAAGTAACATAAATAATTTTTAAAGTTAAGAGAGAAGCAGCCATTTCCACTTTGATCATTGCCATATCCTAGTAGATATAAAACAAATCTAGCAGAACAATTGGAATATAGCAGAGACTTAACACTATTGACCAAATGAGTAAATGAATGCATGTACAGTGTGACTATGGTAATGCCATTGAAATGGAGAATTTATGGCTAGTGGAAATTTCTTTTTGCTAGTAGTTTCTGGATCATCTTTTTTTGTATAATGTATCCTAGAATAATTGTTCTTTTTACTAAAATTTTAATACTAACTAAAGATTTTTTTTTTATGTTTCAAATGAAAGCACTCAAAGTTTTAGACTTTTTTTTAGACCTTTTAATACAAATGTCAGCTAACTTTACATTTTCCTACTCAAGAGACCAATTCCCTATGAGCTCAATGTCCTCTTCTATGTCATTAGTCATATAGTGAAATATCAAGTTTGGTATTTTTCCAAGCACATGTGATTACTATAGTAATCATTTTTTTAAAGTCTTTTATTAACACTTTTATAACTTTAGACCAGAAAACTTTAAAGTTAATTACATAAAATTTAATTCTCCTTCAAAACATGCTCTGTAAGTGATGCAATGTAGTTGCTGGCAACCTTTGTTGCTGATGTTTATATTTTTGAGTAGCAAGTAGTGAAAGGATTTTATATTTTAGCAGTAAAAGAACATAGGATCTAATTTTACAATATAATTGAGGCCTCCTAAATCCTTTAGGTGGATAACAGCTCCAGTTAAATTTTATGAATCACCCTTTATTTCTATTTTCCTCACCATGTTGACCTCAAACACATGATGCCTCACCATGTCTCTCCACTCTCATTTCTGCCTATCAGAAGCAAATGTAAAACCATAATGGAGGGATACCCGAAAAACTCAGGCCAAAAAGTTTCTTATTTTTTTTAAAAAAGACAAATTGTATTTAATATGAACTAACCAAATTTATTAATGTAGTTAAGAGGTTTAGCAGTAAATAAATAAAATCTAAAAAGTACAAAAAAAAAAAAACTAAGAAACTATTTGAAAAAAACTATCAAGCTTGACAAAGAATCAAGTAGGAATTTTAGAAATTAAAAATTATCATAAAAATATTCAATAAGTGGCTGAAAAGCAAATTAAAGTAAAAATATAGAACTAATAAATTAATAAATAGCAATAAAAGACAAAAAGAAGAAAAACATGAAAGAAGTTAAGAATATAAGAAACAGGAAAACTGGGGTGAAAATTACTAAGTATATCCTCTAGGAATGCCAGTAATAAATACAAAGAGAGGGGAAGAGGAAATATTTACAAAGGTAATGGCAGTGAAATAGTTACAAATAATAGAATATCTAAAAACTCAGATACAAAAAATAAAATAAACCTGAATCTTGAGCAAAAATATAAAAATAAATATACATAAAAATATGTCAGGGTAAACTGTAATCACTGGAAAATAAAAGTTATAAAAGCAGCTTAAGTGAAAAAACAATTTACTTATAAAAATAAGTAAATATATTGATAGATTTCTTTACAATGAAAATATAATGCAACATTTAATCTAAAATTCTATATTTATCATTCAAGAGGGAAAATAAAATTAAGTAAATTTTTAAAAGAAATAAACTCACTGGAAGTATATGTGTGAGTCTGTGTGTGAATTTTAAGAAGAAAGTTGAACAAAATAACGTGAAGCAAAAAGCAATGATGATGAGGTTAAAAGGTAAAAATGGAATTGAAAATAAAGACTGACTAAAATTCATTAATTGATAGAGTATCAATCACCAATTTGGAGTAGGTAAAGCAATGTGAGTGAAGAAATGGTGATAGATCAGAGTAAAGGTGTGTTAAATAAAGATCTTTGTACATTTATTAACTTTATATTAGTTGACTTTAGACTTTAATTAACTTTAGATATTTAAGTGCACTATGCATGATAAAAATTTAAAGATAATGCCTAAACAAATAGAAATAGAATGTGCTACTTCCAATGTCACAAAGAGAATTAGGGAATAAAGGGAAAAAATAGAATAAAACAAAAACAAAAGTATAAAGTACTAAATAATGTAATAATAAACCCAAATATATCATTTATGGAAATTAATTATACTTTCCATAACAAAAACAAAAATATTCAGACAAGGTTTTAAGTAATCAAGATATAAATTCTGCTTCTGTTTTGGCCAGACAGAACTATCATCTTGCTTATAACAGTTCAAACCTAAAAAAAAAAAAATCAAAAAACAGAAAACAACTCTCTAAAGTCAGAATTGAAAAGGAAGCCAAAATTTAAAAGAATAGATCAGAATGGGAATGGATTTACTATTTGTACTTCTTAAGTATGAGAGTGACTGTCATCTGCACAGTATATTATGAAATTTAGAGACCTATAGAAAACTTGCTGTGTTTCTTCCTGAGAAACAAGAAGACAGAGTTATGAGCAACTACTGCCACTGTAAAGTGGGAGATTTAAAAAAAAAAAAAAGCCAGACAGAGAAAACTCTAGTTTGTGGATTAATTCTGCCAAGAGTCTGTCTTGCCTTTTAAATATGCATATGCAGAATATAAAGCAAGCAATTCAGCTTATGATAAAATGACTAAGTGCTATTTGAGCTGAATACCAAAAGACAAATTTTACAGTTTAGATCCTCCAAGTAAATGGCTTTGTAAATAAAAAGTTTTAAACTTTTCAAGGTGTATACCATAATCCAGAGACCCCACAATATAATATTCACAATATTCAGGACACAATACAAATTTCTCAACATATAAAAATCAGGAAAAAAAAATTAGAGACTACAACAAAAAAGCATCAGATTTTTATGGAAGCACAAGAGACCTCGAATTGCCAAAGCCATCCTGAGAAAAGGAAAACAAGGCTGGAGGCATCTCTCTGCCCAACTTCAAATTATATTACAGAGTGATAGTAATCCAAACGGCATGGTATCGGCAGCAAAACAGACACATGGACTACTGGAACAGAAATAAGAGTCAGAAGTAAACTCATATTTATATCAGTAAATAATTTTCAACAAAAAAGCAAAAAATATACAGTGGAGAAAAGAAAACCTCTTCAATAAATGGTCCTGGGAAAACAGGAAAGCCATATGCAAAAGAATGAAACTAGACTGTTGTCTTTCAACACATAACAAAATCAACTCAAAATGGATTAACGACCTGAATGTAAGACCTGAAACAATAAAATGCATAGAAGAAAACATAGGAATGAACTCAAGAAACTTGGACTTGAAAAGGATTTTATAAATTTGACCTCAAGGGAAGTAAAAGCAAAAATAAATGAATGGGACTACTTCAAACTAAAAAGCTTCTGCTCAGCAAAAGACACGTCAACAAGGTAAAGAGACAACTATCAGACTGGGAAACTATATTTGCAAACAAAACCTCTGATAAGGGCCTAATATCCAAAATATACAAAGAACTCATACGACTCAATAACAACAAAAACAAACAAGCATTTCAATCAAAAAATGGGCAGAGGATCTGAACAGACACTTCTCCCCAGAGGACATACAAATGGCCAATAAAAATATGAAAAGATGCTCAATATCACTAGCTATCAGGGATATGCAAATCAAAACCACGATGAGATACCATCTCATCCCTGTTAGAATGGCTACAATCAACAGAAAAAATAATAAATGCTGGAGACAACGTGAAGAAAAAGGAACCCTCATACACTGCTGGCAGGACTACAAATTGGTACAACCACTATGGAAAACAGTATGAAGATTACTCAGAAAACTAAAAATTGGTCTACCATATAATCTAGCAATCCCTCTACTGGGTATTTACCCCAAAGACTTAAAAAGTCATATCCATAAAGCCATTTTCACACCAATATTCATAGCAGCATTATTCACTGTGGCCAGGACATGGAAGCAACCGAAGTGTCCTGCAATTGGCTTCAGAAGCTGTGGTACATACTATTCAGCCATAAGAAGAGATCAAATATAGCCACTTTCGACAACATGGATGGAACTTGAGATAATCATGCTAAGTGAAATAGCCAGACAGAAAAAGCTGAAAATCACATGATATCACTTATATGTGGGATATAAACCTAAAAGCAACAAGTGAGCCGGACAAACAGAGACTCACGGACATGGAGTATAGATTAGTGGTTACCAGTGGGTAGAGGTTGGGGGAGGAAGGTGGAGATAGATGGGGTAAAGGGGGTCAGATATAGGGGGTTAGGGAGAGGGCAAAGTGGGTTAAGGGGATTAACTATATGGTAGCTGAAAAAAACTGGACTTTGGGTGGTAAACACACAATAGAATATGCAATACAGGTGTTAAATTATAATGTACACCTAAAAGTTATATAGTTGTATTAACCAATATTACCCCAATAAACTTAATTAAAAAAAAAAGATAAAAATCAGAAAAATGAGACCCACTTCAAGGGAATTATTGGAAATGAATCCCAAGAAGACACACATATTTAGGTAGACATAAGTTTAAAGCAGCTATGCAAGTATGCTCTGTGAAATAAAAGAAAACATGTTTGTAATGAATTAAAAAACACAAAATCCTTGGAGAACTGCAACTAAATGATAATTTTATAATTTAAAAATACAATATTCTATATTTTTAAAGAACTTAGTGTCAACTCTTCATTCTAACAAGCAAATAACTGAACAGACTGACAAAAAAAAAAAAAAAAAAACCCTCTTCCTGGAACTATAAAAAAAAGGGCAAGACACAGGGCTAACTGTTGACCCCAAGACTATATAATCAAATAGGCAAATTCTAGGAATCACAATTTACCAGAGGAAAGACACAAGTGGAGACCATGGAGGTAAACAGTGTTGGTAAAAGAAAATCTAAACTGTAATGGACAAATTGCTCGAGGCTCAGAGTGGACAACTTTAATTGTTAAAAACTCCAGGTGAACCCAGATGTGGTAGGTGGGTGGATGAGTTACACAATGTTGTGATATTTATCTTCAGGAGCTCAACCAAGTTTTTATAGTAAATATAAAAAAAAAAATCCCTTCATGTTTTTGTCAGGGAGAGGAGAAAGGGCACCACTTTAAACATATCAGCACACTTTGTTCCTCTTAACAAGGCCTGTCCTCAAGGACAACTAATTAACCAAAGCCTGATCTGCTGGGATATTATCAGAGCTTAATCACTTTGAACATTGTTCTAAATGCACCAATTAAAAGAGATTGTCAGAGTAGATCAAAAACAAGACCCGACTGTATGTTATCTATGAGAACCCTACTTGTAATATAAAGAATAAAAGTAAATGGATAAAGAAATATATATCATGATAGTACTAATCAAAAGAAAGCAGGAGTATCTATCTTAATTAAGCAAGGAAATTTATCAGCGATAAAGAAAGGCATTACATTATAGTAAAGGTGTCAGTTCTTCAAGAGGACATAACAAGTCTTGGTTATGCATCTAACAAAGAGAGTCGAACTATGTGAGGCAAAAATAAGAACTGTAAAAAGTAGTAGATGAATCTGCTACCATAGTTAGGGACTTTGGTACCCTTCTGATTGAAATGGACAAATTCAGCAGGCAGAAAATTAGTGAGAACATAGCTGAACTCAACACCAAAATCAATCAACTGGATATAATTGACACTTGTAGACTACTTCATGCAAAAGAATACGTATTCTTTTCAAGCTCACATGGAGCAGTGACCGAGATACCACATTCTAAGCCATAAAACATACCTTAACAAATTTAAAAGAACTAAAACTATACTATGTCTGATCTGAGAACAAAATGTAATAAAATTAGAAATCAATATCAAAGTACTAAGATATTAAACAACATACTTCTAGGTAACACATGAGTAAAGAAGAAATTTCTCAATTTCTCAAGAGAAATTCGAAAATATTTTTAAGTAAATAAAATGGAAAACATAATTTTTTAAAATTCTCAGAATGCAAGGAAAGTACTCTTTAGAGGGAAATGTATAGTATGAATGCAATATTAGAATAAAAAATGTTTAAAATTAACAATCTAAATTTTCACTTTAAGAAACTAGAAAAAGAAGAGCAAATTAAATTCAAAACAGAAGAAAAGAAATAATAAAAATTAGAGCAAAAATAAATTTTCACTTTAAGAAACTAGAAAAAGAAGAGCAAATTAAATTCAAAACAGAAGAAAAGAAATAATAAAAATTAGAGCAAAAATAAGTAAAACTGAAAACAGGAAGTTAGTAGAGAAAATCAGTAAAACCAAAAGTTGATTCTTTGAGAAGATTAATAAAATTAGTAAGTCTCTACCCAGGCTAACTAAATAAAAAGAGCAAAGACACAATATCAGAAAAGAAAGAGAAGATATCACTACAAAAGGACAATGAAGAAATATTATGAATAACTACAGCCACAAATATGATAACTTATATGAAGCATATTTCTTAAAAATACAATCTGACAAAACTCACATAAGCTTGACAACTTGAATAAGTCTACCTATTAAAGAAAACTAATCAATAATTAATAACCTTTCAAAATAGGAAGCACCAGGCCAGGTGAGTTCTCAGGCAAATTCTACCAAATATTTAAGAAAAAAATTACATTGATTACCTACAATCTCCTTCAGAGAATAGAAACAGAGAGAATACTTCCTAACTCATTCTTTGAGGCCAGTATTATCCTCATATCAATAGCAAGGGCATTCCAAGAAAAGAACAGATCATTATCTCTCACGAACATAAATGCAAAAATTCTGACAAAACATTATCAAATTGAATTCAACAATGTATAAAAGAATTACATACCATGACTAAGTGGAATTTATGAAAGGTATGCAAGGTTGGTAAAACATTTGAAGATCAATTAATGTAATCAATCACTGTAATTTTATCAGATCAACAGTATAAAAATAAAAATTACATGATCATATCAGTAAATCCAGCACTTATGCACAAGAAAAACTCCTGGTAAATTAGGGATACAGGAGAATTTCCTCAACTTGATAATGAATATCTATTTTAAAAAATCTGTAGCTAGCATATACTAAATGATGAGAAAGTCAAAGTTTTCCCACTAAGATCAGGCATAAGGAAGGGCACCCCTCTCATCACTTCTTTGCAACATTATACTGGAGTTCTAGTGAATGTAGTAAGACAAGAAAAAGGAAAGGTGTACAAATTGGAAAGGAATAAATGTTGTCTTTGTTCACAGATGACATAACCACTTACGAAGAAAATCTAAAAAGAATGACAAGAAAATCCTGGCACAAATAAACAATTATAGCAAGCTTGCAGGATACAAAATTAATATACACAAGTCACTATATAAAAACAATCAATAAGTGAAATTTAAAACTAAAACAAAATACCATTTTATTAACTTCCCCCAAAATAAAATACTAGGTATGTACAAAATATGTACAAAGATTTCTATGAGAAAAACTTCACACTGAGAAATGAAATTAAAGAAGAACTAAATAAAGGGAGAAATATTTCATGTTCATGGGTAGGAAGATGCGATATTGACAAGAAAATGGTTCTTCTCAACTTGATCTACAGATTCAACGTAATCCAAATCAAAATATCAGCAAGTTATTTAGTGGAAGTCATAAATCTGATTCTAGAATTTATATGGAGAAACAAAAGAACCAGAACAGTTAACACATTACTAGCAAATGATAAAGTTGGGAGAGGGAAACTACCCAATTTTAAGACTTACTATAAAGCTACATTAATTAATACAAAGTTCTATTAGCAAAACAAAGAGATCAATGAAATTGACTAGAGAAGAGCCCCGTAATAGATCTACATAAATATAACCAACTGATCTTTGACAAAAGAGCAAAAGTAATACAGTGGAGGAAAGATAATCATTCAACAAATGTTACCAGAACAACTGTAAATCCGTATTAAAAAAAGAAAGAAAGAAAGAAAGAAAGAAAGAAAGAAAGAAAGAAAGAAAGAAAGAAAGAAAGAATTTAGACACAAATCTTAAACCTTTTGCAAAATTTAACTCAAAGTGAATCACAAACATAAATGTAAAATGCAAATCATAAACTCTTAGAGATAATATAGAAGCAAACCTACATGACATTGGGTATGGTGATTATTTTTAGATACAACAACAAAACATGATCCATGAAAGAAATAATGGATTGACTGGGTTTTATTAAAAGTAAAAGTTTCTGCACTGCAAAAGACAATGTCAAGAGAATGAGAAGGCAAGCCAAATAATGCAAATTTAAAAAATAAGATATCACTACACACATATTAGATTGGCCAAAATCCAGAACCCCAAATACTCATGAAGATGCAGAACACAGTCATTTATTGCTGGTGAGAATGCAAAATGATATAGGCACTTCGAAAGGCAGTTTGGAAGTTTCCTGTAAAACATACAATTCAGCAATTGTACTCTGATATGGACTCAAAGGAGTTGAAAACAAAAAGCTGTACCTGATGTTTATTGCATCTTTATTCATAATTGCCAAAACCTGGAAGCTATCAAGATGTCTTTCAGTTGGTGAATGGATAAACTGTGGTACATCTAAACCATAGAATATTATTCTATGCTAAAAGTAAATAAGCTATCAAGCCATTAAAAAAAAAAGGAAGAATCTTATATGCATATTACCAAGTAAAAGAAGTCAACCTGTAAAGGCTACATATTGTAGGATTCTAACTGTATGACACTCTGGAGAAAGCAAAACTATGGAGACAATTAAAAGATTAGTGGTTAGGGGATGAAGGAGTGAGGGATGAATAGGAGGAGCGTAGGAAATTTTTAGAATAGTGAAAATATTATACCATAGTCCATATAATATCGTATTACACATTTATCCAAAAACATGTAGAATATACAACTTCAAGAGTGAGCCATAATGTAAACTATAGATTTTGGGTAATTATAATGTGTCAACGTTGGTTCATCAATTATAACAAATCTACCACTCCGGGTGGGGATATGGATAATTGGGAGGCTATGCTTTTGTGGGGGCAGAAAGTATGTGGTGCCTTCCTCTCGATTATACAATAAACTTAAAACTGCTCTAACAATGTCTTAAGAAGAAAAGTAAAAGGAAAATAATAATAATATAATATCCAAAATGAGCAATTTTACACAGTGGATTTAACCGAATAATGGAGATAACAGAGGATCATTAGGATAATTCAATATCAATTATTTAATCTGAAGAATAGAGATCAAATTGATAAGGGAAAGAAGACTCAGAGATATGTGGGGACAATATTAGTAAAGCCATTATAGAAAACAATATGATATTTCCTTAAAAAATTAAAAATATAACTGCCATATGATCCAGCAATTCCACTACTGGAAATACATAGATTAGATATATATCTGAGATACCTGTATACCCATGTTCATTGCAGCATTATTCACAGTACCTAAGATATGGGAGTAAATTAAATATCTGTGAACAGATAAATGAATTTTAAAAGTGAATATACATACATATAATAGAACATCATTCAGTTTTAAAAAATAAGAAAATCCTGTCATTTGTGAAAACATAGACAAAGTGGAGACATTGTGTAATGAAATAAGCCAGGCACAGACAGAGAAATATTACATGTTCTCATTTACATGTGGAATCTAAAAAGAAATGTAAAATAAAAAGAATCATATTTATAATGACAGAGCAACAAAGGATAATTATGTCTCAGAGGGATCTAGGAAAGAAATTAGACGAGGCCTAAGATTTCTCCACCTGACTTTTTTGAGAGTATCCAGGATATAATTTAGGAATGGGAGACCCAGAAGAAGTCTGGAAATATCCCTGAGTTTAAGAGACACAACTGGAACTCCAGGGTGATCAAGATGACTGGAGCTCCCAGAACAGTGTCAGGAGCAAGCCACACACAGAGAAAAAATATCCAGAGACAAGCACAGGATTCTCCTATATTCAGCAGAGCATTCATCAATACATGTGTGTGAGGGAACTACTTGAAACAGGGGAAAGAAAAATACTAATGATTAGGAGGAATAGTAGCAGAAATGTGACAGGGATATTGCCTGTTACAACAAATAGGTGGAAAAATTTGATAATTTTGAGTCATTGAGTACAAAACTCAGAAAAATCTTGCCTTGGTAGTAGGAAATAATTAGTCTGAGACTAAACACTGCTCTGATCCCACTAACAGGTCTACAAAGCAGGAAACAAAAGGATCAAACTGTTTGCAAGTTTCTTAACTAAGTCTCAAGGTCAAAACTAGAAATAAAATCTGAAGTTTTTCAGGTTGAAACTAGACTGAATAAGATGAACTAATCTCAAAAATACAGCTGTCCAAATAATTTACAGAAAGAAAAGAATTAACAAAAATTTTAAAAGCATCAGTGAACTCTGGACTAGCTTCAAGTGGCCTAATACATGTATTTGAAATCCCTGAAAAAGAAGAGGAGGGAACAGAAAAAAATTTGAAAACTATAAAGCCACAAGTCTAAAAGGCCCAGTCATTCCTAAGTATAAAAAAAATATGGAATACTACAAGACAAATAATTAAATTGATTAAAATTGGTGATGATAAAAAGAAAATCTTAGAAGCTGTGTGAGGGGAAAAATCATTATTTAAAAATATAACAATGATTTTTTTGTCTGAAACAATGAAATTAAGAGGACAATGTAGCAATATATGAACTGCCTATAAAGTACTGAAAGACAAAATAACTCTAAACCTAGAATACTATACTCAGTGGAAATATCTTTCAAAATGGTATACAAAAGTTAAAATAATGCATCACCATAAGACCAAAAAATGTTACAGGAAATCCTTAAGGCAGATGAAATAAAAGGCCATATAGACATATAGATATACCTAAAAGTATGAACACTATTTATCTTAGTTAAGACTTATGTATACATATAAGATATTTTTAATTATTAAAATATCTTCAATGGATAATTGGCTGTTTAAATAGAAGAATAAAAATGTAACATGAAGGTTGTAACATATGTATATGTAAATATTTAATAACAAAAGACAGGAAGGCAGAATTGGAAGTGGACTGCCATAATAAGGTTCTTATACTATACATAAAGTGCATAATGCCACTTGAAGGTAAACAGTAATGAAGATGTGTATCAAAAAAAATCTAATAAACATAGTTACTAAACCAACAAATAGAGACAAAATGAAATACTAAAAAATACTCAATCCAAAATGAGGCATGAAAAAAGGAGAAAAGGAACAAAAAAATGAATAGAAGAAAAAGCAAATACTAAGATGATAGACTGAAACACTATCTTATCAATAATTATATTAAAAGCAAATGTTTTAAAAACCCTATTTAAAAATCAAGTTTATCAAAGTGAATTAAAAAGCAAGACTCAAGTTTATACCAACCAGAAAGGCACACTTTAACTAACTATAAATTCACAAATAGATTAAAAATAAAATGATGGAATAACATAGATTACACTAACCTTAATCAAAAGAAAGCTGTAGTATCTGTATTAATAACAATCCGTTGAAAAGCAAATTATATTACTAGGAGTAAAAAAGGCACATTTTATAATAAAAAGGAATCAATTCATCAAGAAGATATGACAATTTTAATGTTTATGCACTAAAAACAAAACTGTAAAATACATAAAGCAAAAGCTGGTAGAACTGAAAGGAGAAATCAAAAAATCCAAAATTATAGTAGATTTCAACACTCAATAATTAACAGAACAAAGAGCATAGAAGAATTAAACAATGCTATCACCCATCTTGATGTAATTGATAATTATAGAATACTCCGCCCAGCAATAGTAAAATAAACATTTCTTAAAATGCATATGGAATATTTACATCTACGTTTAAGGCCAAAAACATCTCAATAAATTTTTTAAAACTCAAGTCATAGAAATTTTGTTCTCTGATGACATTGGAATTAAAAAGTCAAAACACAAAGATCTCTAAAATACGTCCAAATACTTGGAAACTAAATAACACACTTCTAATTAACACATGGAACACAGCAAAAGTAAAAAAGTGTATTAGAAAATATTTTGAACTGAATGAAAGGAAAAAAATCATTGCAAAATTTGTGAGATGCTGCTAAAGCAGTACTTAAGAGAAAATTTCTAACACTTAAGTACTTATTTTAGAAAAGAAATTCTCAAATTAATTATCTCAACTTCTATCTTAAGAAACTAGAGAAGACGAAATTTTTAAAAAGTAAGCAGAAGAAAGTGACGCAGGAGAGGGCAAATTTCTCCAAGGTGGTGAGAGAAACCAAGCCCTGCCCTGAAGAAGAGGGTCCTTTGGCAGAGAGCGTAGAAAAAAAGCCACACACGAGCCAAAGTTAGAGGCAAAAGGAAAGTTTATTGGAAAAGGTGTAAAGCTCCACAGACAAGAGTGTGGTCTCTCAGAAACAGTGAGAGGGACCAAGAAAGCCTTGGAAAGACAATGAGTAGAGGGCAGAGTGTTCAAGGAATTCAGTTTATATTTCATATTTTAGTTCCTGTGAGTTGTTATTTAAACAACTTTGTTAACCCATTTCCTTTGATATGGACATACAGTGAGAAAGGGGAAGGGTATGTAGCATGAAAAGGTAAGAAATGTAGAGTGAAAGGCATGCTGTCAGTTCCTAGCCTTTAATCCACAGGTTCCCCATGGTTTTAGTCATAGGGAATGACTTTTGGTTCCTGTTTTCACTTCACAGGTGTGGGGAATGTTTGTTAGTATAACAATCTAGCAAAAATCTTCCTTTGTTCTGAAGGTGTCCTTCTGGCATGGCTTCAGGGCTGATCAGTACATACTAGTCTCTGAATGTGGCTGGATTATTATTATGTATGTATGTATGTATGTATGTACTTTTTTTTTTTTTAAGCCTACAGCACCTGGTCTCCCTAGGTGGTCTCCCATCCAAGTACTAACCAGGCCCGACCCTGCTTGGCTTCCAAGACCAGACATTGGGTTTGTTCAAGGTGGCATGGCCATAGACTTTTGATTAATATTTTTAATTCTCTTGTCTCCTCCCTACATTAAAAGAAACTAATAAAGGTCAGAACAGAAATTATTGAAACAGAAAACAAAAACAATAGGAAAATTTAATAAAAGCTAAATCCAGTGATTTGAAAAAATCAATTATATTAAGAATGCTTTTTTATTTTCTGTATTTCTCGTGCTTTAACATATGAAGATTTGCTGATTCTGGAGACTACCCTCCCAAGACTATCCAATTCCTAGAGATAGTAAACTGCCTATAAAGTGTACCTTTCACTTGCAAATCATCCCATCTAGAAATCATACTCCAATCATCTTTTTTATAGGACTCTCACAGGACTCTCACATTCTCCCCATTATTTTCTTGCCAGGAACCAGACAAGTATAGACTGACCCTATACCTCAGAGCCTGCTGAAATTATTGAAACTTTCCAATCTTAAAGAAGAAAGGAAGGAAGGAAGGAAGGAAGGAAGGAAGGAAGGAAGGAAGGAAGGAAGGAAGAAAGGAAGGAAGGAAGGAAGGAAGGAAGGAAGGAAGGAAGGAAGGAAGGAAGGAAGGAAATGACTTCAATTTATATCTCCTACCAGACACAAAAAGTAACTGAAATAAAATTCTACTAAATGTAAAACCTGTAACTCCATAACTTCTACAACAAAATGTAGACATTTATGACCCTGAATTAGACAGTTTTCTTACTTACAACATCAAAAACATGATTTGCAAAATAACAAATTAATAAATAGAACTTCATTACAATTAAAAACTTCTACCTTTTGAAAGACATTGTGAAAAGAATTAAAAGGCAAACTTCAGATGGGTAGAAATATT